>JAHHUM010001448.1:600975-976147 GCA_036173005.1 Crenichthys baileyi | reverse complement strand
TAAAGCACGTGGCAGTTTTTTTCCCATCATGATGATTAGCAGTTTTATCACAGTGGAGGATGAATACCTGCTATATAATGTAAAAACCTGGCATGAATGATGTTTACTGTTTTTGTGCCTCCTGCTTATGATCAGTTCCTTTTTTTCTGTCTGCCTACATTTATATATCTCATTGAGTTCATGAATCATAAGCGAATCACTTGACACACAGGTCCGAGCTCATCAGCTTGAGCCAGCTAATGATTACAGATAAGGAGTTGCTTCTCTGGATAATGAATGAATGTGAATGATTGTCCCTTTTCACTGATGGTAAAACTCATTCTGAGGGACTAAATGACATGGGGGTGATAGAAAATGGCTTACAGAAGCAGAGGGACTCTTGCAAATGCTTATTCTTGCTGTCCACTTCTCCATGTGCTGGCCATAGGCTTTTAACATGTGTATACATTTACTACTATGTATTTACATGCACTGTTTTAAAATCAACAAACTTTTTTTTCTCACTGTCTGGAATTAAATAAGAACGTTTTGCTGTTTAACTCAGTTAGGATTACCAAAATTACATTTGTTTGCTAAATGTCAGCATAAGGTGGACAACAATTCTTTGGATACAGATTTTTTTACCTTCTTCAAATTTAAAGATTGCATACATCTATATCAGTTTAAAACTGTTTAAAAGGCAGAATTGCAACTGTTTTGTTATCCCTCCAAAAATGAATGTTAGAACTGAGTCACGTTTTTGTAGGCCACCCTGCTTGCACACATTGCTTCAGCTCTGCTTACAGATAGATTTTTTCTGTGACTGAGACCTAAACATTGACTTTGTTCTCCTTAAGCCACTTTATAACTAGTTTTGTGGTTTGATAAGGGTCAGTGCCCATTTGAAAACCCGCTCATAGCTAATGTCTTGAGATGTTGCTATAATATTTCCACATTGTGTTCTTTCCTCATCGTGCTATCTTTTTGTGATCTGCACCAGTCCTTCTTGCAGCAAAACAGACACATAGCGTGATGCTGCCACCCCCGGCTGGCTTTTTAGAGGGTTGGTGGTCTTAGAGAAGGTAAACTTTGAACTTTGAACATATCCCCAAAAGATTTTCTAAAAAATCTGTGTCTCATTTTTTCCTGGCTAGTAGCACAAAGAAATCATTTTGATAATTAGAACTGACTCCAAACAGGAAAAGTTTAGGTTGATTTAATTTCAGACAGTAAGAAAAAAAGGTTTCATCTTTTTATCCTGTGTATGTAAATACCTGGTTTTCACTGTAAGGGAATTTGTCTGGATCTGACTTTATGTTTCTGTGCACATACTTAAGCCCAACCCTAACCCCTCCCCTCACCAATCCTTCCCTCTCGCCGAACAGATTTACTGCAAAGTAGGCCTGTGAAAGAGTACACACGCTCTGCCCAGTCTTCGTTCTGCACCCTAACAATTACTGCTATATATACCGCTCCAAATGAGAGCCATGAACCAGCGTGATTATAGGGTGGAGCAGGAGCAAAGGAGAGGGGGGTTAAACAAAAAAAAGGGAGGTGAAGGAAAGAAAAAGGTGGAGGCAGAAAGAGAGGGCGAAAAAGGGGAACTCGCATTACAATTGGAAATGGCTGTAGTAGTCTCATGTAAAATGTACTGTTTTCATAAATTATAGTGCACTTCAAAAGCAGTGCTTCAGGATGAATCACGTCTTTTTAAAAAAATGGGAAGTAGGAAAGAGTAGATGAAAGAGATAAGAAGCATACATGGAATTAGCAGCGAACTCTGTACTTTATGTGGAATGACTAAAGACCATGATCTCTGTCGGCATGCTTCTCAGTGAACTGCACAGCATTGCTTTAAATACAGTACAGGGTAAATGGAACTGGTTACAATATCATTTGGTGCAGAACTGCTGCCCTCTTCTGGAAAACTGACAATCTATGTCACATGGAGTTTCCTGATTGTAAAAATGTTTGAATAACTGAGGTTTATTTCATGTTTTGTATAAATTGCTAATAGCTGGAGCTGACAGCTGTAATATACTAAGATAAGGCAAGTTTCCAGATGCCTGACTATATAATAGTGCCATAACCATGATATGTTTGGCAGAGACAGATTCATAGGTTAGGGAGCTTTCACTGACAATAAAATCTCCATATCACTCATCCATCTGTTACTTTCCTCATGGCTCTTTAACTCTGAACATGTCACTTCTGCTGAGTGACAACCTGCTGTCAGTGGCAGGGGTGCCCTGAGAGGTCACCCCCAGCAGGACTGTCTGGAGACATCACACTGCTTCAAGAGAGGTATCTAAAGAAAGCCTGATTGCCCACAATCTAGTATCATTTTAAAGAATACCCATAATTAACACAATAAATTCTAAATATAACAGATGACAGGAGCTGGAGATGTTAGAGCCCATTAATAAGCAATTTACTAAACAGAGTAGCCCACCATAATGAAAGTGTGTAAAATCGTTGTGCACTGGAAGGTTTGAAGCATACCACCGCCAGGTCCCATCTATGAGCAAAATTTGTCGCTTTTGGAGAGAAAGGTAAATCCAACAGGGATAGATCAGCTTTCATCGTACAGAAACCCATGCTCTGTCTCACTTCAGCAGCTTGAATAATTGGAAGCATTTTGCCATGAAGATAGAGTCACGGTGGCATATCAATGGGTGTATACTCCAAGGGCATACAGATAAGAGGAGTCTGCCTGTCTTAACTGGTCGTGTCCATGATAGGGTCAATGGCCCTTCCAAAAAGGATGGGGACACTGTGTGTTGACTCACATACAAATAATTAGTTTGTCAGTGGTATGGTTCTTGTGATATGATTCACTTCCAATGGTCTTAATCATCAACATCAACATGAAACAGTTCTGTTTCAAAGCCTTGGCTCATTGTGCATGCATCTTTGCAACAAATAATCCCCACAGTAAAGCAACCAAGTAATGAGATTTAAAAGAGATGTATACTTTAACAACTTGCTGCGTGACTAAGAATCATCTTATGATCAATAACCTGTTCTGTTTCTTCACTGCTTTGGTTTTCACATTGCCAAAACAGACTAAAGCAGATATTATCTTGCATTTCTGCAGTTACAGTGAAAAAAGGGCAGCTTTGTAATAAATTATATTTAGTTAATTGCACTGAAGGTTAAGAAAATTCACCAACCAGCCCAGCTAAGGTCTCAAAAAACAAGTGTTCTGTGACAACATCCTTTCTCACCTCTACAAAAGTTATAACAATAATAATAAAAACATGGTGCCTGCTAGCTAAATAATAACACATTACAGAGAACCAACAACTGCCTAACATGTAGAAGACAAAGTTGTTATTTTAAGAGATAAGTAATTTTGAACCAACATTTTTCAAAATCTGATCCATGAAAGAGCAAAACATTTATTTTTTTAGGATGTGAGCTCTGTTTTTTTAATTTAATACAGTTGTCTTCAGTGGTTTAGTTCAGTTAGTAATGAGCAATCTCTTTATGCAATTACTTATTTTATGAAGTTCAAAATTAAAGCCCCAGTATTTTACCAGGAGAATTATTTTGTAGAGCACATTCAACCTTGGGTTTGAAAGGCCAACTCAATCCCTTTTTTGTGACAGGTTAAGTATCAATAGTAATGTAGAGCTTCTTTTCTCATTATTTTCTTTTCATTGAAGCTTTTATTTTGAAGAGCAGTCATTAACTTTATTTTGAAAGTCCAAAATTCCATGTCTGTTAATTCCTGGTTTAGGCGCATAAGGAATCTGAAACCCACTGTAGGAATAATCCAAGGTCTAAGACTCACTAAAAGTACACTATATAAATAAGTTATTTTATTTTGAAAACATTAGGGAATTGAATCCTTCTTTTGAGATAATCTCCCCTAACAGAGGGAGACTCATATACAGAGTACCTGTGAGTTTTAATGTGAAAGACCAAGTTTAAATCTTCTCCTCTTACCTTTCTCTCTCCTATGTCTGGTTCTGATGGGGATTCCTGCCAAACAGAACTCAGAAAAGGCAAAAGTCCTTTTCATTTTTTCTGTTTTGTTGTTTTTAGAAGCTACAGTCATGTAAAACCACATTTTAAAGGCAAAACTTTGCAAGAAGACTCAGGCTCCTTATGACTTAGTCTACGGGTGAATATGTGTGACTTTCCTCTGGATAAATTTGACAAAAATCTATAATTACTAGAATAATGACATTCTCTTAAAGTAGACACATTTTCTTATAAAACTACATAAAACTCTGTGGCTGTAAGGGCAAAGTAAACATTGTTGGAGGGGATTTCAGACCAGCTTTCACTCTGGGACAGTTCTACAGTGTAAGAGGGTTCATCTTCTAAATTCTTTTTTGACTTAAATAATAATTTGAGGAAAACCGTGAGATGTATGAAAAAGATGCATTCAACAATAAGAACTATTAAATGCACTGCTGTGCATTGATTACAATAGTAGGCACCAATAATATTGACCAGCTAAACTAATATTTTTTTATTGACCACAGCCATCAAAATAAATGGTCAGTTACCTTTTTCATGCCCATTTGATCTGTTTCGCAATGCAGCCTCCATTACCTTCCTGCTCCCTGTCAAGCAAGCAACAGTTTCATCCTCTACTGAAGAAGGGGTGGGGTTGGGGGGGAGACTTCAATACCTCCGCACAAATAAAACTGTGTGCCAAGGTGCATAAACCCCACATCCTTATCGCCTTCCTGACTTGAGACATTTTATGAGCAGGAACTGTCAGATGCCAACAAGAATAAGAGACATGGTTTATGCACTGCTGCATCACCAACACTGCTGTTTACTAGACACCATTATTATTTAACTGCATGTACACTATAAAAGCTCACATTTTAGGCCTTTGTTTATCATATCTTGTTGTATACCATGAATTTGAAATCTACATTTAAACCCATGTATATACTTGGGCTATTTCAACATGTGGTTTAAAAAAACAAAAACAAAAAAATATATGTCTTGTACGTATCCACACTCAGGTGAGGCAGATGACCTGCTGTGGCCTCCCCTGTGGGCTTCAAACAGCTCTCCTGACTCTAGTTTCTATACACACAGTTTCTTACCACATGGGGCCCCACGGTTTCTGAAATAAGCATTTATGCTTACACAGGTCAAAATGACTCAACACTGTGTGCCTGGAATGTCAGCATAGTTCCCCAAATAAGTTACAAGAGAAGTGAAATAATGTACAAGTGCCTTATAGCTATAGCCAGCAGAATATTCTACACTACTCTATAGTTTCTCCATAGGGTAGGTTTTGTTTTTTTAATGTATCCTTGAGCTAAACATGCGTTCTTGTTTTCACATTTTGTCCTATTAAAACCACCAATCAATGTATTTTATTGGGAGTTTATATAATAAACTAGCACAAAGCAGTGCATAATTGTGAAGTGAAAGGGAAAGTCATATCTGGATTTTCAAATTCTTTAAAATAAAAATCTGTAAAGTGTGGCATGCCTTTGTTTTCGGGCCCCCCTGAGTCAATACTTTGTTAAACCACCGTTTACAGCAGTAACAACTGCAAGCCTTATGGGGTGTGTCTCAACCACCTTTGCACATCCCGAGAATATGATTGTCATCAACTCTGATCAGCTGTCCCTAATGAGCGAAATTATTCTGACAGCATGATACTGCCACCACTATGTTCTATGCTAGGAATGGTGTGTTCAGAATAACATAGAGCATTATTTTCACGCCACATGTAGCTGTTTGCATAGTTACCCAAATGCTCTATTTTTGCCCCATCCAACCAAAGGACATTCTTCCATGTTTCCTGTGTCTCTTCATTGCTTGTGATAAACTTCAAACTGGTCTTTTACTTCCTTTCAGCAGTGACTTTGTTCTTGCCCTTTTACATAAAGAATTTATGTAAAGGATATATTTGTGAAGTGCACATTAACTTCTCTCCTGTGCTGGCACTCTGTTGCACTGGATTGTATTTAGGGCTTTCAGTACAAGGAGGGATAAATAAAGTAAAACACCACACCTTTGAGATTTTTAATTGGAAAACCATTTATCCTTTTCCTTTTACTTCAGAAGTATGTACTACTTTGTATTGGTCTAAAATCCTAAAAGAATACATTGACATTTTCCACTGTAATGTGACAAAATTTGAAAAGTTCAATTAATACTTCTGCAAGGGACTGATTGCTCACTTTTCTTTTTATCGGTTTCCAGCTCTATATCATGTCTAATGTAAGTAATATAGCACCAAAGACCAACCAACATATGTTTTTTTAGTATGCATCCACTGTTGGCTGAATGAACTTATGTTAATTTCTACTACATTGCTTTTGGTTGCACTCAGCTAGAGAATTACTACATATATATATATATATATATATATATATATATATATATATAATAATATAATATAAAATATATATATGAAAAAAACTCCATTATTTTTTGGCTTTGGCCTGGCCTCTTGTGGTTCTTTCAAGTAACTTAATTTTGCTCCACTAATCATAATAATTATATATATTACACTTGCCTTTGTAATTACTGTGGAACACAGGCTACTATCCTTTAATGGGTGCTTAAATAAACAGATTTCAGGCACTTAGGGGGAAAAACTAAATTACGGCCTCCGTAGGAGATCAATCAGGTGACGGTGGAGGGTTGAGTTCAGTAATTAATACAGAATACAGCAGGAGTTTGAAACTGGCTCTTTCTTTGTTTTCACTTCTGCTTTCCTTTTCATCCCCACATCCCTCCCTCTTTCCAGCGCCTTCGCCACATTATTTATCTGCACTGTCATACCATTGTTGTGATTATGGATGTCATGCACCCGTAAAGCACGCCACGATCAATAAGCCTGAAATTAAACCAAAAAATGAATTTCCGCAGTGTCGGCCACATGCACTCCTGGGCAGGAATTACCTTGGAGGAGAATGGCTGATTACTCCATTGAGGAGACAGCGACAGAAGCACAGGAGGAGGGATAGTTTGCTGACTGAGGGTCGCAGGGAGTCCAGTTTCAGCTGCTATGTTAAAGAACACAATATTGGTTAAACAGTCATCTGATCAAATTATAAAACACCACTTAGAATAATGCCTTGATTTTGCCAACATACCAACATCATAGACTTAATTAACTTATTGCTGGGTTTGTTTTTTCTTCAAGTAAGGTCTGCAGCTGTAAAATTAGTTACATTACACTATACTACTGAAAATAAACTAATCAGTGTCATTATCATCAAGATTTTGCATATTTCTCAGATCAAAATTAATTAAGCAACAATCAAAAATAATTGCACTTTAATTGAAGATTTTGAGAAAAAACACAAGGAATGGTTAATTATCATAATCAGGAATTTATTTTATCCTTATCACACTATGGTTTATTTCCGAATGATTTGTTAATAACAACAAAATTATATTTAAAACCTATCAGTCGTTTTTCTCAACTCTAATTCACCTCGGAAGTCTTTGTTGTGAAAATAGTTATAATATGTAAGCTTCTAACAACACATACCACTAAAGGAACAATTGAGCACCTTACTGTGGTCCGAAACTGGCTTTTGTCTCACATGTAAAAGGGTATGGATTTCTCTGTGGAATGTTCCCACAGTCCCATTTCTCAGCTCAGCTAATGGGGAAATCTCGCTGTGGTTGCAGTTGGAAGGTCACTCAGAAGCTGGAAAACTCTTGGCTCTGCTCCAGTTAACTGGATGTTTTGGTAGATGTTTTGTATCAACTGTGGCAATTCTAGAGCTAATACATGCAAACAAGCTTTACAAGGTACACTACAGGTTACAGGGTCCGCAACGTTCAACCGGAAAAAAACTGGGAAAAAAAATGTGTTTAAACCAGGCCCGATCTGAATACAACAGTTTAAAATAATGGAATAGGACTCCAGGTCTATTTTATGGGTTTTCTTCTAAATTGGTGCCATGATCAAGAGCAAATGTCAGAGATTCAACTGCTGACACTGAGAATGTCCGAGTCATGGAAGGAAAAACAAAATAAATCGTGAAGGAGTTTCACACAACATTTGATTAAAGTAGCAAAGTGTATATTGAAAACAAAAACATTCATCCCAATCAAATGTTGAGGGCGTGATCAGTCCTCTGGCTCTGACCCAGTTGTTCTGGTTCATTAATTGTCTATGAGTTTAAAGAACTGGAACCTGGCTTGAAAGCCGACTACTAACACAGAAGGAGATGTCACTCCTATCAGCCAATCATCCAATCAGAAACAGACTTGGGTAAAACATGCAAGCAATGTTAAACTGAATAGCCAATGAAAAGATGGATTCTACTAGTTTTTCAAACCCCATTCCGCTGACCAGAGAGCACCAAAAAACGCCAACAAACTATCCTTGTCGATAAAAACCATCTCATGTCCTAAATGAAGCTGTTTTATGTTAAACGCTTCAAAACATGTAATCATTCTATTGATTGAAAAAAAACAAGTTCACATTAACGTTTTAACATGTTATAATTTTAAGTTATGACAAACTAATAAATATTTTCAATGCTTTTCTGAATTTCAAAGTCAGCAAAAGATTATTCATATTCAGACAACTATGTGACTATGTCACTTCCAGGTCATAAAAACATTCATATTTTGAAGTTTAGGGCCAATCTGCATGAAAAATTATTTTTGGTCTAGATCGAAGATGGATGGGCATTGAAATCTTGAAGTGACCTTGGTGAAAAGCAGTTCTTATGTGAGGAGCTCTTATTTTGAGTGCTCTTTGCAGTACATAGCCATGACCATTCAAATCAGTGCATTTTGAATACTAGAATGGTTTCATATTTTAGACCTTTGGACCAAAAAGCTGTGATCAGAATGGAGTCACCTTCTCTTCAGCAATGTCATATAGTTAGATAGTGGCAACAGATCAAAATTAATTATCTAAAATCTCTCTACTCTCTTGCCCTGTCCACTCGACATGTTGCTGTTTTCCCTCACTTGTTTCTCCTGTCCCTCATTTAAAATCGATTTGCTATTAATTGTGAAGTATTGGAGAGGGAGGTTGACAGGGGCTGAGGTGGATGCAGCCATATGACAGGCTTCTTTATCTCCAAACAGGAAGTTTGGTTTACATCAGCCCAAGGGCGGGAACTGTCATCGGGAGACCAGAGTGCTAATGGGCTGGATTAATGCCTGCATCTCCTCCTTTTTATTGTGAACCAAGTTGGAAAAGTGTGAGGTCACTGATGTGATGTCGCTTTAGAGTTTCCTTTATTGGGTCATTATTAAAGTTTGGAAGCTTGGGGGAGCTAACAAACATTTGCCTTGAAGAAATCAGAAATCTTGGTTAATGTTTTTAACTTTATTTATGTAACATTGTTGAGCAAGAAAGTTATTTCTTTGCCTTCCCATCATGCAACATGTCAAGACAGATTTACTTCAACTCTCCTTTGAAAAGCTTGGCGCTGGGCATTAACCAACCTTTGGTTTTCAAATCAATTTGACAAATCCCCTGAAAATTGTTCAGCTGTCTTAGAGCAAATAATAGCCTGACAATCTGCATTAGAGGAAAAGAAAATGACATGAGACTGACATCTGAATCATGTGGCCTCTGGCCTTACACAGAAACATCATGTTGTCACTAAGGGTCTTCCAATAAAGATGTTAGTAAAATTTATTAGTTTTTGCATTGGAGGTTAACGTTATTATAGCTCAAAACAACAACCTTCATCTCAGACTAGCTACATGTTAAAATGATGTGACTGTACCCTGACTCCAGGAAGAGTTCTTTTTTTAAGGAGATTAACCGTCTTTGTTTAGATAAACTGAAAAAACCTTTGCTTTACAGCTATAGCTGATCCTTTGTATGCATCTGTGTTATTTTATGATGTTTCAGCATTTTACCTGCCATATCATCCTTTATCTACAGCCTTCTCTATTCCCTCAACTACCCTGCATTCAATCTCTCTCTCTCACATCCTTGTGAGCATCACGGTGACTGGACTCATTTTCAACTATTTATTTCCCTTATTTCCTGAGATCAGCTATAAAGAACAAACACTATTAAGCCAGCCAATCAATAAGGGGGCATCAATGTGCTTATCCCGGCTTGCAGAGAAAGATTTATATCGTCCGCCTGAGCAACATAAATCACATATTCATACATTAAATTAAAAACATGATTGATAGCAAAGCACAGAGTGTGTTTAAAAGCCTGTGATATAAAACAAAACAAATATTAGTTAGGGTGAAGAAAACACACATCATTTTTTCAACACAGTTCATTGCGGGCAGCAGGATATTCATGTTCAGCAGCAGGAAGGGAAACGTGATACTTTGTCAAACTGCTGCCACAGAAGCAGCCCAAGTACAGTTGAAACCTGATATTTGCATTCTCTGTATAAAAAGACACATAAATATATTTTCTCATTGTCTGAAAATAAATCAAAAAGCAGATTTCCTGTTAATACTGATCTTGTTTTAAGATAGTCAGGAAAACTGAAAGAGTCACAGCTGTGGATGTATTTTAAGGAATCACCCTGCTTTCTTATATGACATCATGGAAATATGAAAAAAGCAGTCAGGGAGAGCATTTTGAACCTCCACATGTCTGGTTCATCATTGGGTACAGTTTGCAGAGGCCTGAAGATGACACCTTCATCTGAAATAATGACAATAATAATACATTTTATTTTCATAGCACTTTTCTAGGAACTAAAAGACACTTTACAGAGGTACAACACAACAATAAAAACCAAGCAGTATAACATAGCACATAAAACACATGAAAAGAGCAGATTTAGACATTCTGTTCAAACAATATATAAGTATAAACAACATAGGTATGTCCAGCCTTCATAGTGTTCAGGAAGGAAACAGGTTCTGTGTCCCAGAGATGAATGTGTTTCGGAAAATCCACTCAGAGCTAAATACCTTAATTTTTGGAGACATGTCATATGGTTCGATGAAACTAAAACTGACCATGATGACCATCAATTCATTTGAAGCAGAAAGGTGGAGGTTTGCAGCCTTGTGAAGAACAGGGGTGGAAGCATCATGTTCTGTTTGTTTTGCTACAGGAGAGACCTGTGCACTTCACAAAATAGATGACATCATCAGAAAGCAACATTGTATAAATATTGAAGCAACACAATCAAGACATCAGCAAGGAATGCCAAACTAGGGCACAGATGGGTATTCCAGTTGGACAACGACCATAAATACTGCAAAATTATCTGCGTAGTGGATTAATAACAACAAAGTCAATGTTTCGGAGCAGCCATCACAAGCCCTGATATTAGTCTCTTAAAGAATTTGTGGACAGAGTGGAGAGGGGCTGTTTGAGCAAGGTGACCTGCAAACATGACTGAGCCAAAATTCCAGCAAACTATTGTGAGACGCTTTTGGGAGGATGCCCAAAATGTCTGATACAGGCCAAACAGTTCAAAACGCAGTTCTACCAAATACAACTAGAATAAATGTGTGTAACTTCAAAATTTTAACGTAGCTAAAAAAAAAAGACCTAAAACATTCTCTCTCATTATCCTGACATTTAGGAAATATATACAATTTGGTAATTATTTTATAGAGCTAGAATATATCTAATTTTTAATTTAAGTAATTACATACATTTAGGGCTGCACGGTGGTGCAGTTGGTAGCACTGTTGCCCTGCAGCAAGAAGGTCCTGAGTTCAAATCCCGGCCGGGGGTCTTTCTGCATGGAGTTTGCATGTTCTCCCCGTGCATGAGTGGGTTCTCTTCGGGTACTCTGGCTTCCTCCCACAGTCCAAAGACATGCCTGTTAGGTTCACTGGTCTCTCAAAATTGCCCTTAGGTATGTGAATGAGTGTGTGCATGGTTGTTTGTGTGTTACCCTGCGATGGACTGGCGACCTGTCCAGGGTGTACGCCGCCTCTCGCCCATAGACTGCTGGAGATAGGCACCAGCTTCCCCGCGACCCACTATGGAAGAAGCGGTATAGAAAATGACTGACAAACATTTAAACTCAGTGTTATCAATGAGAACTCAGAATCCAAGAGGTTTTAAAGCAGGCAGGTAACCCTTGTCTACATGTCGTGTTTGTCATTGTTTGAGGTGAACCAAGTGTGGAGAAACAGGTTCATTCACAAAGTGGCACTTAATGGGATACAGTATATACAGATTGTGCTTTGCATTACAAGGCCTGATGGTCATGGGTGCGCTCTCGAGGAGAGAGGCTGAAAAATATGGCAGCATCCATCAGAGGTTCGATGGAAGAAGAAAAGATGCAGGAACGGAGAGGGAACAAGGGCTCAGCATTGGGGGGCTGCCAAGGACATTTAAGAGAACTGTCGAGGGAGGCTGATCTATGAAGGTCCCTAGCGAAACCTATAGACCAGTGTGTGTGTGTATGAGTGCACCTGGATGTGTGGATTTGTGGAAAAGAGCAGTGGAAAGACACAAGTGCAGTGGCACCAATACATAAGGTAACACATGCACTCATGCTCTGGAGGTTTAAGTAAAGCACAGAATGAGTGTGAGTCCATCCACACAGAAAATCAAACCATTTCGCGTTCAGCACAAGATGAAACAAAGAATAAAAAACACAGTAAGAGAGTAGAAAACAAGGGGCAAACTGCTCAACCACAAAAACTGAGTGTCTCCAAGGGAAAAAAAAGAGATAATTATAAAAATAACCTAGTTTAGTTTTCTGTAGCATAGTACATGACAGGCTATTACACTAACCAACTCAATATGCATATATTCTAAAATGTTGTTACAAAAAGAATGTTATTTTAATTAAAAGACTGTAAAATAAAACTTGTTTTACCCTCTGTTAAAGAGTCCCATTTGTGTATGTCAGTGTGTACGAATTAATAATACTGTGGGGACATCCAGTTGAAACCAGAAATGTATGTACACTTTTTAAAACGACACATGCCATTATTTCAGATTTTATCTGATTACTGAATGCCAGCATAATGCCAGAGACCGTTTTTACAAAAAATCATAAGTTTACATACATTTCCTTATTAGTATTTGGCAGAATTGTCTTTAAAACTTCAGGATATGTTGCTTCAATATTTCCACATAATGTTCTTTTCTTATCATGGTACCTAGTTTGAAGCCAGCCCATCCTTCACAATTAAGATGGTGTTCTCAGGCATGCAAACTTCTTCTATTTTTCTTTCATATGCAGGTTTTCATTATGACTAAGCATGTGAATTATAGTTTTTTCAGATCCCAGGACATGTTTCCGATATTTTAAACAGTAACTTCAATTTGTAATCAGGCATTTTGCCTTTGGAGTAATGGCTTCTTCCTCTCTGAGTGGCTTTTCCGCCTATGTTGGTACAGGACTCGTTTCATGGGGAACAATGACACTATCTTACCAGCTTTAGCCAGCATCTTCACAAGGCCATTTGCTTTTATTTTGGGGATTATATTTCGCACCAAAACATGTTTAACTCTGGGACACAGAACTCTTGTTCTTCTTAAACTGTATGAGGGCTGGACATTCCCATTGGTTGTAATTACATGACACAATCATCATCTGAACTTTCCAAAATAGTTTAAAGCCATTACAATCTCTCTGTATGAACATTTCTGCATTCTCTTATTACTCTCCCATTTAGCATAATTAAAAAAACAGAAAATTTTCAAGTACACTGAATGTGAGAGAAAAGGTTATTTATCTTTTATGTAGTTTACGTAAATATCTGGTTAGAACTGTATACAGGTAATATACATAAGATTAGCCAACTATTCACTCCACTTTGGAAGAAGGGTTCAGGTTCCGTTAGGTTTACTGCAAAGCAAAAATAGTATATAAAACACTTTTATAAAACTGCAATGAAAAGAACAACACAGAAGGTTTCACATTTCACAAGAGGGTTTCACTGAAGTTCTCTCCTATATCTTACACATGGCTTTAAGGAGATGCTTATACAAATTATAGAAATGTGTTAAAATGAGTAGTATGAATTATTTCAGTTGTATTTGTTTTTGTTATTGTTGTTGTTTTTTGGAACTATTTCTATACCAGGGTTGCTGCAACTGGAAGTGTTTCATACAAATTCATCACCTAAAGAAAGGCAAAACAGTGGGCAGCATCAAGCTTTGGGGCTCATCTTCAGCAGGGGCCGGAAAGCTGGTTATAGTTGGTGAGTGGATAGACGGGGCTAAATACAGAAAAAATAATTTTTAGAGCAGAGATATGCTGTCCAGCAGGATAACAATCCTTAATACACAGCCGAAGCTGCAATGGTTTGATGGTCTAGTTCAAATCAACTGGAGATTTGTGGAAATATTTGAAAATTGCAGTTCACATACAGGGGTTGGACAATGAAACTGAAACACCTGGTTTTAGACCACAATAATTTATTAGTATGGTTTAGGGCCTCCTTTTGCGGCCAATACAGCGTCAATTCGTCTTGGGAATGACATATACAAGTCCTGCACAGTGGTCAGAGGGATTTTAAGCCATTCTTCTTGAAGGATAGTGGCCAGGTCACTACGTGACACTGGTGGAGGACAACGTTTCCTGACTCGCTCCTCCAAAACACCCCAAAGTGGCTCAATAATAATTAGATCTGGTGACTGTGCAGGCCATGGGAGATGTTCAACTTCACTTTCATGTTCATCAAACCAAAGCTGTCTGAAAAGGGATGTTCGGGTGCTAACCTGGATTGTATCCAAAAAACATAAAACCACGACTGCCCAAATCACGGCAGAATTAAATGTGCACCTCAACTCTCCTGTTTCCACCAGAACTGTCCGTTGGGAGCTCCACAGGGTCAATATACACGGCCGGGCTGCTATAGCCAAACCTTTGGTCACTCATGCCAATGCCAAACGTCGGTTTCAATGGTGCAAGGAGCGCAAATCTTGGGCTGTGGACAATGTGAAACATGTATTGTTCTGTGAGGAGTCCACCTTTACTGTTTTCCCCAAGAAGAATGGCTTAAAATCCCTCTGACCACTGTGCAGGACTTGTATATGTCATTCCCAAGACGAATTGACGCTGTATTGGCCGCAAAAGGAGGCCCTACACCACACTAATAAATTATTGTGGTCTAAAACCAGGTGTTTCAGTTTCATTGTCTAACCCCTGTGTATATATTGAGACGACATGTGTTGTGAATTGGCGCTATATAAATAAACTGAATTGAATTGAATTGAATATATATATATATATATATATATATATATATTATCATATATATATATATATATATATATATATATATATATATATATATATGTATATATATACATATATAGACAGTTTAAGATTTAATTGCACAAATCCCCATTCGATCCTAGTTATAGTACAATGTGATCAAATTCAGTTTATAATGCTAACTGATAAAACATTCTATCTAAAGAAGTCCAACAGATTGCACCAAGCCACTGACTTTGCAGCAATCCCTTATCCTGATTTACAGAAAAGTTCCTCTGGAGTTGTAATTTTAAGTGAGAAAGTCTGAAGTTTCTCACCAGCAATGTCTTTAAAATCCAATATGGCTGCTTTGCATAAAAACCTTAGTGAATTATAAAAAAAAAAAATGTTTACATTTCTGACGGTTTGGAATTCAGTAAACAACACACATTAAGTGATATCAGTCACCTGATCTGGTAAGAATGTTATTAAAGTATTTGACATAAAATACAGAAAATTACACAGATTTTAATATTTCATTTTCATTACACAAATTACACATATGCTTGTTTTGCTAATGATGGTTAGACTTGTCACTGAGTATATCATTTAGTAAATCCCGCTAAGTTCAGAACTTGGAACTGGAACATGGTTGGATTGGTTCTGACTGTGACAGCATAGGTCAAATAGGTAGCTGCCAGCCCATTCTACTGATTCACTGCCACTTGCTTTGGTTTTTACCAGTTCTGAATTTCTTTTTTATTTCTCTTCTCTTTTGAGTAATTTTTGTTTGAGTGTGCTTGAATATTTTTTTCTTTCTACTTGATGATGTTTACTACCTCTACATCACAGTTAATTTGTTGTAGGTACATTGAATTCAACCATTAAAGTTTTTTTAAACAAAGTCAACAGGCCCATTAACCAGAGGAATAAATATCAGGTAGGCCTAGATGAAGGGAAGCAGCTCTGGGACCATTACTAAGGCTAAATGATATGAGAGAATGGTTGTCCTGTTCTCTGAGATTGATTCACCACAGCTTTTTAACTCTATACATCAATCAACAGTTCTTGAAGAAAAAAAGGCATTTCTTTATGTGTTGTAAGAGCCTTTCTTCTCCCAATCTCTTCCCTTGAGCTCCCCAACCTTGTCAAAGTTACTCACAGAAGCGGTGTGTCTAAGAAGGAGGGGGACACGACATTGAAAATAAGTCACGGTGAGCTGGGGTGAGGTGGTGATGACTGTGTACATGATAGAAGAGTTACCAAGCCACTACAACATGGTGTCCTATAGGTGCACCCCAGTGTGCCCCAGGGAGAGAAATACAATTCACTTTCTGGCTCAAAGTCATACTGCACACTGTCACTGGCTTCAGCTGAGCGCTGACTGATTATCGGCCCACTCCTCGTAAATAAACACCAGTCTTCAGTGTAAGAGACTGTAGATCAGGGTGTAAATAGCTGAATGTATCATGCACTGCAGAGTGATGTCCACCTAGAGAATTGTCTCTTTCTTTAACCTCCCATATTACAAATCATGTAAATTACCTAAAAGGAGCAACTGAAATAAAATCTGTTTGCTGCAGGTCTTTTACTTGATTTTATTGCCTGGACTTTATAAGCAAAAATCATAGCAGGGAGAAGCTTTATGCATCCTGTACTCGACTCCTTTTATTTGCATTGTTGGTGTCAGAGCCACCTGCCTGCAGGTTAACGCTGGCACATCACAGACAATAACATTAAAGACAGGAGTGCACCGTTTTATGACTTCAGCACTTCCAGTTTTGAAGTCTTCTGGCACCAGTGAGTTTAAATTATGGTGGGAGACGTCCTTGGGATGTGAACATCTCATTTCACCATGGCTGTACGCAACCACACACAAGCACACACAACTTTTTTTATTGGGGTTCTCCATAAGACAGAACTCACTGGGGCATGACATAAGAATTATACATCTGACAGCTGTAAACCTGCAAACTCCTCTCACACACACTCACTTCTATTATGAGGGAGAACACTAACTTTTCACTCATTATCCTGAGAGAGAGTCAGTTCATGTCTGAATATTATTGCTGTTGATGTTTTTAATATCCTTTATGCAAATGGGAGGCTTTTGTTTAATTCATTCTTATACACAACATAGCTACAACAGCTGTCTCCCTTTACAAAATAATAAAAAGGCTATCTGAGGACTGTTTTATTCTTCAGTAAGCATTTAGTTGCTTTAATTGCTTTCCTTCGCTTCAGTTAGACCGCTACAGCAAAAAGAAATGCAGTTTTAGTCAATATTTAGATTTGGTTGATTACAAATGAAAAAGAAACATTTTGCATTAACGCACTAATGAAAATCTATTCTTGTTAGGTTTTAAAATACATAATTAAATTATTCTCAAATTTAGCGAACAGAGAATTGTAAGAAGAAGGGAATAAGGCAGGGTTTTATTTTTATTTTTTACAAATAAAGATCTCAAACTGGTGGTGTGCATTTTTTTTCAGGTCCTGTGTCAACACGTCTTAGAACCACCTTTTGCTGCTGTTAAGGCTGCAAGTATTTTGGGTTAAATGTGCAAAAATGGCAGAGCCTATGTCTCTAACACCTTTGTACATTTAGCTATCACCTTTGTACATGTATAGACTGAAACGTTTGCCTTTTTTCTTTGCAAAACAGCTTAAACTCAGTCAGATTGGCTGGAGAGTGTCTGTGAAAAGCATTTTTCAAATTATGTCATGTTTTCTTTGGTATTCTGAAACCACTCAGAGTTACCATGCTCTTTTTGGCAGGCCTGTCAGTTTAGGTTGATAGTTGTGTCTTATTAAGTTTGCAGTTGTACCAGTCTATTTACCTTTTCAGATGATGGATTGAACTGTGCTCTTTGAGATGTTCAAACCTCAGGATCCTAATATAAACCTTTCCATAGCTTTATGCCTAACCTGTCTGCTGTGTTCCTTGGTCTTCATGAGGCTGTTTGATCACTTATGTTATCTAAAGTTTTCACTGGACTGCTGGATTTATACTGAGATTGAATTACACGCAGGGGGGGCTAAATTTATGTGCTTGACATGCTCAGAATTTTATTTGTAAAGCGTTTTGAAATATCATCTTCCTTCCACTTCACAAATATGCACTAGTTTACCATCAAGTAAAATCTCAACGAAATGCACTGGTATTTGGGGTTGTAACCTATCCAAATGTAAAATAGTTCAAGGGGCTTTTTGCACAGATCTGTCACAGTGTGAGCTTTCGATCGATAATCTTGACAATCGTAAATTAGAAACGCCAGGATTTGTAGTTTATGAAACTCCGTTGATCCAATCTAGTTTGTAGCTACATATCAAAATCATAAAACAAAGGGTAGTAGACATCCCGGGACACCTAACAGCTTTTCGCCTATAAGCACATGGAGCAGGATCTGAAGCACTGAGAGTGAATAGGCTGAACTCCGAGTCCGCATCTCTCCATCCCAGCTGCGCCCCAGCTCAGGCTGCAAGGAACACCTGAGGACACGCCCACCTCTCGCCTTTCCAGCTCCGTCATTGGCTGTCTCTTTACATATTCTGCAAGCTGCCAGGCTATTGGCCAAACTCTCACACTAGTGATTTGTTGAAGAAATTTTTCGTGGGAAGTTGTGTGAAACTGTGTGTGCATCTGTGGGAAAAACGCTTTTGATTTGCGCGGTATGAACAGCACCAATTAGCCGAGCTTTATACTCTGGGTTTCCGTTTCTCCCCGTTGTCGTCTGGCTGTCAATCGCTGCAGGATTTGTTGGGAGTTTTCGGAGCGCCTCTCTGCATCTGTGAGTACCTGTGTTGGTCTGCCTTACTTCGGCTTAAGAAACACGCAGCGCTCCGCTGGGATTTGCTGCAGAGAAAGAGCCAAAGAAAAGTTTTTTTTTTTTTTTTTTTTATTTGTCCGCAACTTTTTCTGCTTTGTTCCCCCACGTCTCTTCTCAAAGCAAATAGTTAACCTTGATTAAGACGTTTGCTTTGTAAACATATTTTAATTAACCACCTGCAGTGGTGGTAATGGAGGCGACTGAGGTGCTGCACACAAAGCGGCTCACTTTTAAAATGCTGATGGGCAAAAAGTAAATATGACAGAAGAGTAATGATTGCAGCAGTTTTATTTTAGGAAGATTATGCTTATTATGCTTTTACTTTCTGTGGTTATTTCTTGTTCTTATATTTTTTGACTAGAAATTTTAAGTAGCAATTCTGCATTTTTGATAGAGAGACAGACAGAATAAAGATTGCAGCAGTGGTATCTTGTGAGTTTAGTTTTGCTTTTTGGTTATTTCCCATTGTTAAATCAATTAAAAAAATTATTTGCTACATAAACGATGAATTATATATTTTTAATTTATAGATAGATAGATAGATAGATAGATAGAGTTATCAGATTCTGCAAACCACAAAACTCATTCATTAACAGCAAATGCCATAAGAAAGTTTAGGAAAACATGATCTTAAGGCAGTGTGCTTTGTACCTTTTCATTCAATGGGAAGTTTAAGAAGTTTCATCCTCTTCTCACTGTGATAAATTATAGCCAAATGTAATAATAATGCAGAGTTTTCTGTTAAAATAAGAGCAAATCTCTGCTTTGGTGGAGTACTGTGTGTGAGTGTGTGTATTCTGCGGTGATGATTGTCCTTCATAGGGTAGTAGCGTCTGGAAGTGTGTGTTTGAAGATGTTGCTGGCTCTTTTGTCGCAGTGTTATCAGGAATAAGAGCTGGGCAGGAGCGCTCCAGAAAGCACATGCTGATGTTGCACACTGTGGTAATGGCCTCTTAGCGCTCGTATAAATAATCTAATGGATAAACATCACTCTGCTTCAAACAGCATTGTTTTTTTCCCCCAGCGCTATCATACGGTGTTTGACTGGTTTGAAACAAATGTTTTGATTCCCATTATTATTGTTGACTCTGCAGATATCCCACCATAAAACCTCAACGAGTACATGAAATGCTTTGTGGATCCATCACAACTTCACTTGAGTGGGATGTCTAGGTCTTTACTGCGGTGAATATTGAGCAAAGTGACTCTATGCCCTTGACTGGATAATGTAATACCTGATGGCTTAATCAAATCCAAAAGTCCCCAGTGGTCTCAGCCACCATTCTTTAAATCTGAATTATAGAGGGTCTAACACAGTTTTCAGGCAGATACTTTACTAAAAATGCACCATGGGAATAAAGCCCTTTTCCCGTTTTGGCTCAAACAAGCAGTCTCAGAAGTTCTCTCAATCATCTGCCAGGTTCTGAGCAGAACGTCTATCATTTATCTGGTGCGCATGCACAAGAACAATGAAAGACAAATCTCTATTATATCTTGTACTGAAATCACACTTGAGTACCAGGTCAGCACACATTTACCCATGTATATGCAAGCCAATAAAGCACCCATAATACCCGCTTTGACCTTTGGTATAAATACCAGTGCTGCATTAAGGTCTTCAGTCACGACACAGGCCCTCACACCTTGGTGGTGCTCTGGCCTGTGTTGTGTTCAAGGGTTTTGAGCACCGCCACCTTGATTTGTTCACACCCTGACTCGCAGTGCGTCCACATGCCACATAGGGAGTGGGTGACACTGTTCAAGAGCCTTGAAAATTACTTTCAGTCACATTTAGCTAAGGTCTCTTATGAGGCAGCTCCAATTTATTTTAAATCGATCGTTGCTTATGGAGTTGTGCTAATTCCTGGTGTGAAAAGATGGACTAGAATTTACTTTAGACAATGTCCTGTAAGATTTGAATTAGGAAACATCAACTTTTTACGCATCATGGGATAAAGTTTAAGGCTGATAAAATTAAGTTGTGAAAGTAAAACGTATGGCAGAAAATTATGTCACTTCTACGGTGTGGATTTTAGGACATCCTCAGGTCTCAGGAAAACATTAGGGCTGCAACTAACTATTGTTTTGCTAATCAGTTGATCTGTTGAATATTTCTTCTAATAATCGATTATTAATCAGATAGCGAAACGTGCATATTTTTTACAGAATTTGCATCATTTAAAGCTGAAACTATGCCATTTGAGGAGTTATGGATAGAGCATATTTACAGACAAAAAAGGTTTTTCATATTAAATGCAAAACGAATATTTTTTTTGCTGAGTTATTCCTCTGAGTACAAAGGTTGTTCTTTCAGCAAATAGTATATTTTAGAGTCTGTATACTCCAGTTAACAATTACTTGATTACTAAATTTGTTGATGATTATTTTAATAATCGATTAATCTGATTAATTGTTTCAGCCCTAGAAAACATCCTTTGACATCAGATCAAACGGCTTCAGACTTCTGACTAAAAGGTCACAGAAAAAATGTCTGACACTTGTGCGTCAGAGAGAAAAACCTGCGGCAGTTGGCGCAATTACATCATCAACGTATCTGCGTCATCGTTGAACGCAACCTAGTATAACACAAATACATCATCAACGTATCTGCGTCATCGAGTTGAACGCAACTTAATTTAACACAAATGTAGCAAAGGTACAGACAAAAGGGAGAGCAACTTAAACTCACCGTGGTGTTACGTGCCTGAACTGAGTTTTGGTGACGTCATTAACCTCATGTTCTGCCACTGTCACATGTTGATGACGTATTTGTGTCACCTTCAGCAGGCTTTTCTCTCTGAGTCACAAGTGTCAGACTTTTTAGTCTGATGCCTTTTTTATGAGACCCTTTAGTCTGATGTCAGATGCCATTTGATTTGATGTCTGTGAATATTTTCCTGAGACCTGAAGATGTCCTGAAATGTACACCATACACCTATTGTTTTTAGTGCGCAGGGCTACAGTGATGTCAGCAGGTTATCATAGAGATGTGTTAAGGAGTGGACTGTGATGACAAATAAACTTAAAGTAACCTAAAGTATTTTAGGGGGCGCTGTAGATCCATTTTGCAACACTCAATAAAGATTTACATGGAGAAAAATCCTATAGATGTCATTTAGTCTCCAGTACAATTCCACTTTTTCCATTGATCCTTTTTTTACTTCTCAAGAGTCTTTACTCTTGGTAATTTATATGTTACCTCCTCTACCTGACATTGGAGTGAATTTCTCATCCTGCAAAACCGCTTCCTGAAGTCCTGAACTAGCCAGCTCATTTGTCATCTCACCCAGCTCTAATAGGAAGAAACTGCTTTTAATTAACCCTTCCTGCTAACAGCCACTGTCTACATTTCTGCCAGATAACCGGTGTGCATTATCGCCGCACAGCCTGCCTGCAAATTAGCAGTGGGCCCCAGCTGTATTTCTGCAGGTGTCAGCTGAGGTTCCTCTTCGTCTCACTGCAGAGCATTACGCAAACAGCGCAATAGTTTTATCTCAAATTGAATTGTTGAGGGAGACGTTAAAGAGTCATACATCACTGGAACACTCAGAGCTGAAGGAAAGAATATATGCAGCACTAAGGAAGCAGAGAAGGGAGCGGTTCATTGGTGTCACAGAGGAAATGACAAGGGATGCGTTCATAAATCCATAAGAAGAGAAAATCGAATCGTCCGCTTGTAAACGCCTTTAAGTGTCTGTTTAAAGTTTTATTTTGGCTGTGAGAAGGTGACTTTCTTTTTTCTTTCTCAGTAATATTTTCAATTCAATTCAGTTTTATTTATATAGCGCCAATTCACAACACATGTCGTCTCAAGGCACTTCACAAAAGTCAGGTACATACATTACAATTAATCTTAATCATTGAACAGTGCAGTCAGATTCAGTTATTTATTCAAATTGGATAAAAAGTTTTTCTGTCTAAGGAAACCCAGCAGATTGCATCCAGTCAGTGACTTACAGCATTCACTCCTCCCGGATGAGCATGTAGAGACAGTGGACAGTCACTGGCGTTGACTTTGCAGCGATCCCTCATACTGAGCATGCATGTAGCGACAGTGGAGAGGAAAAACTCCCTTTTAAAAGGAAGAAACCTCCAGCAGAACCAGGCTCAGTGTGAGCGGCCATCTGCCACGACCGACTGGGGGTTTGAGAGAAAAGAGCAGAGACACAAAGAGAACAAAGAAGCACTGATCCAGGAGTATGGAAAAGTAAATGTTAATGGATGTAGCTCCTTTAGTCATTTCACCTAGAAAGAAAGCACAGATAAACTCTGAGCCAGTTTTCAAGGTTAGAGTCTGAAAGAGAGCACATAGAGTTAGTCACAATAAAAGCTCAGTCAGTAGCCATGTCTAGGAGAGAGAAAGGGTTAAACACTAAAAGACAGGGCCATGTGGATCATCGGTAGAGGGTGAGCATTAAGTTGTTGCCAGCAGAAGCTCGGACGATTCCCCTCTCCAGAAAGGTGTCACAGGTAGACACAGAGCCAGGCCAGGTGTAGCTTCTAGGAAGAGAAAAGAGAGAGAACAAAGTTAAAATCTGAAATAACAGCAAATAATGCTAAATTGGAGAGTAGTGTGAGAATGTAGAAGAGGGTGAAAGTGGTCATTATGTCCTCCAGGAGCCTAAGCCTATAGCAGCATAACTACACAGAAAGTTTCAGTTCAGATTATTTAGTTAGACGGCACTTATTTATAACAGTGTCGTTTCAAGGCATCCCACAAAGGGTCCCACTGATGGTCATTGTTATACTAAAAACCACAAGGATTGGGATACCTCTCTCTGTCAGACTGATTATAACCATTGGAAAAGAGAAGGGGTCATACAGGTAGCAGAAATGGAGGATGTGTTTGCACCTCAACCATAACTGAGCTGGTTTAGGCTCCCTCCCTCATAAACTAAGCCACTCTAACTATAAGCCTTATCAAAAAGGAAAGTTTCAAGCCTAGCCTTAAAAGTAGACAGGGTGTCCGCCTCACGGACCAAAACCGGGAGCTGGTTCCACAGGAGAGGAGCCTGATAACTAAAGGATCTGCCTCCCATTCTACTTCTAGAGACCCTAGGAACCACCAGTAAACCTGCAGTCTGAGAACGAAGTGCCCTGTTAGGAACATATGGAACAATCAGATCTCTGATGTATGATGGAGCTAGATCATTAAGGGCTTTATATGTGAGGAGGAGAATTTTTAATTCTATTCTGGATTTAACAGGGAGCCAATGAAGGGAAGCTAAAATAGGAGAAATATGATCTCTCTTTTTAATTTTCATCAGAACTCTTGCTGCAGCATTTTGAATCAGCTGAAGGCTTTTAACTGCATTTTGTGGACATCCTGATAGTAACGAATTACAATAGTCCAGCCTTGAAGTAACAAATGTATGGACTAGTTTTTCAGCGTTACTCCTGGACAGGATATTTCTAATTTTGGCTATGTTCCGGAGGTGAAAGAAGGAAATACTAGAAACCTGTTTAATATGGGATTTAAATGACATGTCCTGGTCAAAAGTAACACCAAGGTTTTTTACTTAATTATCGGAGGTCAATCCAATGCCATCCAGGTTAGGTGATTGACTAAGCAGTTTCTTTTTTAAAGACTCCGGTCCAAAGACGACAACTTTTGTCTTGTCTGAATTTAGAAGCAAAAATTTAAAGTCATCCAAGTTTTTATGTCTTCCAGACATGCTTGTAGTCTATCTAACTGGTTGGGTTCATCAGGATTTATGGATAAGTAAAGCTGAGTAACATCAGCGTAACAGTGACAATTTATCCTAAGCTGCCTGATAATTTCACCTATTGGAAGCACACATATATATATATATATATAGCACACATATATATATATATATAGTAAAGAGAATTGGCCCAAGTACTGAACCCTGTGGTACTTCACAATTAACCCTTGAGTTTAAAGATGATTTATCATTTACATGAACAACCTGGAATCTGTCAGACAAATAAGATTTAAACCAGCCTAGCGCTGTTCCCAGCATATTCCAGCCTTTTTAAGAGAGTATTATGGTCGACTGTATCAAATGCAGCACTGAGATCTAACAGAACCAGTACAGACACAAGTCCATTATCTGAGGCCATAGGAATATCATTAGTGACTTTTAGCAGAGCTGTTTCAGTGTTATGATGAGCTCTGAAGCCTGACTGAAACTCTTCAAACAGGTCATTGCTGTGTAAATGCTCACATATTTGATTAGCAACTATTTTCTCAAGAATTTTAGATAAGAATGGAAGATTGGATATAGGTCTGTAATTTATTAAGTCATCTAGATCAAGCCAAGGTTTCTTAAGTAAAGGTTTAATTACAGCTACCTTAAAAGCTTGTGGTACATATCCATTTACTAAGGATAGATTAATCATATCTAAAATTGGGCTGGTAATCAGTGGGAACACTTCCTTAAATAATTTGGTTGGGATTGGGTCTAACATACAAGTTGATGGTTTAGATGAAGCTAATATTTCTGATAACTCAGGAAGCTCCACAGGATCAAAACAGTCCAAGCACAGATCAGGTTCTACAGTTCCTTCCAATGTTGTCTCACTTGCTGAGGATGAAGTAATCATCTTCGGGAGTATGTCAAAGATTTTATTTTTAATAGAATCAATTTTATTTAAGAAGAATCCCATAAAGTCATGACTGCAAAGAGCTAAGAGAATGGATGGCTCAACAGAGCTATGACTCTGTGTAAGTTTAGCAACTGTACTAAAGAGAAACCTAGGATTATTGTTGTTCTCTTCTATTAATGATGAGAAATAAGCTGTTCTGGCTTGGCGAAGTGTCTTTTTATACAACAGTAGGCTATTTTTCCAGATTAAGTAGGAATCCTCTAGGTGTGTAGAGCGCCATTTTCTCTCCAATTTTCTAACGTTGTGCTTTAAAGTACGCAGCTCTGAATTAAACCAGGGAGTCAGCCTCCTATGAATGATTACCTTCTTTTTCAAGGGGGCTGCATTGTCTAATGCACCACGCAATGATGAAGTAACACTCTGAACAAGAGAATCAATTTGTGAAGGGGCAGACACAGAATTTTTGCCCTCCACTGTGTTTTTCAGTAATGATGAGGAGATTAAAAGTGGAACAGATTCTTTAAAGTTTGTACAGCATCGTCCAATGAAATTTTCTTTCTTTCGGGTTTATTTTTGTAAAAACCTCTGTCTGAATGCTCTTCACACACCAAACTTTATTCAATCCGTACCTTTCATCCCCACTCAAAGATAAACACAAGTCTTGGTGAGCAGCACCTTATGCCTGTTGTATCAGGTCATATTGGTTTCTTCTTTGCTCACCAGAATGTTCGCTCCATGTGATGGGTCGTTCAGACCTAAAACCTGCAGAACGCTGCTGATCAGAGGTTGACCGTCTTCTTAATGTCTTAACATAGCAGAGAACTTGGGTTACAATGGATTTGTAAACTTTGTATTTCCAACAAAGACAACAAAGAGAACAAATGTGTGAGCAGGTAAAAAAACACTGAGTGCAAGTGTTTTTCCTTATGAAAACATCACAACCAATGCATTTTGCAAGATAAATCCAGTTCTTACAGGGGCAAATGGTTTGTTTTACTCATCAGGTGAAGATGTTGCTGTGCCTGCTTTTCTTTCTGCCTGCACACTCCTCTGCTCAGCGATCAGAGCCCATGTTCTCTGCTGTAACCAAGACCGCTCTCCGTCCGGACTACGAAAACAACCCCAGCCAGCTCAACTATGGCATGGCAGTCACTGACGTGGATGGGGACGGAGACCTGGAGATATTTGTAGCTGGGTGAGAGGAGTGTTTCACTCTAATTTATTGCCTTTTTGACCTTCCTATTGTGTTTTAAATGACCCATAGATACTCAAAAACAGTAACCATCTAGAATCCTATCCAATTCTAAAGACTAAAACAGAAATCCATTGTCACTTCCCAGAGGTAAACCTTTAAAGCAAAGGTGAAAACCTAGGGGAGGGGGGCATTAAGGTGCCCTGAAGCTCACTCAACCAATGAAAATGGATGTGATTGAATAGAATGCCACTGATGGGAATAGTTTTGCAAGCCTCCCGCTATCCAATGAAGCAGCAATGAGTTTCTCATTGCTTAACAGAATATAGATGAGCCCAAATGAGCGTGCTTACCAAATGTAATTTAGCCAAAACAACCTATTCAGCAGGTAACCCAGGAATAGGATCATCCCACAGCCCTTTAGAGGATGTAATTTCATTTGCCATTAGGAGAATCTTTGCTTGAATAGCTTCTATATCGTTTATATTACACCTGTGTTGCTGACCTTCAGTAATCATAACAATGATCACTTTAGGCATTTTAATCCCATAAGTCTACAAGGGATATCTGGAACCTAAATATATTAAACATGACTGATGCTGGAAATGATAAAATGATTCCAGACTGTTATTTTTGAAGAGTTTATCAACTTCTTACACTGTTAAGGCTTTAGTTGTGCATGAAATCTTTATTTTAAGTGTTAGATTTTCAGGTTAATTTCTTTGTTGTTGTCAATATTAATTTTGAAGCAAACTTTAACTGAATTTCTCTTCTGAACAACAGATTAGAAATTACCAAGCTGGTTTATTACGTTTGTAAGTTTCTAAATGTGATTTAACTGCCCAGTCTGATGGGATTTAACAAGTGTTTATTTCAAAAAACTTTATTTTAGTCGGCGAAGAAATATCCATGTATTTATTCAGTTATTCATTTGTTTATTGTTTCAAAGAAGTCAGCTGTCAGCTGTGCCTTTGTGTGAGCACCTAATATAGACTTTTATTGTAGCTCTGGACCACACACTTTCCAGAGCTAAAAGGGGTTTTTAACCCTCAAAGGAGTAAGGGATTCCATTAATCTGATTATTTGTGTTTGCATTATTTTAATTTTACTTATTGAACATTTATAAACACAGGGATCAACAAATGTGAACTAATATTTCACTGATTTGATTATACTGCCTTTTAAATTGGCTGACCATTGCCACATTTTGAAAATAAGCAGAGCTTTTTTCAAATTTAACGGTTATTGTTCAGACCTTTTTCTTCAATACATTCCAGGAGTGTTTGCCTTGCAGTTGGAAACGTAATTTTGCATTGGCAACCCTTCAGGTTCAAAATAATGGACAATTGGACAGGTCAATGGGTTCTTTCACCTACAATGTCAAATTTAGGAGAAATAAATAAGTGCATTTATTGCAATGGACACTTTTTTTAAGGTATTAAACCTGTGTGATTACAAAATAGAACAGTGAAGCTGGAGAGAATAAACTGTTTAAGTAGCAGATATATTGCATCTACTTTGCAATTTGACTGTGCAACTGAATATGACCTGATGCAGCGATATGTCTCCAGTTTCCATTACTAGAAGTATTTTTAACCCTGATTTTGTTTTAAATTTAGTTATGTGTCTTTGAGGTAACATAGTGTAAAACTGTATGTTTAAACTGTGACCTACAGGGATTATCTAGTTGAGCATCCACTGATTTTCACAAACATCCAATCTAAGTTTTTAAGGGTGTATTCAAACCTGCCACTTTTGGTCTGCTTTAAACAGTCCAGAGTTCGTTTCACCCGTCTGGACCTTTTGTGCAGGTGTGAAAACACACCTTCCAAACGGACTCTGGTGTGGTTCGCTTATGGTCTGAATACGAACCTGTCCCAATCTGAACCAACTACAGAAAACGTGCGTCGCTTTGGACTTAACAAGCCACCGTAGCCGGTAGCAAAGGTGTACGTTGTACTGAAATCATACCTGATAAGCTGTATGTTGCTGAGCAACGCTACTGGCATGTTGTGGGACAGGGCACATGCATTCTCCCATGCCGTTCCAAAATCATAAATACAACTTCGCAAAATCTGTGTTGAATGAGCTGCTCTTGACTCTCACAATATTTATTGCAGCTGTAATTACGGCACAAATATGCAGAACAGAGTTGCTGCACGCAGCACTTCTACAATTTCCGGGTCTGTGCTGTGTCCCGCCCCTGTCATTTCTGTCCAATGGGAGCAATGATCGTCACACACGTTGCAAAAAGTACAATGTGAAAGCAAACAGCACCAAACAAAAAAATTAAGTCCGCTTTGGTCTGGACCGAAGAAGCCTCAAGGACTCAAGGACTTTCCTGGTGTGAATACACCCTTAGGTTAAAAAAATGTCCGTATCAATAGTTCGCTTAAAAATGCTTTGTTTTCACAGATACAATGGTCCAAACCTGGTGCTGAAGTACAATAAACAAAGGAAAGCGCTTGTCAACATCGCCATTGACGACCCAAGTTCCCCATTCTACGCCCTCAGGGACCGTCAAGGCAATGCCATAGGAGTGACAGCCTGTGACATAGATGGAGATGGACGGGAGGAGATTTATGTCCTTAACACCAACAATGCCTTCTCTGGTACAGTAGAAGCTATTACAAAGGCACACAGTCTGCATACTGTATCTCAACCAGGAGAATCTGTAAGCAGTAACTGAGCTTATCTTGTCTCAGTCTTCATCAGATAACAGATAGGCTTTGTGCTGCTATAAATCATAGAGAGAGCTGCAGTGAGCACCCTTCTAACACTGCAGCAGCTCTCTGTCATTTTTCTGAAAACTCCATGCTCACGTTTCTACCACAGCAACTCTATATTCCCTTTTCTATCACCTGAATTAATCATGCTTTATAAACCCCTCTTTGCTTCACACGATCTTACCATCTTTTTAACCTCTCATTCCTGCATAAAGGACGGGCAACGTATTCCGACAAGCTGTTTAAGTTTCGCAACGGACGCTTCGAGGACCTGCTGAACGACGATATAAACGAGCACCGGGATGTGGCCAACCCCATGGCCGGGCGCTCTGTGGCCTGCGTGGACAGAAAGGTACTTCACACAGACTTACAGAGTAGAGTACAATATGAAGTCTGCTCCGCACACACATCCACTCCCACTGCGTACATGCACGGTTGCTTCTGTTTGTTTACCAGTGATAAGTCATGCCCTGCCTACGCCGCCCTGCTCAGCATGTGCTCTGACAGTTCATTTGGGCGAATGGTGCGCTATTTTCTCTCCTCTGTCCATCGCACCAGTGTAATTACAGAAGCAAAGGCTCGTTTGTTTTACAGAACGCATCCTACAAAGAGAGGGAGGGAGTGATGACTGCACGCTTCTGCTTTCTGCCTGTAGCTGTTTGCTCCTTCCTCTCATTTCTTTTGTTTTTATCCTTTTCTCACTTACATTTTTTTGCCCTCCTCTGACTGACATGCTCTGTCTTTGTCTCTTATCTCACACACAAACACACAGTTCTCCCTTCTAATAACAGGATGGGATAAAGATAGTAATAGGCGAAAGAGGACAGCAGGGATTACAATAGTTTTTTTTTTTTTAACAGTCCCATCTCACTGAGCACTGATAGGAAGTGCAGGTGCCAAGCAGATTGCAAAGATATCTTCTTTAATGGCATACTTCATTTAGAAGAAGCCAAACCCTGATGTGCGCTCTTGCATGCAAGTTGGAGCAGATCCGACCGTTCACTTTTTGCTGAGCATGTTTCATTGGAACTTGTTTGGAGCAACTGCAAAGAGAAGCCAAAATGGGCTGCATTCTCAGCTGGGTAGTTAATGTGTTGGATCGTGTTTACCCATAAATAAAATGTTATCTTGTAGCAAAGGAGATGCATTTGTCATTGGGCCATCCAGTCTCCCCAGATCTCCTTGAAGCTGACGCCCCATTATTATTCCTAAACGAACTGATGAGACTGACATATTGAGGCGTCTCACGTTGAGCTGATGGATCGGTCCACTTTGAACAGGACCTAGAGAAAATAAGAGTCCGTTACAAGCTCAAACAACAGATGTATCTTACAGTGATGACACATATTGAGAAGCATGATTAGAAGTTTCTGTTGATTTAAAAAAAAAAAATGACATTACACATAGTAAGTCGTTCATGCTTTTTTTTTTTTTAATGGCTTTGGTGATAAACATGCAGGAATGGGTATCATAGTATCCGGACTGCCAGTCTCAGTGACGAGAATTAGCCCAGGGTAAAGATTTATTGAAAAATCATTGACTTTTAACTTTGTTAAGTAACAACCAGTGGCCTTCGGGTCTTTTATTACACTTAATGTTTTTCGTTTTTCCTGCATGTGTGTTTTTCTGTGAACCACTCATCATATAGTGCACTGTACAGTGGAATTTACATCAACCTGGATTGTTTACCTTCCTCTCCATGCAAGAATACAGTAGGGTGAGCAAAAATGGTCAGATGGCTTTTATTTGTGTGGTCTTGCATACATGCATGTGTTCGTATTGATGGAAACACGTTAGGCCTGGTGGGAAAGCTCATTTAAATTGAGTGTATAGTCTATTAGTGCGGTTCCGTCTGTGAGTTTGTGTCTGCAGGGACTCTGACTGATAATGGAGTGTGAAATTAATCTCCAAAGGGAGGCAGAGCAAGAAGTGCCAGGCTAAGAAAGAAGGGACAAGGAGGAAGGAGCAGGGGCAATGGAGATAAAGGGAGAACAGAGAAGGTTTGATGAGGAATAGGTGCGTAATATTACAGGAAAAGGGAGAAATAATTGGGAAAGGTTTGTTTTATTCTAAATTAACAAACATCTATTTTATCCTATTATAGTCTCCGTATGGAAGCCCTTTGAGCCTTATGTTGTTCACTTTGAAGAAATTTCTCGACCTGAGAAAGTACAGTATATGGCGCCAATAGAAAGTAACAACTTCCTGTTAACAGTAATAAACCTCCAGCAGAACCAGCCATCGTTCTTAACCAGCAAGACATTGAGGACACAGAAATTACGCACTGGAATAACAGAGAGGTGTCATGATTTGAAAGGGTTTGAGTTTTGTTTTGGGTCTTGCCTCTGATCATGATTGTCCATGTTTTCCAATTGAGGCTTTAGTTCATTCCTTGAGGTTCTTACTTGTTCTGGTTATGGTCCATTTTAGTTCTATTACTTTTAGATTTATCTTTTGCTTTCATTGTCATTACTTCTTTGCTAAGTTCCTGTCATGTTTTGTTTCTATTCTCAGCCTCACCTTTGTTAGGTTTACCTGCTTCATACATCAGTCTCCTTGATCTCACCTGTGCTCTTTAGACACCTTTCTGTCCTGTTTACTCCTTGCTGGAGTATACTGTTTGTTCCTGCAGAGCCAAGCCTGTCCATGTGTCCAAGTCTATGCTTGCATCTGCTACCACCAGCCTGCTGTTAGTTTTCCTTTTTGTTATTTGTTAAACACTTACCACACTGCCTCTGCCCGCCTGTTCTCATTTGGGTCCTACTCTGAAAGCCACCTCATTTGGCAAGAAGATCTGGGCCTGGTGTTCTTTCTACTGATAGAAACACACAGAGAAAAGTCAAAGTTAATGGCTATAACTGTAAATAATGATTGTGTAAGATTGTGTCCTCCAGAGCCCTAAACCATAGAGTTGCAAATCTACTGAAAGATGAGATGTTCTACAGGAGGGGAGGTTGATAATAGAAATCTCTGCACCCCCTGTTCACTTTCAAATGTTCTTGAAGGAGAAGTAAAGCTGCAGGTTAAGAGAAAACTGCTTTGTTGGGAACGTAACAAGCAATTAAATCTTCAGTATAACCTGTAACATAACCATTCAGAGCTTTACATGTAAGAATAAATATAAATTATTCTCAGCATTCAACAAGGAACTAAAAAAGCAAAGCTAAAACTTTCCTTTTAACCCTCATCAGAACTGCTGCATTTTGAAAGCTTTATACAGGTTTCTTTTTAATTCCTGGCAATGAATTACAATAGTCAAGCCTAGAAGTAATAAATGCATTTTGCAGTTTGTCTTCATCACTCTTGCCTATAGAGGTTTTTTAATATTAGCCCTTTTAAAGTAATATTGTAAGAAAATAAGCAAAGTACACTTTAAAGAACAATCATGGTGTGCCTTATGGAGCCAAATGTATCTAGATTTCAAAGACTAAGACTGTATTAGTCAAAGAATTAAAAACCCTTGTTTTTGGTCTGAACTCTCTAAGCCGTTTTTACTCATACTGAACTTTTCCACTGAAAATGGGTTTCAGTTAAAATAATTACTACTGCAATATCATTTCAAAGAAGTAAAACAGGACAAAGATATACTGGAAATGTTGTCTTTCCTAAGTAACAGGTTAAAGTAGAAAAGTAATTTTATGGTTAACCTTTTGATCTTCAACCACTTCGCCTTCTATAGGAACTTTGTTTATTCGGATGTATCCAGTTCTTCTATGTTGGAGGTACGTGGAGGCATTAAATATTAACTTTGCGATTCTTAGAAACATCAAATGACCAAACTGTTACTGTAATGTCTAAACTTGTGCTTTTAAATGTCAACAAAATGTAAAGCAATGAAAACTACACTTTTTTTTTTTTGCAGGGTACAGGCCGTTATGCCATCTACATCGCCAACTATGCCAGTGGAAATGTGGGACCTCACGCTCTAATAGAGATGGACGAGGCAGCCAGTGACCTCTCGCAAGGAGTTATTGCCCTCTCCAATGTTGCAGAACAAGCAGGAGTTAACAAACTAATTGGTGGGTATCGAGCTTATGGAGACTGAGATAGCTGTTGATAATGCTTTGGTGCGACTGTAAAGATTGTAAAAACTGGTACTATAACAAGCAAGTCTGGATGAGGACCCAAAAGAGGAATATTGGAAGGGAGTTTAAAAAAAAAACAAAGCCTACAGTCAGAGAACTGCAGCAAAGTGTAGCATCTTGGGCTCACTAAGTATTCATATTAAACACTAGCTTCATGCCAACAAAGTGATTGGAAGGCATATCTTTGGAAAAAGATCTATTTTATGTCGCTACATCACTAAGGTGTGGAATTTGCAAAACGCTAATGGGACTTGACCTGCGTCAAACTAAAATTGAGTGTTTTAATAACAAATACTCCATGTACAGTAGGTCTGGCATGAAGCACATAATGAATATTTGGATAAGCACAGTATGCCAACTGTTAAGTATAGAGGATTTTTGATGTTTTTTCTTCCAAAGAGCATAGGCATAGACACCTTGTCTGAGCTCATGGCTTTTGGCAGCATGGTGACCTGAAACATGTAGCCAATTCAACTTTACCAGACACAAACCCAACCTTCTTAAATGCCCAGCTTAGTTCAAATACCTAAATCAAATCCCTTATTCATTGAAAATGGCTTCTTAGCACAGGCTGTGTGTTCATCTGACTTTAATTTAGTGGAGTCATTTTTTTCGAATCTGTTTTTATGAATAGTTTTTCTTTAGTATAGATATTTCTTTCGCAGATTTGTTGTTGCAACTTGTTTAAAATGGAACAAATAAGTTTAAAAGTTATACTAGTTGCCTTGTCTTTCATTTTAAAGCAATGAATGCTAGTACTCCATCAACTCAGCTACTCAATTCGAGCTTGGACCAGTGATGTATGGAAAAGCGGAGCAGTAAATGCCAGAAAGGTCCAACCTAACTATGATTTGTTTCCTTATAACCAAGTCCGAGATCATGTGTTAATGAAACTTTATTGTAACCACTGAAAAGTCCTTGATGTCGATGTTCCAGTGAGTTTTGAAAATGGGCGATTACTTTGTGTTAAAGAGCGCCAGAATGATTCTTCATCAGCTCGGAATCTTTTTTTTTTACGTGAAGGACATCATTTGATCCACCCAGGGCTCCAGAGCGAGCTGGTTCAGAGTTACTGTGAGTGATGTTCGCTGGACAGCTTTGCATCAAACTGCTGTTAATCAGAGCAGATGGACAGCCTGTGAAGTTGTATATCTGATGGTTACATATCTCTGGAGAGGCATTTTGTGGTTTATTGCTGGTGGGGGCAAGTGATATTTGTCTGGGCTGATGAAGCGGGCCAGTAAATCAGGAGCAGGGCCTGGCTCACACTACTGACTCTGCACGGAGAAAGGGCAATCAAAGCCCTGTCAGCTACGTAATTAAACTCTGCTGGTCTGAGATGAAACGCTGTAGCAAGATGCTTCACTTTATAGGAAGTCATTGGAAAATTGTGGAGTGATATTCACTGTGCAGTGTGATTTTTATTTTTTTCTTCATAGTGATTTAAAGTAATGCTAGGGTTTGGTCAATGCAAAACATCTCAGTGTGTGCTCTATCACTGGTCTTCTGTATTTGTTTGAACTTGTGCTTCCCCTGTAGTTGTGTTCACCTGTGTTTGTGGACATCAGAGTTAGTGTCTGTGTCAGCAAAAAAAAGACCTATAGAGCTCTAAGCAATGGACCGAAAAGACACTAATGATCTCTTATAATTCCCTTTTTGTTATGGAGCCGACCTCTCTCCCATTGTTTGGAACAGTATTTCACCTTTCCGGCTCAATTTAGTTTTTTAACTTCCACTCTCCATTTAAGTAGATGCCTTCTTTTATCTTACTGAGGGACCTTCTCTCACTGTATCCATCTGCATAGGTGGGAGAGGTGTCGTGGTGGGGCCGATTGTTAGTCAAACTCTATCTGATATCTTCTGTGACAATGAGTATGGATCCAACTTCCTGTTCAGGAACAACGGTGATGGAACATTTACTGATGTGGCGCAGCAGGCTGGTAAGGGGCATGTGCAGTGTAAGATTGAAACAACAATATGCATCTAGGCTTTAGACCATGAAAGAACCTTTCAGTATATATATTTTTAGGAGTGGAGGACCCCATGCAGCATGGCAGAGGGGTGGCCCTGGCAGACTTCAACCGTGACGGCAGGACTGACATTGTCTACGGGAACTGGAATGGACCTCACCGCCTGTACATACAGCTTAATAACCGGAAACAGAAATTTAAGGTAAGGGCCTGATGTCTTTCATCAGTAATACATGTGCATGATAAAAAAGAAAAAATCTCCTCTAAATGGTGGCTCAACCTGCACAAACTGAATTTGATGCATCATCCAAAAGTTGTAGTGTGCTTTGAGACTTTAAACTTAAAAAAGTTTAAGAAGAAAAAAAGTATCTTATTTTTTATACTAAACAAGTCTGATATCTCTCATATGTAACATAGTTTGATGATAATTATAAAACTGCCAGCCGGTAGCATTAGGAAAACCTAACCTGACCCTACTAAAACTGCTGTCCAGTGGAGAAGTTTGGCAGTTATAAAGTAAAGTCACGTAGGAACCCATAAAGCAGAGCAACCTGTTTGAAGTTGTTTGCCTGTGCTATCGACTTTCCTTCTGCACCAGATTCTTGGGACAGATTGCACTAAATACATGCAAATGCACACAATTCCATCAAGTCCAGAAAGAAGTATTTTTCCATTTTTTTTTACATCAGGTCTCAGTGTTTCTCTGTTCTGCGGAAAACACAAACATCTCATTTAAATGCAGGCAAACTGCTATTTGTTTAGTAACTCTGTTTTAGAGGCAGATCTTTTGCATGTAGTTTCAGAACCTATGGTTTGCATACATTTAGCTCTTTCAAATAGCTTTATGCCCATCAGTGTGGTGATAAAATAGAAGATGAAACATGCAAGTAGTGTGTAGACGTAACGAAAGAATACTCAGAAATAGTTCTTTCCGCAAGTGGAGCTCTGGATATTCTTTACTGCAAAAAAGAGAAAAGAAAATGGGACTGTTAGTCCAAAAGATGTGAATGTTCTTGTAAGGTCAGCTTGAGTTTTGCTGTAACCAGAGTAACCAAAAACATAAAATTTTTAACTGTGTAATGATACAGTTGTATTAATGATGTGTTTTACTCATAACTGTAGCAATAATTGGGAATGAAGCTATAACACGGACCAAGTATCACTGCCCAACCTGTAACTACAGCTACAGAAGTGTTTTAGTGATGATGATGCTTTACATTAGCATAACCCAGACAACAATGAACAAGTTGTCCTGACATTGTGACAGCCCAGCGTTCCTGGGTTTACAGTGTTTAGCTGTGGGAGAAATAATAAGTGGGTTTATTTTTTCATCATAATTACCATTCCAATTTGTGTGGAGTCATTTTTTTTTTATAGTAGTGTAGATGTAGAGATTTCTTGACCGTCGATGCAAGATCATATGTGAGCAGAGTTTGCCTTGATCGGCAGAGATGGATTCTCTGCAAAATATGGTTAGGTACTGTCTCCTGTTCAAAAAATGGGACTTAGATCTATTCAGCCAAGATACAAAACCAATATGGATATCTGGCTTTATCTGTAAAAAAAAAAGTAGGCTGAGTAGGCTGTTTTTAAACAACAACTTTTACTTTTTGTGGCATTTATTAATTTTACAGTCTGTTTTTAAAATCTGTAAACGAAATGTCCACAATTGAAACGTTTTTCTATAAAATATTCTTTTATTCTGTGCTATGAGATGAAAATGTTGGGCATTTTTCGGCAACTAATTTAAAATAACTGAGAAAAAGATCATGCTTAATTGGAAAGTAAAAATATTTTTATAAGCATCAAACTGTAAATCTGAATTTTTGAAAGTCTTTTTAACTGTGTGGAAGGAAACATGTTAGGGTTTGCCAAGAATCTTGGCAAAATGATCAAGAATCTATAATTTGCGTCTCTGTAGTTTTTTTGCACAGGTCATGTAATCACTGTATAAAACACAGCAGTCTGGGAGTGAGACTCTAAGCTTTCTCCAAGATGTCACATTTTCCAACATGGACCTTGAAAAAATGTTCCCTTTGGTAGTTTAAAAATATTTAGCAAAATATATTCTGTTTTATTTTTATCATTTATTTTTACATTATTAATAATGCACACATTTTATTTTTGTTTAAAAAAATAAAAAGACATCACACTGCTGTGTTGTTTTTTATGTGTCAAACTGACACCTGTCATCTTTTATGTGCAGAGGTATAGATACAGGCCAGTTTGGGGGGGATTACATCGACAGAAATAATTCATCTTAAAACTCACCAGCAGCTCTATGGGTAATCCAGACTAACCAGCTCTCTCTGAGCATGTGCCAGTTTTGAACCAGGTCAAAACAGCAGTGAACGTGTTCTTATCAGTGCCAACAATTTGCTAATGAATTTACTCGATCAATGACTCCTGCAGTGTGCATGTGTCGCGTTTTGGGTCTTTATCTCATTCAGCATCAGGGACAGAGGGATGAGCTGCGCTGTGTGTAAATCTGCAGACCCTTCATGCTCTGTGATCTACCTCTCACTGCCTGCCCCCACATCCTTTATGCAGGAGATAAACGTCACAGGAGTCATTTTTATAAGGGTCAAGTAAGGGGTTAATGTGCGATCCTTAGCCCCAAGACAATTCCATCAGATCAACACACACGTGTCTACTCCTCCACACACTCACGGAAAAGGCAAACTGCAATAGAAGGACATGGTGTTTTCCTTTTTAAAACAATATGTTCAATCACAAGCCAGAAACATATTTAAGACCCCACAAAAGCTGACACTTTCAACATTATCCAATGTTGACCTTTGGCTTGCATAATGAGGCTGTTGTATCACTTCAGTAAACCAACACTTAAATCGGACTGAGCCAGCAGCTTGTCTTGGTAATGGAAAGTGCAGATTAAGCCTCTTTTTGTTTAATTAAAATCTGTTAGGTTACTCTTTGCAATAGAGGTTATAATGAAGTTGAATTCTTCTGTAACAATGGGATAATTTGATAAAAGATGTTTTAAGAGGAACAATATAGGACATTTTGTTTCATATTCATTCATCATATGCATTTTTTATGATAGGTTGTCATTTATTTTATGACATCTTTTGCCATAAACACTATAACAAAACAAAGGTACTTTAACTTAAAGTACTTTAACTAACAAAGGCTTTTTATCACCGGTTGAACTTTTTCAGATTTTGTCACATTTACCTGATACACCAACACAGTAGTACAATATTGTAAAGTGTAACGACAATGTTACATGGTTTTTCAAAAGGTTTTTGCAAATAAAAATCTAAAAGGTTTGTCGTCCATTTGTATTCATATTGAGTTAATTGTTTGTAGAACCACTATTCACTTCAGTTGCAGCTTTGGGTGTTTGGTGTATGTCTCTACCAGCTCGGCACATGTTGAGACCAAAAATTTTGCCTTTTTTATTTTGAAAATAGCTCAGTATCAGTTAGATTGAATGGAGAGCATCTGTGAAGGCAAGTCTTGCCAAAAATAGATTCAATGTTTTCAGGTTTGGTATGTTTTAACATAAATTTCTGGCTGTATAGTCACAATCTTTTGCAGCTTCTAACAGGTTTTCTCGCAGTATTGCCCTTCATTTAGCTCCATATATTGTCCCATCAACTTTGACCAGCTTTGACCATGATGCTGCCACTGCCATTTTTCTCAGAGGGTAGGGTTTTTTGATTGTGTTACTGCTCCTCCATTCAAAGTATTTTACATATAGGCAAAACTGTTTAACCAGTTACCATGGACCTCTTGGCTGCTTCTCTTTCTTCTGATGACAGTTAACTGCAGTGGATTTTATCTAGGCGTAAGAGAAGAAATGTACTTAGTCTGATCAGATATTTCCCAATTTCATTCATGGATCTAATTTTCTACCAAAAAGCGTTAAACTTTTGTTTCTTTGCTAAGTTTTAGTTTTGTCCCTGCACTTAAGTAGGTGATATAGTAAATATAGTTGTTCTCTTAGGGCCTCAGACAGCCATCCCCTCTCCTTCACCTGAGCAGGAGAAGGTCAATGTGGGCGGCCCTTCCTCTGCAGCTTTATGAGCCTTATAATTAAAACAGGGAGTAAATATAGGGAGGAGTGAAGGACTGCTCTATAACTCTTTCAAGACTTATCACCAGCTCACTGAAGCGAGGACATATCTGTTACTTTCTCATGCAAAAACTCAGCTGCAGTGGAAACTTCTTTTTGAAAGTGGAGAGGAGAGGAAGCGTCTGACTTATTTGCCCCCTGCCTAAGAAAATCTGAAAAATATTTTTTCCCCTAACAATTAACCTTGTGTGGGGTATCATGAACCAAGGGAGCTGAGTGCTAATAATTACAACACAGCAGTGCACACAAGGATCAGGTACACCTTAACTAAACTGAACATAACTAAACACAAAGGTTAAAAGAAAATAAGACCACAGGTGATAAAGCAATTCAGGAACAAATGGTAAAGAGAAAACGGGAAATAAATACGACCCAGCACACAAGAGAAACCAGATGAACAAAATATTAGAGGATATAAAACCCAAGCCATCACATAATAATCTTAAACTGCACAAAATTAAAATGAACTGTACATGCCTGCCTGTCAAATCTGGTCAGGAAATGGAAATATTTGAAAATCTAAATGTGAAAAAGTCTGAAATTTTGAAACACAAAATGTGTTGGAACACTGTAAAAGTTTTGGGCTGTATATTGCTTCTTTTGCGTTTAATTAGCCATTTATGTTTACTGACATGTGCTCAAGTCTGTCAAGGTGGCTCTTTTTTACACCAGCGCAATGATGTTTGTGTTTTTATCTTACACAGTGCTCTTTAAACCAGTAAGTTTGTGATTGACTATGCAAAAACAAATGTGTTTGTCAAAATTCTTTTGCATCAGCAGCAAAACTTTTTTTTTTTTCAAACTGAGCACATAAAAAATTGACATTCTTTTATACATTTGGAGAGAAGCCTAAAGTGAGGTTGTTAACAATGAATTATCAAAGCTCTCTGCAAAGAACTTCCATGTAAACAGTATTAAATGAGCAGGAATATTAAAAAGATGAATGAATATACAGATTTAATGAAAAATAGCATTTAATTTCACTTCTGTTCCTTTTTTTCCTTAGGACATTGCCTCCCAGAAGTTTTCCATGCCATCCCCGGTTCGGACTGTTATTGCTGCAGACTTTGATAATGACAATGAGTTGGAGGTCTTCTTCAATAACATCGCCTACAGAGGACCCTCAGCCAATAGACTCTTTAGGTACTGACAGTGAGTGAAACTCAAACACTCCCAGGTGTTCACACTGAACATCTGCAGATTTATGGCCATATGTTTAAATGGTATGTTGATGAGGAGGTTTTGTGTCTTGATTTAATATTCTAATGCTGTGCTTGAAAACTGAGGAGAATTTAAATTTCCAGAAAAAGGATACTTATCTAGTCTGGCGTCCCGCCTCTTCCTCTTCCTTCCTCACACATGAATGAATCTTTCATTAAGACAGTTTTAAGATCTTTCTTTGTTCATGGTCTGGTTTCCTCTCTAGATAATATTAATTAACTCAGTGCTCAAAATGTGCAAAATGTGTGATCGGTTGACTGATAGCAAAATGAACGTTTTCCTTTCTCAGTAAAATCTGATTTGGCAAAGTTGTTTGAACAGGATTCAAATTTCAGTTCGCATTGAATATCAGTAATCAGTCTATGCTCCAGAGATCTCCTGGACCAGAATATTTCTGCACGCCAGGTCACCCAAGAAAAATCTATCCTTCTGGCCTGAAAGAGGTCACTACTTCACAGCCAGTGGCTCAGCCATTGTCTTCTATAAAGATGAGCGAGCTTATTTTTTCTGCTCTTTGGCTAAGAAAAAAAAGACGCTTGAACAAGCTAATTAATCCAGTACAACAAATCAATATCAAACTGATGTTAGTGCTTTAACAGCTAGAATCACCATATTGGGAGCACTAAGATATTGAGTCATTATAAATGTGTAACTCTATCACTTTCATGCAAGGCGGTCACCATGGTGGACAGCTATTCAAAAGCAGTTTGTTCTGTATGTGTGTGGTTATTGATGGTATCCTTGCATAAAACCCACTTTACTAAACTTTGGTGTCTCACCATACACGGCCACTTACTGGCCACCCAGTCAATGCAGAACACCTCGGGAATCTCTTGCAGGTTCTGCTATTACCCTTTTGCAGGTGAAAAATATTGATTACATCAATAATAACCAAGGACTAAAATATTGCCAAGGAGGCAAACACTTTTTCACCGCACCGTATGTTAGGAGATATTATACATACACTCACCGGCTCTTTATTAGTTACACCTTGCTAGTACCGGGTTGGACCCCCTTTTGCCTTAGGAACTGCCTTAATCCTTTGTGGCATAGATTCAACAAGGTACTGGAAACATTCCTCAGAGAGTTTGGTCCATATTGATATGATAGCATCACACAGATGCTGCAGATTTGTCGGCTGCACATCCATGATGCGAATCTCCCGTTCCACCACATCCCAAAGGTGCTCTGTTGGATTGAGATCTGGTGACTGTGGAGGCCATTTGAGTACAGTGAACTCATTGTCATGTTCAAGAAACCAGTCTGAGATGATTTGTGCTGTATGACATGGCACGTTATCCTGCTGTGGCACCGAGTGTGGTCTTCTGCTGCTGTAGCCCATCCGTCTCAAGGTTCGACGTGTTGTGCGTTCAGAGATGCTGTCCTGCATGCCTTGATTTTAAAGAGTGGTTATTTGAGTTACTGTTGCCTTTCTATCAGCTCGAACCAGTCTGGCCATTCTCCTCTGACCTTTGGCATCAACAAGGCATTTGCGCCCACAAAACTGCTGCACAGTGGATATTTTCTCTTTTTCGTACCATTCTCTGTAAACCCTAGAGATGGTAGTGCATGAAAATCCCAGTAGATCAGCAGCTTCTGACATACTCAGACCAGCCCGTCTGGCACCAACAACCATGCCATGTTCAAAGTCACTTAAATCACCTTTCTTCCCCATTCTGATGCTCGGTTTGAACTGCCGCAGATCGTCTTGACCATGTCTACTTGGATTGCATTGAGTTGCTGCCATGTGATTGGCTGATTAGATTTGCGTTAAGGAGCAGTTGGACAGGTGTACCTAATAAAGTCGCCAGTGAGTGTATATAATGCACTTGAAAATACTGCAGTTAAATTTTTTTTTTAACTAAACCATTTTTTTTTAAATTGAGTGAGTTACAGTTAGTGTTATTTTTATTTTGTAAGGCTGAGGAGAAGTGCATGGCAGTTAGATCTCCAGGTAGAATTGTGGAGTTACTGTCTTGTACCCCTCTTCACACTATTTGCCTATATGTTTTTCGATTTACTGGATTGGAAGACAAGTTGTCGCAGGAAAATAACACTCCAGCATTGCTTTACTACACATTAAATGCATTTGAATTTTATTGGTTTGCTATACAATCAGATTTTGATTCTATAGCAAACCAATAAAATACAAATGCGAAACAACAAAGCAGAAATGAAAATTAAGTGCAGGTCAAGCATGCTTGAGGAACTCTTCAGAAGTTTTGCATGTACCACTAAAATCTAATTCAAGTTCCAAAATGTACCATGATGAAAAGATGGAATAATGACATAGAATCAGGCAATTGACAGCTTGGACAGGAACCTCATCAGAACACATCATTGGCATCTTCTTGTGGATCTGAATATGATGAGTTTGGAAACTGCTTTCATGGCCAGTGTTTTTGGCTGCTTAGCTATCTTCCACTTTGAGTGCATGTTTCACTAACTTGTAGAGCATCCAGTGGAACTTGTAAGAGTTAACGTTTTCCACATAAGGGGTCAGAATGTGGCATTTCCTAAATTCAGAACTGAAATGGTCTCTTTCAGGCATGTTTCTGAATCAGTTTCTTAGAAAAGACCAAATATGTAAATATGACTCTTTTTATTTTAAGGTAACGTATTTTATTTAATTGCTTTTCATTGTGTTGTCTGATCCTAATGAGTATTATGTTCCTTGTTTGTGTTTTTATCATTGGTAATGTTCTTTTTGTTCTTATGTAACCAAAAGATCAACTCGGGAAAGGTCTTGCATATTAGCTTAGCCTATAAATGCTGCAGTGTTCATGATTAGTATTAAAACTTATTGTTTTTCTCAGTACAAATAAACTATAAGTAAATAAACATCTCTCTGTGTCATCAAGAGAAATAAAACTGTACCAAACTAATTAGTTTTTATATGTTTTAGAGGCAATTTACTAAATGCTGTGCCTCAATGTAAAGGTAATGTTTATGCTGGTGCTTTTATAGGGTAAGCAGGAGAGAGCACGGGGATCCCCAGATAGAAGAGCTGAATATTGGAGAGGCAGCAGAGCCTGATGGACGAGGAACTGGTAATTCTTTAAAAACAAATATTAAAAAAATACTATTGTATGCACAGTAAGCATGAAGGCACATCCCTGTGATAAACTAGTCCTGCACATCAAGTTTAACAAAATTGGAAATAAAATCAAATGAAAATCCTTTTTTTATTATGTGGATGCTATGAAAGGGGGAAAACGAGGACTTTAGTATGGTTGTCATTAAGTGTAAGTGACCTGCATGTAAAATATATAGACAGATGAACATATTAAAAAAAAAATATTTCATGTCTGGTAGTACCACATTAAACCACTAGATGGCATCAATGCTCCACCTCTGAAAATGAGTTTCCCTCACTCATCGTTCTTCACTTATGTGCATATTTTATTTCGTGAGGATAGTGATTGTTGTAAAGACTGCTTCCTGAAGTGCTTAGCTGCTTCGTTTTTGTGATGGATCACCAGGAGCCATAGCCACAGATTTTGATGGTGACGGCCGTCTGGAATTAGTGGTGTCCCATGGTGAAAGTGCAGCACAGCCACTCTCCGTCTACAAGGTCAACCAGGTGAGTTTATGTGTCCTGGATAGCATTTTACATTCTGTAGGTCGACTCGGTCACCCTGTCCGGGTCCATCTCCTTTTTCGTTCTCCTCATGTGTCAGGGCCCCACTAACTCATGGCTCCGAGTGATTCCCCGGACCAAGTTTGGAGCTTTTGCCAGAGGAGCTAAAGTGGTTGTCTACACCAAGAAGAGTGGCCCACACACACGGATTATTGATGGGGGCTCAGGGTACCTGTGTGAGATGGAACCTGTCGCCCACTTTGGCCTTGGTAAGATCACATTTAAAGGCAGTTATACAGGGATCAAGCCTCTCAGCTACTCTTTGCAGCTCCTCCATAGGGCTGCAACTAGTAAATTTTGGATTAGATTAAGAGCTCTGATTTATTTGACCTGTTCTGAAAAAAACATGCGTTCTTATCTTAATTATTGCAAGATTAGAGAGTAACTGTGAGAAAAAAAAAGAAATGAATACGGACAGAATTTCTTAATCCTTTGAGCTGTCTGGTCCCTCTCACTGAGCCAGTTCTGCATCAGAGCTTGCAAAGAAAAGATCAGCTCCTGTTGCCTTCACATTGCACTGCGTAGCAGCAAACTTTCCAAAACGTTGTAACTTTAGAAAAGACCTACAGACTTTATGGGGTTATATGTGATATGCCCTGCAGCACTGTGGGACGGTGTCATCTTGGTTCAGAACAGGTGAAATATTTACTGGCTCCCTGGCAGTGCACCTGTCTGGCAGGGTTACTGAAGCTCTGTTTACATTAAAAATGTCACTTTAATTAAGATCCACAAAGGGTCCCATGAGATGAGCTTTCTCTGTGCCTGATTAAAACAGTTAATGATGAGAAGAGAGTGCAAGTAAGTCTCCTAAAATTAGACAAAGATGGAAGAGTCATGACTGACAACACAGTCACTCTATGGATTCGCTGTGGTCATGTGACCCATTTTGTGTTTGTGTTTTGATATCTGTCTGGAATCATTTTTACTTAATAGGTAGGGATGTGGCTACAAATGTTGAAGTGTACTGGCCAGATGGGCGCTCAGTAGCCCGTCCTCTGGAGCCTTCAGAGATCAACTCAGTGCTGGAGATCCCCTACCCTAAAGATGAGGAGGAGGTCACTCCTACTGTGGAAATAGAGGTACAGAAAACAACATCAAAGTGAACTCTAGTCTTCAAAAGATAATTGCATTGGAAAGAACTTTCTTGGTTTGAGGCAAATAAGGGGCTTTTGCAGGAAGAGCATACTGTGTTCTTCTATTTTCATGTGGTGCCTTGCAAAGGTATTGACACCCATTGAGCTTTTTGACGTTACAATCAAAAATCACAATGCATCTTCTGGATATTGTATGATAGACCAACACAAAGCAGTACTTGATTTCAAAGTGGAAGTAGAAGCATGTACGGTTTTTAATATTTTGTGTGGTTGTATTCAGCCACTCTGAGTCAATACTAGCGAATTACCCTTCGCTACAGTTGCAGATGCATATCTTTTAGAGTATGCTCGACCAGCTCTCAGGTCTTTTGTAGCTTGTAACAGGTTTTCTTCCAGGTTTACTCGAAAATTCACTCCTTCCAATATTCCATCAACTCTGAGCAGCTCTCCTGTCTCTGTTGAATAAAAAGTCAAATAGTTCTGTGTTACACATGGCATTTTGAATGTCTGTTACATGTATGCTGTGACACCTACATGGCTTCTGGAAACTGGACATTTTATGGCTTTCTTTTAACAATGGCTTTCTTCTTGCCTGTCTTCTATAAAAGCCAGATTTGTGGATTTGCATTCTAATAGTTGTTCTATCAACAAGTTCTTTAACCTGAGCTGTGACTCACTGCTGCTTCTCCAAAGTTACCACGGGTCTCTTTGTTTCTTTTACTTTATGCTTTCCTTGCGCAAACTGTCAGTTTAGGTGACAGGTCATATCTTAGTAGGTTTGCAGTAGTGCCATAACTTTTCCATTTTCAGGTGATACACTCCAGTGACCTGCCACCAGAGTAGACACTCCCTACCCTTGGCTGTTTGCAAAAAGTACTTTTCAACAACAAAGCATGTTTACTTATTTTATTGGAGACATCTAACAATAATTGAATCGGTTGGAGTCAACATAGAAACCTGAGTTAAGTGTTCTAGAAAGGTTAATAAAAATAACCTAAAAGCACACTCGTGCAAATCTAGCTGCCTACCTGACCAGAGAATCAGTCCGGTGTTTCTGCTACCATCATTGTTGGAGTGAACATTATTCAGGAGAATCCAGTTAAAAGGGGGCTGGAGCAGGTCCACCTGTTGCACTGCCACATGTCTTCAAGTAAGCTGGGGGTCTCCAGCTTAGAGTGGTTGCCTGTGTCTTGTGTCGTGGTTGTGGGAGCGATCTTGCCCAGCGTGGGGACGGTTGCTGGGGCCATGACCGGGGTCAGGGATGCAGAGTATCGACCAGATGAGTGACCATGCCTCTGTATGGTTACTCATCTGGTCGATACTCTGTATAGCTAGGGGGGGTCATTTCCCACCCTCCCCCCTAGCTTGATGGCTGCCCTGCAATTTGTGCTCCGACAGGATTTGCCATGGGTATTTCCCAGCCTGACTTCAAATCTAATTAAGCTTTTGGGACTGGCTAATTGATAAAAAATACAAATTCAAGATACAATACAAATGCATGCCATCATTTTGAAATGGCATTGACTTTTTTTCCCCTGATTTTATTTTAATCAGGAGGTAAGAAAACTTCTCAGCCTCAAGCTAACCAGTGAAAATGTTCTGGTTCTTACTTGGATCAGGATCCTTTCTGCATGAGCCAGTAACACAGCGGATCTTCTGTGAGGTGGTAGGTGGAGGTTTCTGTCTGAAGTTCTGATGGTGGTTCAGGGGCTTCATGTGCAGCTGATGTGTGATATTAATTATGTAGAGCTGCAGCAGACTGGGCGTGACCCAGTCCAGCAGTAATGATCACAGAAGACAATTTAGTCTGTTCAGACAGAGTTTATTGCAGTATCCACAAATATTCAAATGCCACATTCAGCAGCAAGCACACAGACAAAAAATGACTCTAGAGTGTTCATCACTCTCAGCCTTTGTCCAACCAAAGGCCCCGTGGACCGCCCATTTTATCTGTGGGTGTTTCTATTGTGAATGGAAGTTGCTCTTTGCCGAACACACATTCTGAAAAGTTGAACCCGTTGAGCCTTCAGCAGTCTACTCATATTCACCTTTTGCAAAAACCAAAAATCCCAAATGGTTCTAACAACTAAAATGTAGGAAATCTAATTTCTAAATGCTGAAAACCGTGTTCCTTGCTCTTTACTTCAATTATGCACTACTTTGTGTTGGTCTTTCAAATAAGCCCCAATAAAGTACATTGAAGTTTGCAGTGACAAAATGTGAATAAAGTCAGAGGGTGCAAATACTTTTGAAAAGACTTGGTCAACACTGCTTGGTTTTCTGCCAGTTCTGTTTTTGATGAAAATGTTGCACAAGTCAAACTAGTTCTCTTTTCTTTTTAAGTCACCAGTAAAATGTGAAGATGCTGTCGGAGGCAGTACAGAGAATGCAATGATATTTACTGTGTGTTTATTATAGGATTGTAAAGATTTTTTGTGTTTTACAGTGTGGTCACGGGTTTGCTCTAAATGAGTATGGCCGTTGCACAGGTAAGCTGACCTAATTTTTCTTCTCTTCGTGACCTCTGTCCCCATGTATGAGCCTCCTTCAGTCAAGCGTCTTTGCCTTCCTCGCCTTTCCCATCCTCAGATAAAGATGAATGCACCCAGTTCCCCTCTGTGTGCTCCTCTGACCGCCCCATCTGCACTAATACCTATGGCAGCTATAAATGTCGTGCCAAGAAGAGATGCAACCAGGGCTTTGAGCCCAATGACGACGGGTCTGCCTGTGTGGGTGAGTTGTCCTTACAAAATGCTGGATTGCCCAAGATCAGGATAAGAAAGGAAGTGCCACCAGAGAAGGAGATGCTTTAAAGGGCTTTAATCACACTGGTTTTGGGTAAAGACTTAGACTTGCTAACATTTTTCTATTTCCCCTTTCCATACTTGTTGTCTTGCATTAATCTTAATGAGCTGTTTTTCTGACAGTTTGCCGCCCTCTGTTTCTTATTTTTCTTTGCAGCCCAGGTGGCTTACTTTGGAAGGACACACTCTTCTGGGGAAGGCAATGCTTTCCATATGCTCACTCTCACTCTGCTACTCCTCATCTCTACTCCTATGCAGATTGGACTGCTGTAGCTTTATTCTTTTTTTCTCCTCCTCTTTACTGCTGAACGCAGATGTATAGAAACTGTGTGCTCACATTTCTCTGACAAATATCCTCCTCCTTCTCTATGATACCCTGCTGTCTTTTCTTCATTGGTTACTGTACATACAGCCTTGCCTTGTTGTAACTGGTGCTGTATTTCATCCTGTGGCTCCAAGTCTCCTCTGGGAGCTTTGCAGTGAGCTACAGAGATCAGAACTGTCACCTGTGAAGACCTGATTTCATTGTCTGGCATTAAAAGTGCGTCCTGGGCTGAGTCCAAGTCAATAGGGGAAGCTTATCCACATATATGAAGATGAATCCACAGAGCATGTGACGCCCCATCTGTATCTCTGCCATACCACAATGGTAATCATCACATATCACTCTCATCTTGATTATGTGTTTACAGAGAAGCATATGAGCAAAAAGCTTTAGTTTGGGTGTATATTTATGTCTGTGTGGGCGACGTGTGTGCGCCTGATTATTCACGGTCCAAGGAAGCATTCAGCTACAGAAACATATGCCGGACCATCTGTCACCAATGGCAGGGCACATTTCTTTTTATTTTTTTAATGAATGACTAATAAAGTAAAACAGAGAAGATGAATGCACGGCTGTGTGTGAGGGGGCACACACATATGTAAGACTGCCTCTGATGTTTTGAATGTGCTGTAACAAGAAACAAACACTAAAGTTATATTGTTAGAAGGTGTAAGGAAGACTAACATTACTGGGAAAAAAGCAACTGAGTGGCTTCAATGTTGGGCTGTTTTTTCACACTAGCATCACAGTGTGATCAATGCACAGTAAATCTGCCTTTGTAATTTTAAATGTACAAATCTAAATTTAAGGGACTTTGGTTTTGAACATTTTTATTGCACATCCCAAATTTATCTAAGTTTACATTGTTCATCCTTGCTTTTATGATCCTAAGCCATATACCTGAACTGAAAACAGTTTAGATTTGTCCCTGAGAAGGTTTTGTGCCATTGTAGGTAACTTTTCAGCAATCATACCTTTTTATATAGAGTTGACAGCAAGCTATAAAACAAGTAGAAACTGTTTTTGTTCTGAAAATAGGTATGTTCAAACATGTTTTGGCATTGCTATGTTCAGAGAAATTGAAAAAATACTATACTTTGGCTAAAAGATATGTCCAAAAATAGAAGAAAGGAAGATGACTACATCATCTTGACTGACAGCTTGACATGTCCTTGTTATTCTACAGGCAAGCATCAGTTAATGCACGCACTACAAAGTGAAAAAGTATTTGTAACAGAAATTTGAGCTCTCTTTCATTTTTAAGGTACTATATGGAATATTCATGCTGTTGGACTTAACAAAGCTCTTCTCTGTCAAGATGATCTCAAAGGTCCTGAGTGAGGTTGAAGCTCTTTCTTTATGAAGATCTGTATAATAATAAAAATTGAATTATTGTGTTCTTTTCTTTAAGGAGACTATGAATTGTGCCTCCTCACTACAGATAACATTATATTCCACCAATTTATCATCTAAAAAGATGTACCATAATAATCAGTAATCAATAATAGGCCCGAATGTGTGATATCAGTCAACTTTTTCATTTAGTTCCTCAGCAAGATTTTTTCCTAAAAAATAAAAAGGCAGCAGCTATTGAAAAATCAATAAACTTAACCTAATAATAATGCAATAAAAATGACTTTCTGTGGATCTTTTTGCGATCCATTCTCACATTGGTGGTTTAGATTCTGGATAGTTTGAGGGTTCAGAAAATCATGTCCACTTCAGTCAAATATTTTAATATGTTTTCACAAAACTATTTGTGGGACAGTTGACTGAAGGCTGTTGCAAAGATGAAACTTTAGATTTAGGAAAAAAGGAAACTTTTTTTTTTTTTCTCCATGAATGGAGTCACATTCCTGGTCAAGAAATTAAATCCAAGATTCCAGTTTGCAAGATGGGACAGCTAAAGGCTTTGGAAGGACACAGCTGAACGTCTTTCCAACTTTACTGCTGACCTTTTTCTTTCCTTAAAAAATCATAACTCTGATTACCTTTTTAATTTTTCTGTAAATGTTTTAAAATGGCTTTTTTGTTGAAACTTAGCTGGTGCTGAATTTTGCTACAGATGTTATGATGCAGAAAATGATCACAGTCCTAAAATCATAATGAAATGTCTACCATATTTACTTGTGGGTTCTGCTTATTTAAATAGAAAGGGGGTCTCGTATGCCGTCAGTTGTCAATGTAAAATATTCCACAAAGATGCATCTGGCTGTGCCAATAACGTCTTCATACCAGGGAGCCATATTTTAGGTTAAACCAGAAAAATACTAGAAAGGCTAGAAGGTGACAATTCTTCATCTATGTACGGTACCTGGTTAGGCAGGATGATGTGTTTGACGAGTGGCAGTGCAGGCTTACGCCCCAGTTTCCCCAGCTATTTGTTCTGAGATGCCTCTATTTAAAATAAAACCTGGAACTCAATGTTCAGCTTGTAAATTAAAGTCCAGTAGCCATAGCTATGCGAACACATGGGTTTGCAATAACACATCCTATGTGAAATAGAGGGTATATTTGTTTCTGCATAGCCAGGAGTTGTTTTGCCTCTTAAGTGTGACATCCAATACAGTCTAAACATGATAAACCCAAATTTTCCATATTTTAAAGCTCCTTTTGTGTCATTCTAATATCAGCATATACACTAGTTATTTTTTTCAAGAACTTATTTTTGTTTGAGTTATTTTCAGCATGTGTCATCTGTCACCCATGAAACGGGTGCAGGAGCACCTTCTATACCCCAACTTCCCTCAGCCAGTGGGTGTTAATGTGTGTGCTCTGGTTTTGTGATCCAGAGTTTTTTTTTTTTTTTTCTCTTCAAACAAACAATCACAAAGAGTGGTTGCACATGAAAAAATATTGCAGAATTCACAGAAAATGCAGAGGGATCTGATGGGAATAGATATGACGAGAAAGCCTTTCTAAGTGAAAAGTGGGAGAAAAAGAAAGAGCGCCAAGAAAACACTGTCCAAACAGAGTTGGTGTGTGATCTGCAGTTGTCGTTTCCTCTCAGCTGCATCTGTTATATGCATTATTTTTGTCTCTGGTAAAAGTAAGTCAAGCCATCTTTGCAGTCCTGTGTGCAAACTCTGCTAATGCTAGCCTGAGGGTGCACTGAGTTTTACTGCAACCTAAGATCACATATGTAATTTCTTCCTTGCTTCTTACTGCCAGAGAATGTAATTTGATTTAAGCTTATCAGAGTAATTTAAGTGTACACAGGAATAAGTCACTGATATGACTGATGGTTTTTTCCGTTACCTCTTAGGCATGAACGGCATCACATGGAAAGTGTCTTTGAAGAAGTTCGTGCCTCTATGTTTTTGTCTTATGTCTTGTGTCTTATGTCAATTATTCCTTTTAGAATAAAGATCTAAAAGTGTTTGTGAAAAAAAACAAAAACATGTAGAGGTAAAAATGAGAATAGCAAACCATGCTACACGTCCAAAAATGTTGTGCATGTAAAACATGGGAAAAGATTTTATATGAGGAAGTTTTTCTCAGAAATGTGGCTCGTTATTACACAATATAAATTCCACTTGTGAACAAATATTCCAAATGTGAAATCTAACACTCGGATCTCACTAATCTGATTGTTTAAATTCTTTGTAAAAAGGACACAAAAGCAGCAACATCACAAAACATATTGTCCTCTGATTAAAAAATATTTTTGGTTAATTACTTATTGATTGACAAAATGCAGTTTAAGGAAGCCTTGGAAGGCAGGTTAGAAAAACCTATTTTAAGAGGCTAATTTTTCCAAGTGTTTGCTTATTTAAGATTTTATTATGACACTTAAGGCTTTTTCTTTCTTTTTTTGTTGTTCAGCCCCCAGGACAGAGTAAAAATCTTAATGTAAAATTTTACATGGGAACCATTTACATGTGTTTCCCATATCTCACATATCATTTTAACATGTGAGATTTCACATTTGCTTCATGTGGCATTTTTAAATTTAAAAATTCATATTTTTTCATAAAGGAAGTAACGTCTTGCTTTCATTACCCTGGAATGAGCCATGTCATCTACATTGGAAGTAGCTTTTTATCTTAGAGGTTTTGCTGGGTTCCAAGAGGCCTAGAACAACAAACCAAACTTTGGATCATGCGTTCTGTTCTGCTCTGTGACCTGTGATCCAACCCTGTCTGTGTGCTAACCCTGGATGTTGCCCACCAGCAGCAGTGTTTCCCTAAAGCCTTGTTTTTTTTATGCAGACAGATGTATAGGCTAGGGATTTATTGCCATGTAATTTTTTTTTACATTAATTGTAACATAGTCCTGTATTTTAAAATGTGGAAAAGTGGACGTTTTTGTGTTTTCGGGTTAGAAAATGCTACATTCTTCTGAAAAAAAACAACAAAAAAACCCACCCACAAGGGACATGAGACTAAAATCAAACTATGCTTTATTTTTATGGAGACCTAAAAGGGTGCTTAAAGGGCTCTAACTTCTCTGTTTAGTTTGTTTTGGTCTCAGTTTATTTTGAATTCAAAATCTTCAGCTCTCTCGTGACATCTAGTGGTTTCCCAAGGTTGACTTTTATGCAGGATATTTTACTAAAGGTTGATTCCAATGCCATCTCATGTCAAGGGTTGTTGACCAGATGTGTTACAGTCTGACAGAGGTTTACACTGGAATATTTCAATATAACAAGTTTCAACCAATAAAATCAAAATTTTAAATTGTCAAAATGTGTGGTCAAACTACAATGTGATGTGGATTGGACATTCATTTGTCAAGTTTTACAAGTTGTATGTGCTTGTGGTTGAAGAATTAAGAGAAAATGTAACAAATTGATTTATAAGAAGGAAAGCTGCAGATTTGTGCATGTACCAATCAAACATTAAACATATTTAAAGTGGATTTGGATGCCTTAGCCAGCCTTGACCCAATTTTACCCTTTTGATGTGACAAAAAACTAATAGTTCAGCAGTTCTTAGTTTGTTTTGTATGGTATTTAGATTTTTCTTTTTCATATTTTTTGATGAGAAAGTGGTCTACTGAAATTTGCATAAAACAGCACAATGCATGCAAACCATATGTAGCCTTTAGTATTGCATTGTGTCACATATTTTTCTTTTCACTACATGACGGCTGAAAGGCTTTTTAGTGGATAATGTTGATGAGGTGAGTTCTTAAATTTTTGCATCTTATCACTTCCTTTGGTCCTAGATTTGGTGTTGGCTAAATAAAACAGAAACCTTCCTTCATATCTTCCTCTGTCAGCCTTTATCTCATCTTCTGTTCTGCTAAAGCAAGTCTTTGATACATTTACAAAACGCTTTGAAGACCTACTGCAACAATGTATATTCCTGTAGTCCATGCAGTAGAAGGACACTATAGTCTCTGTCTCACCATGAGTCAGCAGATCTGAAGTGACGTTTTAACTGGGAGTACATATTTCCAGGCTTTATGCTCATCGTTGTGTTTTATGTAGACAGGCCGCAGTTCTGGAAGGTCCAGCAGGAACTGTCAATCATACTGAGGTCATAAAAAATGCACTGATATTCATGCCAAAGCTAACAGACAGAAATCAGTTTAACAGATGGCTGTCTGGTATTGCGTTTACATATTTTTTTCTGTGTTCAAGCTTCTAAAAGCAAGTCCCTGCAGCTGTATTTATAAAATTAATGTCATGATTTGTGGGTGTTTTTGGCTTATTATTATTATTATTATTATTCTTGATAGGTTTTGAATCATGCTTCTGTTTATTATTTTCCTGGTCATGCTTTAGTTTTTGTCTCCTAGTTCAGGTTTTGTCAAGTTAGGTTTTTTGGATCTGGTTATGCTTTAGTTTCATGTTTTTTTAGTTATGTTTCTATTAGTTTGTATCCTTGAATTTCTGTTTTGTTCCAGTCACGTTGTGTTCTCTCCTGTCTGTCAATTAACTTTATTCGGTTCACCTGCACTAAGCAAATCTGTCTCCTCGTTTCACCTTGTTCTTGTTCTATATATACACATCTGTTCTGTTCATTCCTCGCGGAAACATTTTGGATCATTCACTCACTCTGTTCATGTCTTGTCCTTTTGCTCATGCCAAGCCTGTCTTGCCAGCCTGCCCATGTCTGTTTTTGCCATCACCCTCTGAAGTATGTTTTCTGTTCTTTAAATCATTTCACCTACCGTCATGCTGCCTGTCCGTCTGCATTCCGGGGTCCTCCGCTACACAAGTCGCAACAGTTAAAACAAAAAAATACCTACTTATTCAAATATTTTACCCAAAAGACATTTAGTCTCTGTACCAAACTGTGGAGCTTGTTGCATCCTTTCTGTTTTATAATTATGTGACTCATGAAGGCAGTTGTTTGCACTGGATTTATGCAAATGCACAGTTTTCAGATTTATATTGGCAAAAAAAAAAAAAACAAACATGCACGGTTTTCCTTCAAAAATCATGTGCTACTTTATGTTGGTCTGTCAGCTTAAATCCCAGCAAAATACACTGAAGTTTTCTGGTTGTAAAATGTAGAATTTATGTTACTTATTTTTCTTTTCTTTTCTTTTTCCCTTCATTTCTTTCTTTCTTTTCTCATAAAATCCAAACTGTTTTTTTCTGTATCAGTGTTGTCCTGGTTTTTTGCCTTGGTGAGCTAAAAGAAAAGAACATTCACTTGTAATTGAAGTAAACACGTGTCAATGGCAGATTGTTGGCAACAGACAGATTTTTCTGTAATGAAAAAAGTTTTTTCTGAGGGTTTCTATGTTTTACATGCAAGTGCACAGATTCAAACTTTAGTGTTTACCATTTTCCAAATTTTGCTGCCAGCTAAAATATTTCTGGAGAGCAGAATCACTGGTGGTACACAAATTTTCTGTTATAAGTAAGAATAAGCATTTAAGCCCAGTTATGCATGAGCAACAAGTAACTTTTCTTCACCGTGACTCAAAACATAAATAACTAAAGGTTAAGCAGACAACCTCCTTTTTGTAGAAAAAACAAGCAATGAAGAAGCAGGAAAAAAGAACAGTGTTGTGCAGCCAAAGAACAGCAAGTTTTAAAACGTGGAAACTTCATTTTCACTACTGTCTAAGCCAGGGGGTCTGCAACATTTACAATCAGGAGAGCATTTGTAGCCCTCAGTCCAGCAAAATAAAACTTGCTTAGAACCACAAAGGTTACATGAACTTTTGAAAAGGCAACATATAACATTTTCATTTTTTTAAAGAATCCCCAGTGTTGGTTTTAGGTTTTTAAATAAAGAAAAACATAAAACTTTTGCAAAAGCAGGATTGATACATTTTGTTGTATGGGAGGTTGATATTTGTGGAAAAGTAATAAAGCAGAAAGTTTTCAACCTAATGACAAGAAAAATAGATCTAAAAATTACTACTGGTACATTTAGTGTCATTCATTTAAGGAAGTTCAATGTAATTCTTCCTTTGAAAAAATTAAACTGCTAAAACCTGCATTTGTTATGTCTGTATGGTCCAAAGGGCCCCTTGTGGCTCCTGAGCTGCAGGTTGCAGATCCCTGGACTAAGCAAAAGGTATGAGGAGAAAATCCTCAAACAGGGAGGAAGAAAGTCTGTCCTGAAGTAGAGAGTAGCTTGTTAATGGGTGAGAATGACCTTTGACCACAGGTGTTGAGATGTTCCTTCAGTCACAGCTCCTCCCCTTTGCTCAGTCTGCTCTGCTGTGATCTTAACTCAGGTCCAGAACATTATCACTGACTTCTGGTCGTATGAGAAGGCTCTGATGGCTCTAAAGCTGTTGTAAAGATGAACACACACATACACCTGCCCAGAGAAAATGTACTCTGGGCTGTTGTCTCTACAAAATATGTTCCCTAAAAACAACGTAACATATCTTGGTATATTGTTGGCCTACGTCATGGCCTGTACCTTTTACTGGGCCTGTGTTTTACTGACAACCTACCTCTGTGTGGGTTTACTAGATTAAAAGGAGCTTACTTTGCTCTATTGACCACAGTAAGAGCAGACTGTTGGTGATATAAATTGCATTCATTGTGGGGGCTTCTCTTCCTAGATTTCCCAAGGTATCCCAACCTTTCTTAAATTAATGACAGAGTCCCAAATTGTATCAATCTTCTAAGCAAGATTAAATTTATTTTGTGTGGTGCAGTTGGTAGCACTGTTGCCTTGCAGCAAGAAGGTCCTGGGTTTGATTCCCGGCCGGGGGTCTTTCTGCATGGAGTTTGCATGTTCTCCCCGTGCATGCGTGGGTTCTCATCGGGCACTCCGGCTTCCTCCCACAGTCCAAAGACCTGCCTGTTAGGTTAATTGGTCACTCTAAATTGCCCTTAGGTGTATGAATGAGTGTGAGCATGGTTGTTTGTGTGTTGCCTTGCGATGGACTGGCGACCTGTCCAGGGTCCACTCCGCCTCTTGCCCATAGACTGCTGGAGATAGGCACCAGCTCCCCCGCGACCCACTATGGAATAAGCGGTAGAAAATGACTGACTGACTGACTAACAATCAATCCTGTTTTCATTGGCTTTATCAAACACACTAGAAAGTAAAAACCCTTCTCTTCTGATTCCAAATCAACTTTTATACACATCACATAAAATGATTTTAATTAAAATATTAGTAATCAAATATTAACACAACATTAATACATAACTTTTTCCCGGCAGCTTATAGCGATATTTTTGATGAGGGAATTATTTTCTTGTCTTTGGCCGCTATGTTTACACACACACCATGCAGCATGAAACATTATTGCAGAACAAGTTTCCCCAGAGGCACAACAACTTGGGGCTCAAAGTACCAATATTGCACACTTCATGTTACACATTTTCAGCAAGATATAGTTACTGCTCAACAATCTCAACAATTTTAACAATCGTCAAATGATGGTACGTGACTTAACAAAGGTGTGCCATTCTTAAATACAGTACAAGATAAATGTATTATGTACCAAAAGTTTACATTATTAAATGAGTCATCCATAATTGTTTGCACAAGCCTTAATTGTAGCTTCCCTTTTAAGCCTTATCTTGTTTAGTTGTATTTTTATAACATATCTCAGTGTAACATATCAAAATCTTAACTCTGTTTTGCAACTTTAATTCTTTAGAAAAATATACAAAAATATAGGGCAGTTTTTGTTCCTTGGTTGCAAAGCTCTGTTCAGATTTTTTTTAGATACCACTACTTGTTGGGTTAAATATTCCCCAGCCATAATGTTCCCAGTCTGTCTATTGGGCCCCACCTTTTGTCTGTAATGTGCTAGATTGACTGTTACCTTGTTAAGGCCAACATCCCCAAAGCTTACGTTCATAATTAATAGTCAGAACTGATGCAGCTTTTTATTTTGAGGCATGTTTCATTGCATTCATTTTTTAATTAAATGAGTTAGAGAAACATAGGACTGATAACAAAGACTTCATTCCATTTAGAGCGAGTTCTGGTTTTGCACACATTCTATTGGTGGGTCTCATTTCTGTTAATTTTATCCATTACAACTTACAGCTAATATAACCTGAAATAAAGTCACTCAGAAAATTTGACTATTACAAAAGAGCTCAAAGATTTTTACTACAATAATGACCACTGAAAAACATGGCCATTTACTGTACAGTATATGCATTTAATACTTGGTCGGGGTCCCTTATGCATGACTCACTGCATCATTACGACATGGCATGGAGATGATCTGTTTGTGGCTCTGCTGAGGTGTTAAGTAAGCCCAGGTTGCTTTAACAGAGGACTTGAGCTCGTCTCCATCATTGGTTCTGGTGTCTCCCATCTGCCTCTTAATATTAGTCCATAGAATGTCTATTAGCCAGCCAAGGACAGTTATGCCATGACATTGAACCATCTTTTGGTACCTTTACCAGTGTAAGAAGGTGTCAAGTCCTGCTGAGAATGATATCAGTGTCTAAAACCTCACTGCTTTTGCACAAGTTGTTTACGTTTCAAACATTAAGGCTCTCAAATTGGCTCGGTTGTGAGCAGTGTTTCATTGGTGTTACCATTCCTATGACTGTTATCATAACTACAAAAATGAACCTATCCTTTAAGACCCGCTGAATATTATTTTATATGGCACATTTTCATTTCTGCTGAGGAACTTAGGGTTGAATTATTAAATGTTGTAAATTCACTCTTGAATAGACCCTGCTTGGCATAGGAGTCAGCTTGACCCTCCCATTTAAACCTTATCCTAATTCTCCAAGCTGAGATTGCTTTAACCACTCTTAACTACAGATAAAACACTGCTCATAAATATTCCACACTACCAAAAAATTTAAACTACCCATTTAGTATTAAGATTTCCAATCTAATGGCATTAGAAAAGCTGTCCTCTCCTGCCGCCATCAGGAATGTAACAGAAACAGAAGAATAGTGTGCAAAACTGAAGAATAATGCCTGCGTTGATCTTTTTACATCAAAAATCACATTTTACTAATAATAGAATGGTTCAGTCAAATTTAAAATGGATTTTTCACTTTCAGATTTTTTTAACCCATACTCTGCATGGAGATATTCTTGAATATCTGAAAAAACGTTTTGAGACCATTCAGAAGCAGTATTTTCTGTATTGGAAATTTTGTACTTGGGTAGATTAATTTCTAAATCTAAACTAATAACAGTTTAACGTCGAGCTCAGGATTCTCAAACTCCAGTCACAGGGAGCCATCTGAATCCAATAAATAGCTCATTACTAGGCCTTGGCAAAACTTAATTATATGCTGAGGAGCTAATTCAACCATTTGATTAAGGTATGTTAGAGCTAGAATGCATCCAAAATTTAAAGGATGGTGGCTCAGAGGACTGAAGTCGAAGAGCCTGGCGCAGCTCATTCTAGGCTGAGCAACCATCTGACCAACATGACTATCACCATATAGGTGCTAACATTGCTACACTCAGTTAAGACCCTTTAAATTTGGCCTTTTAAGAGTTTTCCCTGAGGATCATTCTCATCAACTTTGTTATCCTTGTTATTAATATCAACTTATTTAGCTACAGTAGCAAAACTTTCAACAGTATTATAGACAAATCAGTAATAACTCTCTGACCTATGATGCAATCTAACAGCACCATCTGCTTTTTGCTGCTCTTTTTCTTCATGACCACCTTAGAAATATGAAATAATTACTCGGTGATTAATAACATCTAGTGGAAGGGAAATATTTTATGGCATATCCAATGCCACCTACAGTTCACAAATGTTTACAGTCAAAGCTACAAAGTTACGCCTGCACAGATTACTCATTTTAATATACAATGTCCAATGAGCTCCTTTATGTGCCTTTTGGCATTGTTAAGTTGCTTTTAAATTGGTCAGTTCATCAGCACCAGGTTGGATATCCATTCCACCGATATGAAACATGAAGGCATCAAAAAAGAAAGCACAGGAGGCTAAATCCAAGCACGGCTAAATTCAACTGCTGTGGTTTAGACCAGCAATCCAGGGGTTTAAATGATGTAAAACTATCCACAAAAATGAATCAAAACACATCAGATCCTCAATGGTTTTTCTAAATTTGAACATTCAGTGATAAAAGACGACAGTATCAGCTGCTCCAGGAACGGTAAACAATATGACAAAACATAGACAAACACAAAACGGATGCTATTTTCATATTTTTGTAACGTAATAAACTTTGAGCTACACTGTCAAATGGAGGTCTTTCAAATGTGGAAATTGTCATTTTTATTCAATCCTAAAACTGTCATTTTTAAAAATAAAGTAAATCTTTTAAAATTATAGGTTTTTCTTATGTATCCTGGGTGTTTGATGTGGGATTAATTGTTTAAGTATTTTATTATGGCTTCATGTTATGTGGTTTGTACACTTGAGATTGGATTTAAATAATTTTAGAATAAACAGTGACCATTGTGAAATGTGTAGCGTGATCTAATTTGCTTTATTTAAAAAATAATTTCTCCCACTGCTGCTTAAATAATATTAAATATTCATTTTAACAATTATAATTTGGTTATCTATGCCATTTATTTATTGTTTATTTGATCTGTGATGCATACTGAATAATTTAAAACAAAAAGCACTAAATTTAAATGTAGTTCAACCATAAGCATTCTTATTGAGCAGAATATTCTACATTGCTGTCATTCTGCTCTTTATAGGATGATGCAGATTTCACAGGCTTGTATTTGCTGGTTAATTAGCCAGGCTATCTGCTCTGGTACCATCTGCGGTTGACTGCACAAAAGACATGCTATTTTTGGGTTACCAATGATAATAGTGTTAATTCTGGGGAAAACTCTGATCACCTGAGCAATTTCTTTCATTGTAAGGTCTTCAAACGACAGGAACGCCACAGCAGGAAGATTATGCAGTTTTTAAACCATGACATTTTAAAACTTTGGTATACTTTGACACCAGTAAGTCAAGTATTTTAGAACATAGTAAAAACCATATTATCTAAACTTCAAAACCCTAGAATGGATAGAAGATGTAATTCCTGTTTACCATTTCTGTTTCTTTGAGTGCGACAGTTGGATCCAGTACATTCCAAGATTTTTATGTTTTGCCATTTTGTTGTGTTTGAATAATTAAATACAATCTGCATCTACGTGACAGCCATAAAAACAGGCTAGAAGAGGTTTAGTTTTTCAACTCTGTGTGGGCCGATTCTCTTGTGAGCTCCTACTTTCAAACAGAGACACATTTCTCTGCTTAATGACTGTACTGTCTCCACTTATAACAGCCCACACTCTTTCAGCTTTCTTAGAAACCCAGTAAGGCTGTTTTGGGAAAAGGTTTTCGACAGTGTTACGATCTTCATGCTTTCATCTCACACTAAACTGCAACTGAAGTCAAAATCATAAACACTGCCAAACATCAAAACTACCGGGGCCCACGTTTGAGTTGTTCCCAGTGAGCTAAGACCATATTAAATATGTTCTGGCTTTATCAAATCCAAACTCTGGAAAAATCTTAGTGTGAAGAAAAGCATAAGCACATGCTACATACGCATGTGTGACCCGTAGTATGTACTGCATGTGCACACATGTCCCCTTCACTGAATATATCTCTGATGCCTGGGCATGGTATGTAAATATGTCTGCATATGTGTGTGTAAGAGCGTGACCTGCAGCTGCGATGCGGATCACCTAATCCACTCTGTTGAATGAGAAAGATAAATAAATCCAACTGTTCTCAGTTCGATATTTATGCCAAATACCTTTAAACAAAGCTTTGGGCCTTAGTAGGCTCAATTTGCCACCATTCAAAGCGACTTGACCTTCGACTGTTTGAAACAAATGCAAAAAGCAAGAACATTTGGTCTCCTGGGAGGCAGCAAGTTATCCTCATTTTAGATGGTGGAGCTGATGCAAAGACTTCTGTATACTCTGACTGTAAAGGCGCAGAGAATAATGATGACAGTAAACTGATACCAGTCACACACTGACGACAGGTCTAATCAAAAGTAAGCCCACAGAATGAGCTACAACAAAAAAAGCTGACTCACTGTAACAGACATGATGAAATGGAACAATAATGATTCACTTGGATAGCTTTTTAAGTGTAAAAGGTATTCCCTCATTGACACTGGATGCTGCAATTTGTCACAAGCTAATGTATTGATTCTGTTAAGTAGCCACAGCTTTTACACAAGCCAGATCCTTCTCTTAGAGTGGTTAGTTGAAGGTCTCGGCAGGAAGAGTGTGTAATCTTGTGGATCACCTCCTTGGCTTTTTGTCTTTCTGCTTGTCTTTAGAACCTGGTGCTCTCATGTTTCAGCATGCGGATGTTGGTGAGTGTCCCGCTGCCCCTGTGGTGGTACCCGTAACCCTGGCACTGCCCCTCCAGTCACTGAGCAGTGCTACATGACGACATGCTGCTGCTGGGACTGGATCCGCTTGATCCCCGGCCCTCAAACACGCTGATCTCTAGCTGAGGACACAATGAATGTCAAGGATCATACAGATAAAGAACAGCATGCAAGAGATGAGAAAGTACAGGGATGTCCTAAAGCAATATCGTTCTGTAATCCCCAACATCAGCTACGGATATTGCCATATCAAAGCCGTCTGCTCACTAGCAGTGGTGCTTGAAGGTTTGTGAGTTTCCTGCTTTACCCAAAAGAGAAAGAGAGAACCCACCTAAACAAAATCAGATGGTTTAAAATGTGATATTTTAATAAGGCATATTGTTTACCTTATTATCAACATCCTGTAATTGTTCCTCATCCTTAAGCTCGGACCACACTTTGCGATTTTCTGCTCAATATTACACCCAATTCCCAGTTGGGGAAAATCTCAGTATGAGCTAGTTGTGGTCAGTCGGCAGCGTGAGTCAGCGCAAAAATCTTCTAGTTTGAGATGAGGTGAGGACGAGTCCACAAGTGTGTGAGGGGAACTGACCCGACCTCAGCCATTCTACGCCAGGAATGTGTGATGGTCTGTTGGACACATTTTGCTCTCTTTTGTTGCCTATAATGGTATCAGTCAGGAAGACAGTGAAAATCCAGCTGTACCATGAACCACACAAAGAGATTCAATAGTAAAAATGCGCTTCTTCTTTGAGTAAATACAACTTTCCTTAAGTGCCCGCTCATTTTGTTAGCTCCTGGTTTTCTGTTACTTAGTTTCTGCTCCCAGAATTTCATCTTAACAGATAGTACAGACCTACAGACTTCTTCTGACCTGCTCTGCTTTAGATTTACTCCTGGAAACAAGAAGATGTTGAACAGATACCATAGAATATTAGGATTTAAAATGTATTATTCAAAATGCACAAACTGTGCTTTTCTTTTATCCAGTTATGTCTCTAGGAATTACATTGATAACAGCCAGTCTTTCCAATTGCCAATCTACTGTCTAGACCTTTGTCCACATTTGTTTATTCTTCTCAGAGAGTATAACAGCTAAGTGAAGGATACAACCCTCATTCCTCTCTCTATGGGGTCTGTGAGCAGCAGACCTCTCGGAGCGTAGATCTTCTGATTCTGCTCCTGGATGTAGCCTGATATCTTCCTCAAGACCTGAAATAAAATATGGGTAAAGAGGTTTTAGAGGAAGACTGAAATACATCTGGTTTTAATCCAGATTTCATTAGAAACATCAAAGGTTCATTAAAAACAAAAGCAGAATACACAGTTTCACAGAAGATAATCTAAACAAGAATACTAACTGGAGGCTAATACCTATACATTACTTTTTAATAGGGTATACTGTATAACATGTAATGGCCATGTATTGCAGAGAGATTAAGATTGTATTTAACTATTTTGTATCCTTCACTTAGCTGCGTCTCAGGTGGAAAATTTGGAAATGGAAAAAATTTGTCCGGAATCCCGTTTTGTAGCTTTATAGCACATGTTATGAGATACCTTTTCTTGAGTCTTATATTCCGGAAAATTATAATACAAACTTAAAGTAATTCTGTTATAGTCTAAGTACATCAGTAATCTTTTTAAACATACTTCTTGACTACTCATGCTAAGCAAGAATTCAACTGCTGAAACTGAGGAGCTTTTCTCTCTCTGAAAGTTTCCATCATAAAGATATGGCTCCAAATAGAACAGATGGAAAATGTTCTCCTTGGTTAGCCATCAGGGCAAACTCTCTAAAATGTAAAGTGGCTAGTTTATTTACATTGCGTTGGCAGTGACCCCATCCATTAGTTTTGCATCAACCGTGCAATAACCTCAGAGTGGGAGTGGAGGGAATCTGTGCACTTCACCCTATGCCTCAACATACAAACTTAAACTAGCATGTCTGTACTCATTTTCTGAGCATTACAACTAAAACAGTTGCGAATAACCTTTGGAGTCTGTGTTTGTTGCTGTTAGGTTGCTTCAAAGTAATAAACAGTCATGCTACATTAACAGCTATAAACTAATTGCATGATTAGAACCACTCCTCAGATATACAACAGATATGCCTGTTTGGGTCCCAACAATGTGGATATGCCATGCAACAAAAATACAGTCTAATCATGTCACTCGGATACACTTCACTACACTGAGCTTTATGTATATTAAGATTGCTGCTACAAACCCTAACAAAGTCAGTAAATCTTTTTAAAATAGCACTTTTTTAAACATGCAGCTGTTTTAATGCTGAGCTCTATAAACCAAATTCGAGACACAACTTGGCTTGAAACTGTGATCAGTGCTGACTTTTGATATGGGGAATATGGGCTGTTCTTCAGAGCAGAAAGGGAACACGAGCACCAGATAGAAAAAAAATATCTATTGAATTTTTGCATCTACAGTAAATGGGAAATGGCACTTTTATTCACGAATGCCCACTGTTTGTGATAGAGTTGAGGTGAAAACATATCCTGTGGTTTGAAGAAAGAAAAAAACTATTCTTTGGAAATCCAGATTAGACATAATGTGGGCTAAAGAGTAGAATAACCATCTGGCTCATTATTAGCAACAGTACAACCACCCACTATAAGTGGTGACTTGTAATTTTTCACATTTTGAAGAGACACTAATAAAAAATTATGTGCATCGTCAGGAGCAACACATACAGACACCCTTTTTCAAAGGAAGGCATATAGTCATATTTATCAAATCAGAATATGTGTCAAGGTCATCAAGAAAAAAGGACAAATCATCTTTAAATTGTCAGCTGGTCCCCAAACACAATAATACCACCATCACACTATTGCATCTCTGCCTTGCATTTCAGTTGCATAGGAAGCCGCCTTTAGAAACCAAAGCTCCAGCATCGCCTTTATGAGCATCTGAAACTGTAGCATACGTAATTTGATCCCACCTACAGTTACTGTATTTGAAATGGAACATGTCAGTGTGTTCTTTGATTAAATTGGGCATGACAGATTTATATCCACTTTAGTAATTAAACCAAAGGTCACTTCCTGGAATGATGAACTAACAGAGGCTGAACACCATACTGAGCAGAGGTCCTCTGCAGCAGCTGCATGCTCAGCTGATAACGTGGTGACCCTACAGTTAAGTCCAAAATTATTCACACCCTGGAAGTTTTAAAGTTAATTTAACCAAAAAAAACAATGCAAAAAGGAAATGAGCCACTTGCGATGAAATGTCTGAAAAACCTTGAAGTACTTTCTACAACGAAAATTAACTGCACTGAATAATAGCCAGTGGTCCGTTTTATTGCTTTTCTTTAAATCTGTCATAGATTTAAATCTGTCAGTCTGTAATAACAGCACTTAGTTGTGAATAGTGGATATGGAGTAGCGTCTTTAAAGCTCCAAATATCTGTAGACTAAAACAAAATATCTTTAAAAAAATAATTAATCAACAATCATAGAATAATATGTTCAAGGGAAAAAGCCAATCGTGCTACATCTATAAACTCTCAGGACAGCTCAATCCTCTTTATTAATTTATTTCTGTGGCAGTAGTGGCCTATATTTGAAAGTGGACAGTCTTAAAATGAGGTGGAAGACATTTAAAAAAGGTGTCATTGGGTTGGGACTCAAACCTGGGACATCTGAACCAAGGACTGATGACTCCTTAGAAGGGTTGTACACTCTACAGCTACGCCACAAGCCGCGCCCAGCTCAACCCTCTTTACTTTCAAAGTTTGACATTTAAGTATCCTTATTTTAACTGTGCCACCAGAATACTGGCATGATTGAGGGAAAAATATACACAGACTAAACACAAGCAGTCTTCCTCTTTAGTATTGCCTGTAAAAAGTCCATTGTATTATTTTACAAAGTCTGAATGTAAACATGTATCATTGCAAATCTACTGGTGTATTTTGAGTCATCTTCAACAAAATGGAGATGTACAATGCAAAGACTGTGTGAAGGACTTCTTAATGCTTGTTCTGACATGCAGGGAACAATCAGTGCTTTTGATAGTGAGATGTAAGCGTTAAGAGGATTGGAGAACCACGGTTGTTTGGCACACATGAATATGCACACTCAGCTTCAACTTGGGTGGGTATATTTTATCGTCGTCAGTCATAGAGACATTCATAAAGTTTAAACAAGTAAATAAACAACTGTCCTGTTGAGCTGATAGCATCCAAGCCTCTCAATGGAGCGGTACCACCTGACAGGCAGATGAAAGGTGACTCGGACCAAGCCATTTCTGCATGGTTTCAACACAGCAATAAACCTGCTTTTTATGCATTGATCAATCTCCAAGTACAGCTTTGATAAAGCAGTGTTTACAAAATGCAACAAGATGAGGCAGATGAATGTTGTGTGAGACAGAGATCAGAACAGAGAGGCATGCTGGAACTTCTCTCCACTCCAATCTCATCTGAATCATTGGCTGCTTCACAGAAAATCACAAAGAGGATTAATCAAGCTCACTGTGTCTGTGTGTGTGATTGCATTATACATGCGTGTGTGTTCTTGTTTCATCTCAGCGACTAAAAAGGATACAGCCATGAACAGGTTGAACCACCTGTCCTTTCTCAAGATGGTCATCTTGCCTGCGCTGAGTCAAACTATTTTACAGATGGCGTGCCATGCTTTACACCGTGGCACTCAGGTGTGGCCTTCAGAACAGGATGTGAATGGCTAGAAGAATCAGATCTTATCTCCTCGATTCAGCCTGTTTTCTACTGGAGTGAGTTTTTAAAATTGCTCAGATTTGATAAATTGCAACAGATTACAATACAGAACTGAATGTCTTTCTCTGTTAAAAAATATTCAGTTTCTCAAGTCGAGTGTTTTTCACATAAAACTTATGGGTTTAAAACTAAACTGTAAAGTCCATCACATTCAGCTTCTTAAATTTATCTTTCATGTTTCAAAACTGAGCATGGCAGAGCAGAATGATGATTACTATTATTTTACAATTAGATGGCACTGGATCAGAACCAAAATATTTCTCAACCTTTTTATAGAAAGTTAACATTGTTTTTGAATTAGTTATCATCAAAAGCAGCACTCAGGCTATTTAATACCACCATTTGTCCAACAGAACATAAAACTTGAATTTAATTGGTGGATTTATGCAAAAAAACAAAACAAAAAAAATGATATTATGCATCATGTATAAATAAGGTAAAAGGTTAATATAAGTAACGTGAAACTATATTTAAAATAAAAACAAACAGCAACATTAACAACAAAAGTCATCCAACAATAGTGAGAACAGTAGTTACCAAATACATTAAGAAAAATCTGCTAAAAGCCAGCATAAATGCATTTTACAGTCTGTGGTGCCTTTAAATAAACAAAGCATCAGTTTATAACCTACCCACCACACAAATCATATGGATTTATCAAAAGAAAGACAATATTTGGAATAAACTATTTTTCAATAACTACTGTTATGAGATAAAAAATAAAATGAACACAACAAATCAAAATAATTATGCATTCAGCAGAAGCTCACATTGTAGTGGACTTACTCATCTTTAAGCCAGAATGATATAAATGGTCTGGACAGTTATCTAGAATTATTTTGATTTCAATGGCTGCTGAATTAAAACAAAAAAAAAAAAAACAAAAAAAACAAATGCAATTAATAAGTGCTTCTGTCCCTTTTTTTTAAATCCTTAAAATGTCACTACAAGGCAGTTATTCAGTGTTATTGTGTGTTTTTGACTGTTAAAAAACAGACATAGGCTTTTCCCGTCTGCTCGGAGAGGATAACTGAAACTTATTTTAAACATTGGTCCTCACTGGAGGCTTTCACAACATGAATTGTTCTCTAAGGTGATTAATAACTTATTCTAAAAGGTTATTTGGATACTTACAGGGAATAACATATTGTTTACTCTGTACATAGCTGGCATATTTCAAGAGTTGAAACTGTATTGTGTTTAATTTGAAAAGGCAGTTGCATCTGCTTCTCTTGTCTTTCTTTCAAGTTCTTTTGCAGCATTGGACTACACTGCGAAATGTCAGTTTATCAAAATAATTTCTCTATGTTTGTGCCAAATGAAGCTACCCTTAAGTACAGTTAAAACAATATTATTTTAGATCATTAGATGCATCAGATGCATTAGATCTAAAACAGGTAAACCAGGGGTCAGCAACCTGCAGCTAAAAGCTGCAAGAGGCTCTTTGGACTTTCCACAATGGCTGTTAATAACTTTAACTAAAATGATAAAGAATCAACAGTTTTAAAATATATAGTACAGACCAAAGGTTTGGACACACCTTCTCATTCAAAGAGTTTTCTTTATTTTCATGACTATGACTATTGTAGCTTGAAGGCATCAAAACTATGCATTAACAAGTGGAATTATATACTGAACAAAAAAGTGTGAAACAACTGAAAATATGTCTTATATTCTAGGTTCTTCAAAGTAGCCGCCTTTTGCTTTGATTACTGCTCCGCACACTCTTGGCATTATGTTGATGAGCTTCAAGAGGTAGTCACCTGAAATGGTTTTCCAACAGTCTTGAAGGAGTTCCCAGAGATGCTTAGCACTTGTTGGCCCTTTTGCCTTCACTCTGCGGTCCAGCTCACCCCAAACCATCTCGATTGGTTTCAGGTCCGGTGACTCTGGAGGCCAGGTCATCTGGTGCAGCACCCCATCACTCTCCTTCTTGGTCAAATAGCCCTTACACAGCCTGGAGGTGTGTTTGGGGTCATTGTCCTGTTGAAAAATAAATGATGTTCCAACTAAACGCAAACCGGTTGGAATAGCATGCCGCTGCAAGATGCTGTGGTAGTCATGCTGGTTCAGTATGCCTTCAATTTTGAATAAATCCCCAACTGTGTCACCAGCAAAGCACCCCCACACCATCACACCTCCTCCTCCATGCTTCACGGTGGGAACCAGGCATGTAGAGTCCATCCGTTCACCTCTTCTGCGCCGCACAAAGACACGGTGTTGGAACCAAAGATCTCAAACTTGGACTCATCAGACCAAAGCACAGATTTCCACTGGTCTAATGTCCATTCCTTGTGTTCTTTACCCCAAACAAGTCTCTTCTGCTTGTTGCCTGTCCTCAGCAGTGGTTTCCTAGCAGCTATTTTACCATGAAGGCCTGATTCACACAATCTCCTTTTAACAGTTGTTCTAGAGATGTGTCTGTTGCTAGAACTCTGTGTGGCATTGACCTGTTCTCTAATCTGAGCTGCTGTTACCTGCGATTTCTAAGGTTGGTGACTCGGATGAACTTATCGTCCGCAGCAGAGGTGACTCTTGGTCTTCCTCTCCTGGGGTGGTTCTCATGTGAGCCAGCTTCTTTGTAGCGCTTGATGTTTTTTGCGACTGCACTTGGGGACACTTTCAAAGTTTTCCCAATTGTTCATTTCTTAAAGTAATGATGGCCACTCATTTTTCTTTACTTAGCTGCTTTTTTCTTGCCATAATACAAATTCTAACAGTCTATTCAGTAGGACTATCAGCTGTGTACTGTATCCACCTCCTGCACAACACAACTGATGGTCCCAACCCCATTTATAAGGCTTGAAATCCCACTTATTAAACCTGACAGGGCACACCTGTGAAGTGAAAACCATTTCAGGTGACTACCTCTTGAAGCTCATCAACAGAATGCCAAGAGTGTGCGTAGCAGTAATCAAAGCAAAAGGTGGCTACTTTGAAGAACCTAGAATATAAGACATATTTTCAGTTGTTTCACACTTTTTTGTTCAGTATATAATTCCACTTGTTAATGCATAGTTTTGATGCCTTCAAGCTACAATAGTCATAGTCATGAAAATAAAGAAAACTCTTTGAATGAGAAGGTGTGTCCAAACTTTTGGTCTATACTGTAGATACAATAACAAATGGACGTTTTACCAGTTTTTATTTTTTTATGTTATAACTGCATTTAATTTCCATAACAGAATGGCACTTAAAGTAACATTAATATTTTAAAACAATTTTTCTTTATTAGGCTGGAAACAGCATCATTTTCCACAAATGTCAACATCCTGTACAAGAGATGTATCCATCCTCTTTTTGCAAAAGTTTTGTGCTTTTCTTTATTTTAAAACCTAAAAGTACAAAAATGGGGGTTCTATAAAAATGACAACAAAGAGATATTTAACAAAATTATAAGATGTTTTTAGTTATCAGGCTCCTCTCCTGTGGAGCCAGCTCCCGGTTTTGGTCCGTGAGGCGGACACCCTGTCTACTTTTAAGGCTAGGCTTAAAACTTCCCTCCCTGTTGGATGGAGTAAGGGGGAGTCAGGTTTAGCCTAAACCGGCTCAGTTATGGTTGAGGTGCAAACATACCCTCCATTTCTGCTACCTGTATGACCACTTCTCTTTTCCAATGGTTATAATCAGTCTGACAGAGTGAGGTATCCCAATCCTTGTGGTTTTTATTATAACAATGAGTGGGACCCTTTGTGAGGTGCCTTGAGACGACATTGTTGAAAATAAGCGCCGTTTAACTAAATAATCTGAACTGAAACTTTCTGTGTAGTTATGCTGCTATAGGCTTAGGCTGCTGGAGGACATAATGACCACTTTCACCCTCTTCACTACATTCTCACACTACTCGCCAATTTTGCATTATTTGCTGTTATTTCAGCTTTTAACTTTATGTTCTCTCTCTTTTCTCTTCCTGGAAGCTACACCTGGCCTGACTCTGTGTCTACCTGTGACACCTTTCTGGAGGGGGGCATCGTCCAAGCTTCTGCTGGCAACAACTTAATGCTCCCCCTCTACCGATGATCCACATGGCCCTGTCTTTCAGTGTTTAACCCCTTCTCTCTCCTAGACATGGAAATTGACTGAGCTTTTCCGTGTCTAACTCTATGTGCTCTCTTTCAGACTCTAACCTTGAAAACTGGCTCAGAGTTTATCTGTTCTTTCTTTCTAGATGAAACGACTAAAGGAGCTACATCCATTAACATTTACCTTTTCCTTCCCATAGAAAGTACTCCTGGATCAGTGCTTCTTTGTTCTCTTTGTGTCTCTGCTCTGTTCTCTCTAACCCCCAGTCGGTCGTGGCAGATGGCCGCTCACACTGAGCCTGGTTCTGCTGGAGGTTTCTTTCTGTTAAAAGGGAGTTTTTCCTCTCCACTGTCGCTACATGCATGCTCAGTATGAGGGATTGCTGCAAAGTCAACGCCAGTGACTGTCCACTGTCTCTACATGCTCATCCGGGAGGAGGGAATGCTGCAAGTCACTGACTGGATGCAATCTGCTGGGTTTCCTTAGACAGAAAAACTTTTTATCCAATTTGAATAAATAGCTAACTCTGACTGCACTGTTCAATGGTTAGGACTAATTGGAATGTATGTACCTGACTTTTGTGAAGTGCCTTGAGACAACATGTGTTGTGAATTGGCGCTATATAAATAAAACTGAATTGAATTGAATTGAATTATAGCTGAATACATGCAGAATGTTTATTTGGGCAATGCAACGCTCAGTATTGCAACTTTAAAAAGCAACACCAAAACAAAACCGAGGGGACTCCCAGTTATCACTACTCAGCTATTTGGGAACATTAAGGCTTCTTATTCAGTGATGATAGAAAAAATTAGGTGGACCAAACCCAAGTTTCACAATACCGTTTTTTAACAGCAGTAAGGTATGTACAGTAGCCCCTCTTTACTGAATTAATTATTTATCTTAAACAACAACAAGCTGAATGTAAACAACACAGCTACTGGAGAAGAAACAGCTATTGACCAAATGGCTACCTGTAGTATCCAATCAGGACAAACTCAGACATACCTAGGGGATTTTCCCCAACAGATCATGCTGCATTCAGGTACAGTTGGTACACTAGGTTGCCCTAATATCAAATCAACTCAAGATTGATATAGGGATGTTTCCCGACGGACCGACAGCAGCAGGTGAGACTGGGGAGCATCTTCTCCCGAACCAGATCAATAAGTACTGGTGCCCCCCAGGGGTGTGTTCTATCCCCACTCCTCTTCTCCCTGTACACAAATGCCTGCACCTCAGCGGACTCGTCCGTGAAACTCCTTAAGTTTGCAGATGACACCACTGTCATTGGACTGATCCAGGACGGTGATGAGTCTGCATACAGACAGGAGGTGGACCGCCTGATACACTGGTGCAGTCAGAACTGCCTGGAACTAAACCCACTCAAGACTGTGGAGATGGTGGTGGACTTTCGGAAAACACCACCTCCATACACCCCCCTCACCATCCTCAACAACACCGTGTCGGCTGTGGACCACTTCAGGTTCCTAGGAACCACCATCTCTGAGGACCTGAGATGGTCTTCACACATAGATACTGTTCGAAAGAAGGCCCAGCAGAGACTGTACTTCCTGAGGCAACTCAAGAAGTACGACCTTCCACAGGAGCTGCTGGTCATCTTCTACACTGCCATCATTCAGTCTGTCCTGTCTTCATCCATCTCAGTGTGGTTTGGTTCATCCACAAAACAGGACAGGTCCAGACTGCAACGAACAATCAGGACTGCAGAGAGAATCATCAGGGCTGACTTTCCCTCCATCCAGAACTTATACAGGTCAAGGGTCAGGAAAAGAGCTGCTAAAATCTCTGCAGACCCAAAACACCCTGCACACAAACTGTTTAGAGTTCTGCCTTCAGGCCGACGCTACAGAGCGCTGTTCACTAAAACCAGCCGCCACAGAGACAGTTTCTTACCCCAGGCTGTTTCTCTGTTGAACATTCAATAGAGCACAAAACAACAGCATACAGATGTTGCAAATGCACCTTTTTATTTATTTATATATGTGTATATTTGTACATTGTAGATATGTATATTCTGTAGTGCAAAAACAAAAACCAAAGAGTAAAGTGTACCGGAGTCAAATTCCTTGTTTGTATGTACAAACTTGGCAATAAAGCTGATTCTGATTCTGATTCTGAAATACGGGCACAGTCTTATTCAAAAATTTCTAAACATCACAGCTGACCCGTTTCAAGCGGTTATATTGTTGTATAATCTATCCAGGCATTGGCTTTGCCTACTCGTAGTAGTTCACTCATTGAAACAAATTCAACCAAATCTCCAGTCAGTTCTATATTTTCCGTTTCTTTAGAAAATAATAAAATTAAATTACTCGTACTCGTACTCGTCATCTTCCGCTTATCCGGGACCGGGTTGCGGGGGCAGCAGACTCAGAAGAGACACCCAGACGTCCCTCTCCCCTGACACCTCCTCCAGCTCCTCCGGGGGGAGCCCAAGGTGTTCCCAGGCCAGCCGAGAGACATAGTCCCTCCAGCGTGTCTTGGGCCGTCCCCTGGGCCTCCTCCCGGTGGGACGTGCCTGGAACACCTCCTGAGGAAGGCATCCAGGAGGCATCCGGTATAGATGCCTGAGCCACCTCAACTGGCTCCTCTCGATGTGGAGGAGCAGCGGCTCTACTCCGAGCCCCTCCTGGATAAAATTAAATTAATAAAAAAAAAAAATCCAAAGAAATTTTTTTTTTGCTGTCAAAAATCATACATTTTTATTTATGTTTCTTGATTGAAGCACAATTGTACTTAACTGTGGCTTTAGAAGTGAGATATGTACACAACCCTTAAAACATCACTACACTTGGTCTAAAGAAAATAGCAGGCCATCATCCTTAAATATGGCCCTATAAAGTTGTTGCAGACGAAATTCAGAGTTTTAAAATTTGCTTTAAGAGTAACTGATGAGCGGATACAATTAAACAAGATGGTAATGCCGCTAGAAGACTATTTGCTGCATCTAGAGAAAAAGAGCAAAGGTTACATTTGACTTGAATTTCTTTTCTCCAAACTCAATCAATGAATTTTTTTTTACAGTTATAACCAAACTGCCAGTAGTGGTTCTTTTGTTAAGTTTGAAAAACTCAGTGAAGGCTTTCCAAAAGAATCCGGTCTTTGTATTAAATTGAGTAAATGGCCACACTTCTTTGGCTTGATATACTGTATATTGATTATTGTGAACATCTAATTCCTTAGGACCTCTTTCCATTTTTCACAACAGCTCTGAGCCCACAGAGCATGGGCACAGGAGCTCTGTTGGTGTCCTAGATTTAATAAATGCCAGATTCTTCAGTATCTCTGAAAACATTGCATTGTAACAAAATTATTGATGTCAGTCACTTGGCCTGCATGTAGATTTTAAAGGCTGTTGATAACAGCTGTATACACTGTACAGACAAGAAGGAAGGTTTAATCTTTTATGTATTTTCACAAGAGGTTGTGAGTGCAATTTTTAGAGTTTTTACCTTCTCATAGCGTGTCTCCATGCAGAGGAAGACGATATACGCTGTTGCACAAGCCAGGCATCCTTCCAGGTATGACTGACCTCCAACTTTTTCCGCCTCCACATAATAAGAGTTCAGGGTCTTTACTGTCTGCTCAAGCAGGGCTTTCTCTATCTAATTACAAACACAAACAAGCATTGAGGCAAGGTTATGGGTGGTACAGACATGGCAGACTGGGAACATGGTACATTTAGCTCTCCCACAACAACATAAACAAGCTGTGCATCAATAAAACAACATGTCAAAAATATTTGCTGCATCTTCCTCAAGCCAATATACTCCAGTTCTGACAAGGATCATCACACCATGTAAACTAAAGGTAGGCATATGCAAATTATATATATATTTTTTATGTTCACAAAAACAATGCCCTTAGACAATCCAAAAGCTTTCTAAGATCTTACTATGGTTACCTCTTTGCAGTGACAGCCTTTGTCAATCATTATTTTGATGTATTTATGATAAATTTTCTAGTGTGGTTCCTGTTGCTGTTCAAAAGGTGTGTTTCCACAGTAAAAATCCCATTAAAGTAGAACTCATCTGTTTTTAATTAAGGATGTTTGATAGATATTCTTGGTACTTGGTTGCATATTAATGAATGACTCACCTACATATAAATCATGGACCTCTTAAAACCTTCCTGTGCGAAAGGAGGTGTTTTTCACAAACCTGAAGGCAGTTTAGGAGCTGTTTTTTCTGTTCTACCGATGAAAGTATAAATTTGTTCCTCCATATATTATCAGCAAGCTTGTATTATACTCAACCATTTTGCATGTTTCACCAATTTAAAGGGTATTTTGCAAATGTACATTTTGTTCGCTGAATATTATTCTTAATGTTTTTTATATTTTGAAGTAAAAAAGTTGGTCAGAAATACAAATTAGTTCAGCAGGTACATTTGCTTTAATATTTTAGTTTTAGGTTGTGGGACGCTGGAGCTGCTTCTCGTAGGTTTGTTGCTGTTCTCACCCTGTTGTCGAGGTCTGTGGGGAACTTGGTCTGGAATCGGCACACGGTTCCTTCGCTGTAGTCTCGCTGTATGAACACCTTTGTTACCAGCGATGCAGTGTGCAGCATGTCCTGGAGGTTATGAAACTAAGGGGATACACAATGGATGGGGAGAAAAGGAATGCAGGCTATGCAGTTTGAAGTCAATGTGAAGTCATAAACAGTTGTAGTTAAATAAGTCATCATGGACATGAATGTCATTATAATTAAGCGTTTAAACTGATACATTATTAACTGTTCCTTTTTTCAGCATGTAATGCTGAAAAAACATACAACTTCAGGGATTCTTGAAAACAAAAGTTGAGTGCACAATTTTTTATTTATTGTGAACTATCTGCACAATCTGCATACATTTCTGCACCATCCTCTTTTGGAGGATATACTTAGAGGATATAATCTGAACCGTAAAGATATGGGATTGCCACTGGGTAAAAAATCTTAACAACAAAAATCCACCAAACACTAATTTCTTCACTTTTTCTTATAAAAATACTTTGTTCTTTAACAGTTTAGTTTTTAGTACATTTACAATTTCACAGAAAATGGTTTATTTATTTATTATTTTGCTTACAAATTTGCAGTCAATATAAAGTATTCAAAAGCATAAATAGAATCTATGTACCTATTGAAGAAATATATACTACAAATTAAGATTTTTTATGAAAATGCTACTACTGTGATGTGAAATCGTCTTGGCAGGTTTTAATTACCTGATGGCACTGGCATAAATTTCAGAACCTCATGTATCAAAAGCAATGTTTGCTTGCAGTAGCACTCTGACTATATTCCTTGAGCTACAACAGACCCAGTTTCAATTATAGCACTCTGAAAGACTGCTCTTTGCATCACTCTGGTAGTAACCGGTATGTTTTACTTCAAAACAGCCACAGTAAACTTGTGTTGTGCTGATCTAAATTACTTCTCCCAAGAGGATGGCAATTAGAGATTCAGAAAAAAATACGCATCTAGAGGGGGTGGATAGGAGGGAGACAGAGAGAAACAAAAAGGGAAGTGTAAGAAGATACAGGAAGACGTATGAGACTGTACTCAGAGCCTCAAACAGGTAATGTATATGATATTCTCCAGGAATGCTAAACATTTGTGCATTTGCCAAAATGAACTGGCCAACTCTTAATACATGTTTTTTTTTGCAGTTTTGTCGGCCACAGCATTCTTGTCATTATTGGAAGGTAGTGAGTCAATGTAAGCAGACACAGCACAGAGCCAGTCTTTCATCTCTGTATAGAAAAGGCCCACATCAATCACAACCAGGAATAGTCTAAGCTTCTATTTTCATCTGCTAACAGCCAAAATTATCTCACAGCCAGAGCTTTTAATATCGGTTTCTTTGCTTTCTCTCTCTATCTTTGGGCTATCATGATAGATCAGCTATTCTATTAATAGATGTAATTATCAAGACACGGCAGAGCTTTGTTTACTCAAATAAGAATCACTTGGCCCAATGTCAACCTCATTAGGTTTACATGAGCTTTGTTTTCCAGTGCCAGAATGTCGAGTAAAGTACTGTACATATAGGTGCTAAGACCAAAACATCAAAAAATGATAAAACAGATTTGTATTATTACTTGAACTGGTGGAATGGCTCCTAAATAAATGCCATTGAGGAAAAAAATAATGGGAATGTTGTGTACGTTTTTCTTTCAGCGAAATGTCTTTCAAGTGTGTCCTGCTGTGTGAATTAAAATTTTAATGGTGCAGGTGCATCTAAACGAGTAGGAAAAATTTACTCATTTCAGCAACTCAATTACAAAATGGAACTTCATAGATTCATTACACAAAGAGTGATCTCAAGTACTCATTTCTGCTCATTTTAATGATAATGATGTGCAGCTAATGAAAACCGAAATGTCTGCTTACTAAAATCTATAACCATGTACTTTTTGAGTTTTATATTTTTAATTCATTTGCTGAAATAAATAAACGTTTTAATAGTATTTTAATTTAAGAGGAAATATTATGGAAAATAAAGAGTAGAGATTAGGAAAAGAAGGAAAAGAAGAAGAATGCTAGCAGAACCAAAATCTGAAGATGTAGAAATAGCTAAAAAAATAAATAAATAAGGAAAAAATTATTGGAAAGTGAAACAGAAGCTAGAGACGTCCCTCCCCCAGATCCTTTGGGGGGAGTCCACCTCTTTCATGAAGTGAGCGTTTTTCTCTTAATATATGAAATCCTCATTTGAAACCTCAATTTTGTATCTACCAGGTTGATGATCTGAACCATGTTAGTTTAACAGTTTAATCTGTTAGAGGGCAAATACACATTGCATTGTACTTCATAAACAGATACACTATAGCTGCAGCATAAATGACTAAAATGAAATAATCAGAGGCAAGAATGTGACGTTGCATGTAGCTGTAAGCCTCTCAGTTCCTCTTTATCTAGTGTTTTCTAGAGTTGGAATTGGACCTGATCCTCTTTTGACCCCAGTATTAATCTTGAGCGCATCTTGAGTTTAACTTTTAGAAACCCAACTAATAACTTTTTGGACGAGAAATCAGGGAACACATCACACCCTGAATGTGCACAATAAGCCCTCCAGAATGACATGTTTACATGTTTGGTCAGCAGCTCACAGGTTAGCAAAGCAGGTGGAAATCGGTGCTGTCTTCCACTGATTTCCAGTGATAGAATCCTGCAGTCCCAGCATAAGTGACTAACCAGTCACTACATTGTAAGAAATTGTGAAAGACATCCACATCAACCATAGGTGCCCATTATGCTGTGTATTTGACAGTGCAACTCTTTCTACGAGTTTCTACGAATATCTTCCTATTTTCCACAAAATTGTGATATTTTTTTGTGAACGGTCATCTAGAGGTCAGGTCATGTTATAACAGAGAGGTTTGAGAGGTGCAATCAAGGAAGCAGTTACTTACTTTAGTTATAAATCTTCATGCCAGTTCCTTAATCTAAATATACTAAAGGGACATGCAAAGATGTTAAAGTACTGATCTCTTTCCAATTATTATACATAAAAAAAGAAAGCAAACCTAAGTTACAAAAAGATGATACATAATCAGGTAACATATTTAACATGCTGCCATCCATCAATGAATCCACGTAAAATATGTTGAAATGTTGTAGAACAGAATTAACTTTTAAAACTACATTTTACAAAAGGCCAAGCTGTCATCAAAAAATACTTTCTGCAGTGGCACAGATGCAAAAAGAAAAGAAAAGCCTCTGGCAGAGAACACATGGAAATGAAGAGATTATCCCTGTTAACATATTTTCTTTGTCACTTCTTTTTACTCTAGTGACATCCCCTCTTTATTCTTCCATGCTGGCTTTGTGTAGTTCTCACTGTCATGACATGTTTCCTGGCTAAGTCACTCTGATTGCGTGAGCATACGGCTACAAAATGGGTGACTGCTGCCAGTGGACAGACATCACACATAATTCGCTAAGACAATGACAGCATGCACATTAAATGCAATTAATATTAGACAGATTTTAATCTCTCACAGCATTTCTTTTATAATTAGTGCTCTTTTTTCATCTTTTTAGAACTCTGCATGTAGCCTCCTGTTCAGCCGAGGTTCTTTGAATACCTTAGTAAAAAAAAATCTAGGTGATAGATGAGCAACCGTGAGACCAAAACTGGAGAAGGAAATCTCTTTTTTGTTTATTTTGGAAAAGGTGGAACATTGTTTCAGTGGGGATCTTTCTGACAGTTTTCTCCTTGTCACATTATTCCCCAAAGCAAAAGGAAAGCTGCAGAGTGGAAGTATGATGTGGACGTAATGACATTAGGTGATACAGGAACTTTCTAGGCAAACAGTCTGCAAAGCAACCCGACTATTACCCAATCACTTTATCCCTTCATTTGCTGACTTGGCATGCAATGAACATAACAGAAGGGGTAAAAGCATGCACAAGAAGCAGTGCTTATCTTAGAGCTTGTTACTGATGGGTTTAAACTGCATCAGCAAATCGTATTTAATGTGCTGTGGATAGGGCCACAGACTGAAATTTATGTGTGATTGCATACACATATGTGTTTCTAAGTGAATGATGGGGATTGGAACAGAACACCGACAGATATATTAAGTGATCAAACTTCAGAAAAAAAAACACCAAAAAACTGTTCCAAGCCTCTGTCCTGTCTTAAGCTTTACTTACAAGAATTACAGGTTCACTCACCAGTAAACTGGAGCCATTATGGTCTACAAATATTTCCTTTACAAACACATAGTCAACATACCTAGATAAATTTGCCCGTATGACAGCACACTCATACATGCGTGAGTGTGCTGTCCCAAGCTGCATCCTGTTGCGAGGTCATCACCATAACTCAGCCAGCAATGTCTTCAGCATTATGGTGACATTACCAAGGGCACACAGAGAGGGGAAAGAGGTGTTGCTGGCCCTAGAGCTACCAGGCATGAATGGAGCTAAAAATAAACCAGCAACTCCTGTTTGAGGCAACTAGTTGTGCTATTAGACACAGCAAGAACAAGGACATTGGTGTTGGTCTCGATTTAGATCTGCAAGTCATGTAAAACTACAAGGAGTAAAGGCATGGCATTTGTCCAAGATGGTGAAGAGTTTAAATCAGTTTTAGAGCTGTGCCAAAAGGATACACTTAAACTAAAAAAAATTAAAATAAAGCCTTGCCAAGATTAGTAAAAGTATTATGTAGTTGAAGCTAGCAAGAGGCTGTGACTGTCCATGGTGCTGAATATCATCATAATACTCATCATAAACAGCATTATCATCCGAATCAACAGTCTCTGTGGTATAGATAACTATGTAATACATTTTAGCCGTAACATGGAGGTAAACTAACAATCTAAAGTAATTTATGTAGACTGAGTTATACAGAAATTACATAAAACAAGATGTTAGAAACGGAATATGAATAAAAAAAACTAATAAAAACAAATAAACGCCACTCTACCGTCTCTGTGTTACAGAATCAGTCAAATAATCAATCATGTTTCCACCATATACAAGAGACACATTAATCCCATTCAGTTTACAGTACCGCTTTCCCCACCTGCACTTGTCGGAATAAAAATAAGAAGAGGTAGGTATAGAGTCCTGGGCGGAATACTAGCAGAAGCAGCAGGAAATCCCTTACCTCTGTTGCCATGCTGCAGTGAGAGGGTGCGGGATCTGTCCCGTGCTCAACGCCGTTTGCTTGGTCTGTGCGGGACAATGCTGCTTCCGCTGCTGCTGCTGCTGAGCCTGCATGAGCGCGCGAACTGACGTGCACGAGTTGGTGCGTGTCAGCCGGACTGCGGGATGCGGTGCTGGCGGTCTATGGAAGCCACTTGCACAAGGCTTAGTAACGAGGGGTTCTCTGTATACTTTAAAAACTCTAAATTTCGACGGTTTATTTAAGGAAATGCATGGGTTTTCTTATGGGCTACCCTATTTACAATTTAATTGATCGATAAAAAATTTAACTTCGTGCACTCGTTTCTCTCCACATTTCCCACATGAACAAAAAAAAGATCCCTTCTAAGAAAGGAAGAAGGAATACCAGGAGGGTCATCACTGCTTCTGTCAGAGTTTAAAGCTAAATTAAAATACAACTGCATTTTATTTCTGATCCTGCATATACCCACCGGTCACTGGATTAGGTACACCTGTTCAATTGCTTGTTAGTACCAGTAGAAAGTCAGCCAGTGGCCAACTTCTGGGGGGATGGAGTAAGCATTTAAAAAACTGGAATGTTACCAATAATCTATTTATTTTCAAGAAACAAGTAAGTAATGGTTCGTGGTTTAATTTAGTAGTGTAAGGTGAAGATTTTTTTCTTAGCTGAGCAACATCCATGTTTGGATGTGAAGTTCTATTTATTAAGCTGTATTAACACACCTGATCACTTTTGTTCCTGTGCTGTCCAGGTGTCATAGTTGATTGAAAATGATCCCAACAGACTCACAATCAGCTGATTCGCCAAATCCGCTAATGAGGAGGTTTAACAGTAGGTCTGACCAGCCTGTTAACTTCCATCACTCTCCGGAAGAACTTAACTTTCTAACAACCACAAGGTGATGTAAAATCTTTCTATTACAGATAAGAAAACATCCCCAATGATAACTTCACAGTATCTCAATGCAAAAAATAAAAACTAACAATTTTAGGTGTATCTCCTTAATTTTCTCTTTAACATTGGAAGTTCCTGTCCAGGGTGTACCCCGCCTCCCGCCTATAGACTGGTGGAGATGGGCACCAGCTTCCCTGGGACCCATTATGGAAGAAGCGGTAGAAAATGACTGAATGACGGACTGACATTGGAAGTTTTCCTAAGATGTCTCAAGGTTCAAGCTGTGCTGATCATTGATTCATAAGTGGGAAGTAAAAAACCTTTCTCACTTTACCATTGCTGAAACAAGGAGATAATTTTGGACACAACACACCTTAACCGTCAGAGACCTGAAGTAGAAAGAACAGAATGGGTTGTTTGACCTGAATAAACTTATCCTAACCAAATTCTACAAGGGCATTGTCATGCATCTTGCTTCACAGTCCAACAGTCACTTCTGTTAACGGCTGCTCATTCCCTAATATTACAACTGGCTCTTGGTATATGGGCTAGGTTGATTTTAGTGACTCGGCACGAGCCCCAAGGGCGTTGTTTTAACAAACTTGGCTAAGGCAACCTATAAAAACCTCCTATAATTTCTTAGAACCAGGCAACAAGACTTTTTACCACCAATGAAAAACCAAAAATAAGGTGACTCAAATAATTGGATGTCCACGATTTGTCTAGAATTTTATATGCTTCCTTTAATTAGTAACGCTTTTGCAGGGGTCAGTAACAGCTTAAATTCAGCAACAAAATAAATTCAATAATAGAAATAAATCAATCAACTCAACCTGTCTTTCCCTGATGCTGAAACTAGTGAGTTTGGAGAGGCTTTGAAGACGGAGGCTCATCCATGCACCCGATGGAGCTGTTCCTTCGGGTAACAACGAGTGGTTTCTTGAGGGGAATACGACTTAATCTTTAGTTTTCTTCCTTTAAGTGGCAGGCACTGATGCTCCAGGCTCCGATGGTCAAACAGAAACTTTGTTGTCATATGTCTCAGAAGACAATTGCTTCCAGAGGCTGAAGAGTTGAAGGAAACCCCGGGGACATAATTGAGGTTGATTCAGGACTTCCAGAACCCTGAAACTTAGAGCAATCAGCTGTTCACCGATCAAGTTCACTTCTGTTGTCTGGATGAAAAGGCTGTAGATGAAATCAGATTCTTAATCTAGAGTCCTTCTAGGGCACACGCGTTGATCCTCTTTTTAATGCAGTCGATCAGCTGGGCTGTGTCTCTGTTCCTTTTCCATCTGAGCTTCTTTTCTCCGTCCGATCCTGGTCGCTGGTCTTCTGCGAGGAAACACGTCTTACGCACTATTAAGGCACAGCTTTATGTTTATGTTATAAATTGATTCCCAGTCAAATTAAAATATATTATTAAAGATGTTGTCATGCCAACATTTTTTTCAACAAGGTTTTTCACTACAAAATAGATAAAAATGAACAAAACATTTGACAAACAAATAAACACATTTCATAAATGTTAAGCAATTTAAAAATATGTTCTGCTGCATTTACACAGCTTCGAGGACTGAATGTCATAAACAAAGGGCTGACTACCCTGCAATAACAGCCAATAAAAGTGATAGGTATGCATAGGTGAGTAAATCTCCATCACTGCAGACAGAGGGTCTGCATAGTGTAGTGCGAGGTTGAATAATGATGGCATCATTGCCCCAACATTTTCATTGTATTTACGTAAATTCCGCTGCAGTATATATTGTGTCACAAAGTCCCAGCCCTCATGCTACAATTTCTTTTAATAGCTGGATATTATATTGCGTACAGTATCAGAATCAAAGAAATGAAAAACTCCACCTAGAAACTCCTCAACAGAAATTTGAAGTGTGAAATCTGTACTGTAAAGCAGCAATGGTAACCCCTGCTTCTTCAAACAGCTCCATAATGCAACATAAAAAAATAATACATTAAACATTGAAAGGGGCTTCAGTGGGGCTTCAGTGGGCTTAAATCCAGACAGGTTTCTAAAATGTGTTAGATAAGAACACATTAGGGTTTAAAAATGTTTTAGATATAACTAGCCTCACAGAAAAACTACTGTCCATGATGCTATCTTTGGGAATGATGCGCTGCATCTCAGTTACTGGTGCTAATTCTCCAAAGCTAGAATAAATCCCCTTTCTTGTGTGCAAACACATTTACGATAACAATTCATCCAACTCTTGCAAACAGAAGCAAAGCCAGAAATAAACAAGCAGAGCTTTGACAAAATGAGCAAGCATTATTCAGAGCTGATATTATTTGCCAGCATCCTGCTGCTTGCTCCAGATTGCTTGAAAAGATGCGGTTCTAATCTCACACTGGCACAGAATCCTTTGGGATATATGTGTGTGTTCATTTTCACATTCACATTTTCCTATGTATAAGAATCTCTGGGATTAAAATCAGCTCTGTTATCTTCTGCTTAACAGTTTCAATTGCTTGCCAATGTCAAACTGACATTGACAATGTTAGCACAGAGCTTGGAAACTCACCGATTGTAGATCATAGGAAAGCTCAGGGAATTTTTTGCCTGCCGAAACGCACTGTGAGTGTGCTGGTGCATATTTGTTCAGTGGCTGTGTTTGTCCTGCTTTAATGAGCAGCTTTGTAAAGACATTACAGTTCCAAAAATCCTCAATTTGACTTGTGTTTTCAGTTTCCAGCTCATAGATGACCTCAGATGGAAGAGATGATTCGATTTGTATTTGCATTCTTAAAGCTTTGTTCAGAAACAACTCGATGTGTTGCTTGGTTTCTGCAGGTCTGAGATGGACACATGCATAAAGGCTTTGACAGCAGAGAAAACATCTCAGTCTGCTGGGATACTCAGACACGCAGCTTCCCACTGAACTAGTGGAACTTTCCTACTTGCTTCTCTAGTTTGTTGCCACCGCGCAGGTTACATTGCTATGTAAAATTCCAGTATTTGTCAGACTTAATGTGACATTTGCCAGCTGTTACTCCATGTATTCATAGTTTGCCTATTACGTCATCAGAATGTTAATACAGATATCAACTGTTTAATAATAGTTACCATGGTAGCTCACATGAAGAAACGGCACACGATTAACAGTAACCTATATGTTAATGCAACATAAAGTGTAGCTATTTTTTACCCGATAAAAGTTAATTAGAGTTTCTTATAATTTTTCCTTTGTGGACTTTGATAGTTTGATAAAATAGGTGTCAAACATGTCAGCTTAATAAACCAACATAAAAACATAGAATAGGCCTTTTTAATAGATCATTTACATAAAAAATACCCAAACAGTTTATGGCACCCCTGGTAAGATGTATAACATGCCTTGAGTTAAGCTTATTTTAATTATAGTAACTTACTGTCACACTGAAAAATTTAGAGACATCCAACTTTGAATTTCAGTACATTAACAAATAGAAATATATTTTTTGATTGAACTGTCTGTTCTACAATTATTGGCAGCCCTGCTGGTAATAATTTGCACATTCCCTTTTTGCCAATAAAACAGTGCTTTGTCTTCTCCCAACATTTTATTAAGATGGAGCATACAGAGAGGGGGTATCTTGACCATTCACCTTCGTCTAGATAACCTTCTGTTCATCTCACTCACAGGTTTTCTGTTGATTTAGTTTAGTGAACTAAAAATTTTCATTTTAAAAAGGTTTATTTTGGCTGAGGTGGACAATTTCTGTATTTTTCAACCATATGTTTTGGATAATTATTCCACTAAAAGACCTAATAACTCTTTTTGTTTGTTTATAATGCCATACACTTTGTCAAGGCTCCCAGGCAGCTTTGGAGAAACTGGCCAATAGTGTAACAGATCCTTTACCATGTGTAACAGTGGCCATATGGGGCTTTTCAGATTTTCATGCTTTTTACGCAAGACCTATCCAGAGGGTTTATTTCTTGAACATTCTTGGTCTTATCTTACCAAACCACAGTGTCCCAGCTAAGCTAAGCCCAGCTAAGACTCCCTGTTTACATTCATGATATTGGTACTGAAAAGGCTCTCTTTGCAGCCTCAAAAACATCCAGATTGTTTGTGACTGGTGGAAAGATAAACTTGTTTGCCACAGTTCCAGTTTATTTCAACTTTATATTTATTGCTCTGGCTCTTCTCCTACTCTTTTAATGGGAAGCTAATATCTGGAGCTATTTCAACACACATCTTACTTACCTGAATAGGATGTTGTCTTGTCTGTTCCTTGTTGTGTTGCGGCTAAGAGAAATGGTTTCACATTATATTTATCACTTAGGGGACAGAAGGTTTTGAATTACCAATTAAAGTTCACAGACACACTGGTATACTTAAAAAGAAGCATAAATACAGAAAAATTCTTTAGTTGCATTTATTTTACATGAATTGTTATGAGCTAGTTTAAATGATAAATACAGCTTATGGCCCAAGGTGATACACAAAACGAGACGAGATTTTAGCAATGTTTTAGGAAAACATAAAAATCTCATTTTTTTTATTCACAAAGACAGCATAAACGTTTTACAAATCACACACTATCTGTTAAAGAATCTGTAACATGTGTATAATAATTCACTCTAAATCTGTCTTGTCCAAATAATGGAGTTATTATGTCACATCCACTGACAGAGCTGTCTGCAGGTTGTGCATTTCTTCTCACCTTTTCTGACCACAGAATGTGACTGGCAGGTATGCTTCCACAGCTGCAGCTCATTAAGCCCAATCAGGAGGAGCATAAAGAAGAGCAGACTCCCTAAGGCAGATGCCCAATTATTTGGTCTCATGGGTGGTAATCTGGCCTACCTTCTTTGCACTACTGCTCTCCTCGAAGTCCTGGCTATTACCCTTGCTGTTTTTTGCCTTATAGAAATCAGTTCCCTTATTGATGCTCCGTTCCTGGCTTCCTATGCTCTGCTTCGTCTTTCCTTGTGGTTCTTGGAGAAATCCTTTCAAGACTCACCCCGCGAAGCTCCTCAGTGCTCCTCTGGTTGCCCTCCTGTTACAAGATGTTTGATTCCTTCGATGCCAGCGCTCACTCACCTGCCAGTCCACCCTCCAACGTTCATCCGTTCCATGATCTCCTACTCTGGATAGAAACAACAAACAAAAACAATAACCTGCTGCTATTTCCAGTTATCCTAATGAGTGCCAAAACTACTGCCACACGAACAATTTAAAACTGATGAATTCTTTTTAAGTGCTTCCGTAAAAAATTATTTCAGGCAGCTCAGCAAGCCACAAACAAACTATGTCAATACAGGCCAATAAAGCAGGAAGTACTTCGCTTAACTTAAAAACATTAACCTCAACCATAGAGTTTCAAGCTAACATAAATCATATTCAGGGCTCACAATCAAACACACTCACCGGCCACTTTATTAGGTACACCTGTACAACTGCTCGCTAACGCAAATTTCTAGTCAGCCAATCACATGGCAGCAACTCAATGCATTTAGGCATGTAGACATGGTCAAGACGATCTGCAGCAGTTCAAACCAAGCATCAGAATGGGGAAGAAAGGTGATTTAAGTGACTTTGAACGTGGCATGGTTGTCGGTGCCAGATGGGCTGGTCAGAGTATTTCAGAAACTTCTGATCTACTGGGATTTTCAGGCACTACCATCTCTAGGGTTTACAGAGAATGGTCCGAAAAAGAGAAAATATCCAGTGAGCGGCAGTTCTGTGGGCGCAAATGCCTTGTTGATGCCAGAGGTCAGAGGGGAATGGCCAGACTGGTTCGAGCTGATAGAAAGGCAATAGTAACTCAAATAAACACTTGTTACAACCAAGGCATGTTGAAGAGCATCTCTGAACACACAACACGTCGAACCTTGAGGCCGATGGGCTACAGCAGCAGAAGACCACACCGGGTGCCACTCCTGTCAGCTAAGAACAGGAAACTGAAGCTACAATCCGCACAGGCGCACCAAAATGGGACAATAGATTTTTGAAAAACGTTGCTGGGTCAGATGAGTCTCGACTTCTGCTGCGACATTCGGATGGTAGGGTCAGAATTTGGCGTCAACAACATGAAAGCATGGATCCATCCTGCCTTGTATCAACGGTTCAGGCTGTTGGTGGTGGTGTAATGATGTGGGGGATATTTTCTTGGCACACTTTGGGCCCCATAGTACCAATTAAGCATCATGTCAATGCCACAGCCTACCTGAGTATTGTTGCTGACCATGTCCATCCCTTTATGACCACAGTGTATCCATCTTCGGATGGTTACTTCCAGCAGGATAACGTGCCATGTCATAAAGCACGAATCATCTCAGACTGGTTTCTTGAACATGACAATGAGTTCACTGTACTCAAATGGCCTCCACAGTCACCAGATCTCAATCCAATTGAGCACCTTTGGGATGTACCTTGTTGAATCTATGCCATGAAAGATTAAGGCAGTTCTGAAGGCAAAAGGGGGTCCAACCCGGTACTAGCAAGGTGTACCTAATAAAGTGGCCAGTGAGTGTACTTTACCACATGAAGTCAAATGGCAAACTGACATTTTCCTTGAGAAATATTTTCAAGTATTCAGTTGGAAATACAGCAAGAATAGCCACTGAAATTAGAAACTTATGGGGCACATGGGGTCATAAGTACATATTTGTAAACATGTTCCTTTTGTGTTTTAGTGAAATACATTATCGGCTTGTATTGCTAGTAGCAATTAGCATAGGACCAATTGGCAAGTACCAAATGTAAATGCTAAACTACAATCCTCCCAACTTGGGTTGGGATTATTGGCTTCAGTGGCATCATTCCCCCGAGAATGTCAAGATTCGACATTTGAAACAACTCAAAGCCAGATTAAACTGATGTTTGAACAATGGTACGCAAGATTTCTTCACACCCCTGGTAGGGGGTGTAGATAATAATTTCCTCCATGTTTAAACAATCATGGGATTTTCTTTTCTAAAGTATAAACGTATTCAAATTAAAGACTGGATTTCTCTAAAGTCCGTATCATGAGATTGTTGCACTGCAATAAAGGCTAATTTTATTTTAAGGTTTTTGACACATGAGTATGAGTGCAAATAATCAGGAAGAGTCCATCAAGGATGAACAAATTGTTCCCCTAAATTACAGCAACAAGCATTGCTCCCACAATCCATACAGAAGTTGTAAAATGTTTTGTAATTAGTGTCATTGCATTTCCTTGTGTTTGTAGAAGCCTATTTTTTGTGTTTGGGAATAATGTCAGGACATGCTGTACAGTGGTTTGACAGAACACCAGCTGTGGTGGCTAGTTTCTAATTATTTGGGTGTTTATACTTGTTTACAAGACAGTCAGAACTGTATACTCTGCTGCATCCTAAGTGAGATGGGAAAGGTCCTTGGATTTTGGTTTGGAGATGAATTCCAGCTAATGTAAGCAAGCCCAAAGAAAAATTCTAGGTTATTACATCTAAACTCTCATCATGGCTGCACATATGCATTCCTTTTCATACTGAAAAACGAATGAAAGAAAATGCTTTGGTATTACATCTCATTCTGGTTATTCAGTGTGTCTAAATCTGCCAGTCAGCAGAAAAATAATAACTTTACCGCAGCCTTAAATTATCATAATGACCCATAGCACTCTTCACACACACATGCACGCGCACACACACACAAAGACACACACACACACACACACACACACAGACATCACACAGATATTGTATTTTTCACCGTACAATTTCATGAAATATTTTTTTCATCAAAACATTCATGGTTTCTGACCCGCTCCAGAACTGACAGCTTCTATTTGAAGCCTGTGCTGTGAAATGTTGAAGACGGCGATACCGACCTAGCCATGGAAAGCAAAAAAAAGGGCAAAAGAAAACATTATTACTGCAGTTTCTTTCCTCCTAACTTGCAGTTAGGGGGAGGTTTGCTGGGGTGTAATTAAACACTTTGACAAGTTTGTTTTTGGTCCATGTGGTTTGAAATTGTTAATTAAACCACATCCTGCTCCAGCTTCCCTTAGTAGTCTAAAAGAATAAATGTATTGTGATAATATTTATAGCTTTGCATGCATGTGTTTGTGTAAGAGGGAAAGGACCATCCATGAATGCTGACCTGTCTCCGTTTATAGTAAAAAAATAAAAATAAATCAAGTTTTATTGAAGGGCACAGTCAAAATTATCATTTGCATCTGAGATCTGAACACTGGAACAACTTTATTAATGTTATACTGCACCATCAGTTTCTGCTTCAGTATCACACGTTACTTTGACAAGGGAGTCTAATATTTTCACTCATGCATGCAGTGTTTCCTGTCTCCAAGCCATCTGGGCTTTTTGCCACAGCAAACATGCTCCTCCTATTGACTTAACCACAGGTTGAGAATCTCTCTAGCACACAAAGATACAGAGATTCTGTTTGAGGAATACAGTGAAAGAGATCTTGTTCCCTGACAACATGACAGGAAATTAAAAATTTGAAACTAAAAGCAAAAAAAAAATGTTTGAAGTTGGAAACTTCGGCAGCAAATAAACATGGCCTTTAAATGCCTCCATACTTTTTGGACACTAAGAACAAACAATCAACCTCAGTGAGTCAAATTTGTCAGTGAGTTCATGTTTGTAAGCTTCTGCTGCACATCATCTGTCTTTTCCAACCACATACAAAATTATTTTGTCATTTTGTATTTTTTTCAATAGTCAGTCCAGAATCTAACTTGACTTTTCATTTTAGTGCCAGCGGATGTCCTCATATCTGATTTCAGTGCTGGCTGGTTCAGTGCTGCATACCAGCAGGGATGGTGGTTCAGAGTGCATGGGAAAGCTGTCAGACTCATCGGTATGCATACATCATTGATAGAGACAAAAACTCTAAGATGAAATTAAAGAAGACTGCTTACATTTAACAATTTACCACGAAGAATTAAAAACAGAAAAAAATAATATGGGCAGAACTGACAATACACAGGAACATAAAGTTATGTCCAGGTGTGAAATCAGTTTGTGCATAAATGTAATTCAGATACTAGACACAAAAACAGATCTGCTCTTAAATTGGCTTAATCGAGCTATTAGTCTCTCTCCAATGGCATATTATGCACTGGCATATAGCATTATTCATGCATTTAGGGGAAAGCTCATGTGTTTTGGGAATTACAGCAACAGCAAACTGCTTGGCATTCTTGAAGACCGAAGTTGTGTGCATTATGCAGACTGTGTGGGAAAACAATACGACCTGCTGAAAGCTGATGGTCAATTTTGGCAGAGGAGAAAAAAAAAGCTGTGGAGCAAATTTTCAAAAAATAATTGTCTGGAATGTCATAAAAATTGGGAATCATGCTCTCTTCCAGTAAATTATGCCTAGTATTTTTGCTAATTTTTCTAATCATATAAATTAAACTTTGGCTAAATTTTGTTCAAAATCATGATGCAGTTTTAAAATACAGAATTTAACCCCTATGATTCTGGAACATTCCAGTGTAATTCCATTTTGAGATGACTCCTTTGCTCATATGTTATTCTAAACCTTTTTGGGAATGCCTCATTGTGTCACGGCTTATTCCTCAGGCAGAAGTCACATGATTTGGCCATTGCTGTGAGGTCTCGCCCAATCCCAGGCCACCATACTATCATGTTGGCCCTGCTACGGCTTTTAATGAGGCCCTGGTGACCTTCGTGTATCTGTAGGAGTACGTGTTTCCGTAACTCAGGTGGGACAACAATCTTGTCCTCATAAAGAAGTAACCCATCAGCCACTGTTAGATGCGCTCTGGCAGCATGAAAACCATGCAGTCTGTGAGGAATCTGTGACAATTCTGCAGGCCAGCCTAAACTGACATAATTAACAACTCTCTGAAAATCCTCATCCTGACCAGTAGCCTGTCTGATGCAGTCTAACCTATCTCCCGAAATAGGCCTCGTCTCTAACACCGCCTGTACACCGCTTTCACACAGTTTTCAGTATTTGACTCCCCGCTGTCCTGGAGGGGGTTCAGTGACAGGGTGTCTGCCACAATGAGCTGTTTCCCTGGCACATGGACTGCTACTGCATTGAACCTCATCAGTCGCATTAATAGACACTGACATGTCAAGGGTGCTTTGTGCAGGTCATAAGCAGGTCAATAGGACCAGAGGTTTATTATCTGTTTGTAAACAGAACTTATCCATGCCTTGTAAGTACCTTACAAACCTCTCACAAGCCCATACACTGGCAAGGCATTTCTTTTCAATTTGGGAATACCTCTGCTCTGTCTCAGTCAGTGTTCGTGAACAGAAGGCGATAGGCCGAAGCCTGCTCCCTGCTCTTGGTACAGTGCAGCCCCCAACCCATAGCTACTCGCATCTGCGCTAACTACAGTTGGCTTAGTCCCATCATAATACGCCAGGTCTGGTGCAGTGGTCAGCATAGCTTTCACTTGCTGAAAGGCTTGCTCCTGAGTGTCACACTAAGTCCACATGGCATCGTTTTTAAGCAGGCTGTTAATGGCTGCATGACAGAAGTAAGATCGGGAGGAAACTTCCCCAGGTAGTTAATCATTCCGATCACTTGTCGCAGCTCGATAATGTTGGAGGGGCTGGATATATCAGTGTTGGCTCTGATTTTTTCTGGGTTCGGCTTAATACTATCTTTCTCGATTATGTGTCCCGAGTACCGAAGTTCAGTTTTCCTGAACTGACACTTGTCCTTGTTTAGCTTCAAGCCTGAAGTTCTTATAGTCTGCATTACTGCTCTAAGATTTTCGTCGTGATCCTCCTTGGTTTTGCCAAAAACAAAGAGATCATTCATAACTACCACTACACCAGCATGATTTTAACAAGGTGCTCATTTTTTCCTGAAATATTTCTGGGGCTGAAGTGATGCCAAAGGGCAACCTTCTAAAACAGAACCGACCCACTGGTGTTATAAAGGTCATAAGCTTCCTGCTGCTGGCTTCAAGTGGTATCTGCCAGAAACTACTTGAGGCATCCATAGTGGAAAACACTGTCGCCCCCGACAGTTGTGGTACTATGTCTTTCAGTGTAGGCAATATAAACCTCTCACATTTCACAGCTTTGTTGTACTTAGTTACGTTCACACAGATCCTAGCCTTCTTATTCTTTTTCAACATAGGCAGCATAGGAGCACACCAATCTGTTGCTTCTTTGACCTCCTCGATGATGCCCAAAGATTCTATCCGCTTCAATTCCTCTTCCACCTGTGGCAAAATAGGAAAAGGGATTCTGCGTGGAGTAACAATGCTGTATGGTTCAACACCTGGCTGGAGCTCTATTTTGACTGGGAGACAGTTCAACAGTCCTATGTCCCGAAAACATCCTCAAATGATTCCAGTCTATCAACCCTGTGACCACTTGTCTTCGCCAGGATATATGTCAGCAGCTATGGATCCTAGAAACCATACATCATTTTCGTCTGCATCCACATCTGTAGTTTTTACAGCTCTGATGACCTTGGTTTTGCATGCCACTGCAAAATGTCCAGCTTTATTTCACTTATGGCAATGTTTTCCTCTTGTGGGGCACATCCCCTGCTCATGTGTCCTCCCACATCTTGAACAGTTTTTGTCATGTGTAGGTGTTGCTGTTCCACTGAAATGATGTGGCCTACACTCTTTAAACTTGTGGCCTACAGCACCTACTTCGCTGTGTGTTGCTCTGGCATCAGGGTTTTGCAGTTTAATGAGTTCAGACTGACACGCAATGGTGATAGCTTTTTCCAATGTTAACTCTGACTCTAGCTGTAGCTTCTGGGAAACATTATCCAGTATTCCAATGACAATGTGATCCCTAATCTGCCCATCGTTAGCAGCTCCAAAGTGAGTGTTCAGCTAACTCAAAAAGATGTCTGACGAAAGCCTTAATGCTCTCCCTGTGTTACTGGGAGCGTCGGTGGAAACAAGCCCGCTCGTGTATTACGTTCCGCTTGGGCACAGAATGTTTGTCAAACTGTTTTATTACAGCTCCATAGTAATCCTCGTCCTCCTCTGCAAATGTGAAGGTTCCAAAAATAGGTTCAGCCTCTTTGCCCATGGCATAGAGAAGAGTGTTAATTTGTACATCACCATCTTCCTGGTCGAGCTTAGTGGCGATACAATAGCGGGAGAAGCGCTGCCTCCAGGCTGGTACGCCGACGGCTGGGTGAAGTCAAACGTTTCCAGCTGGTGAAACTTCGCCATTTCGCCGCTTCTGTCTTCCTTCTTCCCGTAAGCAAAATGATCAGCCACTTCTGACACCATGTCATGAAGTTCACTGACTCATGTGCTTGAGAACAATGCTTATTAAAGTTCATAGAACATTCCCTGAACATACACCAAGCTTTCAATCTATATCTTCCTATATCGCTCTTGGACAGCGACCCTTTGTGACTACAACAGAACTGGAAGTAAACCATATCATCACAGAGATGAATGAACTAAAGAAGCCAAAAGCGTTCCCTTTTATCTACAGCTTGGGGCAAAATACAATCAGAAAAAGTGTAGCACTTTCTTTCTTAAAATAGATAAATAATACTGACTAGGAGTGATACCGATCAAGAAGCTGATTTAATGACTGTTCTCCAAATGTCATGTATGAAAACTACCAGATATCTGATGAGTTACATATTTTAAAACAATATGTCTAAGCCACACTTAAAATATGAAATTGCCATTGAATAGATATTACGGTTTGGAGAATGATGCGCCAGAGGAAATAAAAATAATCCTTCCATCATTTTCAGATCGAGGGAGGACATTAGGAAGATTCCTATGTGGAATCACAGCTGTTTTTATAAAGGAGGGAAGACAGAGCAGAAGGGGAAAACTGATAATGTTTTTGTGCAACTGCCATCTCTAGTGTCCTAAAATGTAGTTAGTAATAAGAAAGGAAGAAATTAAAATTTCTATATCGATTGAGGTGATGCATGACTCCACTGGGGTCTAAAGTTATGCAAATTCTGTAAATATGATGTAGAAAATAAGCTGAAATAACAATTTTAAAAATGCTTGTTTTAGCTGGGCCCATCATTTTTGTGTTTCATGGCAAAAGATGAGCTGTGGTCATGACACCTATCTTGTCCTCAGATTAAAATGCCCTCAACAGTCCTGGCTTCCCATTAAGTGTGCTTTCCAGTTTTTTTTTGCCATCTTACAATATAGTAGACATATTCTACCTCTATATTGTGGTGACAACTGTGGTCCCTCAGTATGCCTGCTGCCAGAGGGAGGGGGATGAGAGAAATGAGGTGAGCCAAGAGATTCCTGCTTGTATCTCTCATACATACTCCGCTACACTACCATATAAAGACACACTGAGGCTGGCTCACAGAGAAAGACAGAGAGAAACAGTCCTTTCCTGAAGAAAAACACTGTCACAAGTACAGAGTAACTATGTGTTAAGACATTTAATGTCTTAACACATAGTTACTCTGTACGTGTGACTGCCCTGCTTTAATCAGGAGCTTTGTTTAGAAGATCCTAAATCCCCCACAGACTGTTTTGTCTTTTCAATTTCCAGTTAAATGATTACTTGAGACTACAGAGCCAATTCATTTTACACAGTTTTCACACAGTTAGTCATGTCTCTTTGTTTCCAGAGGTTTGAAATGGACATGTGGAGAGGTTTTCTGCTGCAGAGAAAACATCTCAGTCTGCTGAGACACACATAAATTCCTACTGAGCTACTGGGACTCTCGGACGTATGTGTCAGTTGTTGCCATGGTTTCACTCAACTTAGTGCCTGCTAGAAATCCCTAAAATAAAACCTAAAGAGGCTCGAGGGTATCTTTCTTTTTAAGAATGCCGAAAATAGATAATTATGAATAATAAATCAGCAGACAGTTCGTGTATAACACAGAGGAGAGGTTCAAAAAAGGGTTAGTTTATAAAACAATATGGTAAGCTTTGAACATCTCACAGAGCACAGTTCAATCACAAGTTCACAATTTTGCATTACTTTGTTTTCATTTATAACACACTTCTGCAGTGTGACAAAAGGTGAAAAAGTTCAAGACGTCTGAGTACTCTTGTCAGACACTGTAAAACGGAGGTTTGACTTCTGTAAAGATACCAGTAGGCTTTCTATTTATGGAGATGGGTACTTTGAGGAGGTTGTTGTACCAAGATCATTCGTTTTAGTTTTAAATTGTGAAAATTCTTCTTTGGTCAAATAACCAGAATTATAAATGGCTGCATTCAAAATACAGAATAAAAGTGAGACGGCCTTTGAAGTGTAGGTTTAGTGGATCAAACCATCTCGCTCAGCTCAGAAACAGAGTGCATCACTTCCATCTTGTCCACCATGGGATGTTGTGTGTCCTGGTCCTCTCCAGCAGCCCTTTTAAGATGTGCTCTATACTTTAAATATATAATAACTTCACAAAACAAAATCTGTGCTATTAAAACCTGCATCAAGAATGTGATTTAAACATTTTCAAATCTTTACAACATTTACTTCCTTCAGTATAATATTATCTAGACATAATCTGTATCTGCTCCAGTGGTATTTATTTTTCAGAGCAACTGAAGAACTGTTTAATCTGCTTTAGGCTGCTTTAGGAATATTTTGAAAGACTTTAATTTGAGAAGAAACATACAGTAAGAAAGAGCTGTAAAACACAGCCCAAACAAAATGATGTGGGAATATCTGAATCATCTTACCCACATATTTTTTTTCCTTCTTGTGCTCTGCTGTAGTGATTATGTTGAGACAGTTAATTATAAAAAATGAACATCTAATATGATAGTAGGAAGACAGATCTGCCAGTAGACAGATCATTATTCCCTATCTGGAGGAAGGAAAAGCCTGAAAGAGAAGCCCTTCCTGTCTAATATGGAATTTTACTGAAAATCACCATAATACATCCTCGAGAAGATGCAAAATTTTCAGATTTAATAAAATACATAAAGATCCTGAGATAACTATGGTGTTTCCTAAATACTCCACATACAGGCAGCTTGTTGCAGGAATCTAATCAGATGCGTTATGGTACCATTTTACAAAAGAAGACAGATTCATTAAAACATTATTTGCGTGTCACTGCTAATAAATGCAATGTGGGAGAAATGAGCCAGAGAAGCAGAGCAAATACAAACCAAGGCATTAGCTGAACAATCAAAGAGAATTTGCATTACTTGTTTGTTTGACATATTCACCATGGAACTGATTTGTTTGTGGTTAAAACTGTACTTTCCAAGCCTGCAGCTACTGTACATTTTATTACCTTCCACAGCTTCACTACTTTATTTAATCCCTCAAATATAGGCAGATCTGTTAGAATGAAAGCAAACTAGTAAAAAGCTGACCTTAAGGGGAACCATGAACCCTACTGAAACTAAAGCGAGCAGCACTTCTCTGAACCCTGGTATAGTGTTTAGTTTGATGTGGATCAAATAAATAGAATCAGAATCAGAATCAGAATCAGCTTTATTGCCAAGTTTGTACATACAAACAAGGAATTTGACTCTGGTACACTTTGCTCTTTGGTTTTTGTTTTTGCACTACAGAATATACATATCTACAATGTACAAATATACACATATATAAATAAATAAAAAGTTGCATTTGCAACATCTGTATGCTGTTGTTTTGTATTCTATTGAATGTTCAACAGAGAAACAGCCTGGGGGAAGAAACTGTCTCTGTGGCGGCTGCTGAAAATAACAAACACAGAGAGATTTGTATGTTTATAATGAGTCTCTGTCTGTTAATCTCTGTAATAAATCAGGGGTAAGAAGACACGAAAACTGAAATATCACCATCTTCACTCAGCCAGATAGGATTTTCTGAAAATACTAGCAGCACACAAAACATAGACCAACAAAGCAAAATGTTGACATTTAGGTGCTTGCAAAAGTATCCATACCGATTTATTTATTTTTTTTACATTTTTTCACATTAGAACCACAAAATCTGATGGACTTTTATGGGATGGACCAACAAAGAGTAGCAAACCTTTGAAATGGAAGGAAAATGATGCACAGGCTTCCTAATTTATAAAGGCACTATGTGGAGGAAAACTATCACTGCACCATCCCCACGGTGAACTGTCATGCTATGGGGATGCTTTTCTCCAGCAAGATATGAAAACAAAACTGATTAGAGTTAATGAGAAGATGGATGGAGCTTAGTACAGGGCAATGGGAGAAACTCTGTTAGAGGCAGCATGAGACTTGAGACTGGGGCAAAGCTTCTCCCTTCATGGGATAACAACCAAAACATACAGTCAGAACTACAATGAAATGTTATGTTGGTTTGATCTGAGACTCAGGAAACAATTACAGACATCAAACAGAAGTTTGAAAAGTTTAACACAAAAAAATCATAAAATGTTTTTTCCGGGTTTGTGGGGGAAATTCAGGACAGCACTGAGGAGGAGAGGCACATTTTCGTTATAAGAAGTTCAATATGATTTAGATATATACAGAAATTGTTGATGAGATGGTTTGTTTACTGTTGCAGGGATGGTGGATTCCAAGTGAGAAGGTGAATATATTCACAGACGCTGAGATCGACAAGTGGTGGTGAATTGTACCTGTTGGTAATGATTTATTCTGTCTTCCAGGAGGAGTCTCGTGAGGCCATGGAGCTTTGGAGGGTGGACAGGCAGGTGAGTAACGACGAGTTGTTGTGGGGAGGTGCTGACAGCATAAACCAGAGGATTTAGATGGCCTCAGTACACGCAACACCTTTCAGACTTTTATTTGTAAAAAGTTTTGAAAACCATGTGTCTTTGCATTCCACTCACAATCACACGCTGCTTTGTGTTGTTCTGTCACATAAAATCTTATTAAAATACATTAATGTTTGTGGATATAATGTGAATTTTTTTTAAAACATTTAAGCAATAATGCACTGGAAAGAATGTCAAAGCTTTTATTAATACAGGCAGCAACAACATGAAAGCTGTTGGACTCAGTCCTTGAGAGAGCTCTTTGTAACATTACATCAAAATTTAATACCACCACCAACAGTCCTGCCACTGAGGCAGAAAAACGAGCCTCTCAGCTGAAGAAAAAAAAAGACATGAAAAAATCCTTCCCTCAAAATTGTGATGTGAAGTTTTGGCTGTCTGTTTGCGTTTTACAGCCAAGAGTCCGCACAGATTAAAAAGCACTCAAGGAAATCTTTCTTTTCTGACATCATCAGCAAAAACATTAGCAATGCTCGTGCATTATTTGCCACGGTCGACAGGTTAACAAACGGTAACTGTAGCATCTGAACTCCACTCTACCAGGGCCTGCAATGGATTTGCTAAATTCTTTACTGAAAAAACCCAAAAGATCAGAGGGGCAGTCAGCACATCCACATCAACTCCAGTACCAATGTTGTCTCCAACTAGAACTGATTTCGACAAAATTTCCCAATTTCACCAAATAAACTACAAAAACTTAGAAGAAATTGACACCAACTAAGCTCTTCTTCCTGCTGTCTCAATCTTTTACCCACAGCTTTCCTTAAGAAACCTTTGCCTGTAATAACATCTGATTTAACACAAATAATAAACACATCCCTTTTGTCAGGTGTTTTCCCCCAAGCCCTGAAAACAGCAATTATCAAACCTCTATTGAAAAAGAGCAACTTGGACAAGCTGCTACTACAGAACTACAGGCCTATCTCAAACCTCCCCTTCATCAGTAAGATTATTGAAAAAGCTGTGTTTCAACAGTTAAACAACTTCCTAACAATGACCAACCGCTTCGATGTCTTCCAGTCAGGCGTCCTGCTCACCACAGTACAGAGACTGCTCTTGTCGAGGTGTTCAATGACATCCGTATAAATGCAGACTGTGGAAAAAACACAGTGCTGGTATTATTGGACCTTAGTGCAGCATTCGACACTGTTGATCACTCCATTTTATTAGAGCTCCTGGAAAACTGGGTCGGCCTTTCTGGTACCGCACTCAATTGGTTTAAATCTTACTTTAAGGACAGGGACTTTTTTGTGTCAATAGGTAACCTTACATCAGAGACCACAAAAATCACATGTGGCGTTCCCCAAGGGTCCATCTTAGGGCCCCTCCTATTCAATATCTACATGCTCCCTCTAACTCAGATTTTAATAAACAACAACGTAAGTTATAACTATGCAGATGACACACAGCTATACGTTACGATGTCACCAGGTGACTATGAACCCTTTCAAGCGCTGGGTAAATGCTTAAAAGAAATCAATGCGTGGATGGGCCAAAATTTTCTTCAGCTGAATCAAAACAAAACTGAAGTAATAATCTTTTGACCAAAGGAAGAGCGTTTAAAAGTTAGCACACAGCTTCAGTTAATACAGCTAGAAACCACCAGTCAGGCTCGAAACCTGGGTGTAGTGATGGACTCAGACCTGAACCTTCAGAGACACATAAAGACAGTAACAAGGTCAAGGCCTTCTATCACCTCAAGAACATCTCCAGGATGTAAAGGACTTATGTCTCAGCAGGACCTTGAAAAACTAATTCATGCGTTCATCTTTAGTAGAATTGATTACTGCAACGGTGTATTCACAGGTCTGCCTAAAAAGTCGATCAGACAGCTGCAGTTGATCCAGAACGCTGCTGCCCGCGTCCTCACTAGAACTAAGAAAGTGGAGCACATCACAAGGTTCTAAAGTCCCTACACTGGCTCCCTGTAGCTCAGAGAATAGACTTTAAAATACGTCTGTTAGTCTATAAATCACTGAATGGCTTAGCACCAAAATACATTACAGACTTGTTGTCAGTGTATCAACCACCCAGACCTCTCAGGTCTTCTGGCTCAAATCTACTCTGCATACCCAGAACCAGAACCAAACATGGAGAAGCAGCTTTTAGTTCCTATGCTCCACTAATCTGGAATAAACTCCCAGAAAACTGTAAAAGTGCCGAAACCCTAAGTTGCTTTAAATCAAGAATAAAAACTTATTTGTTTAGAGTGGCCTTTGACTGTGCCATCTAAACATTATTAGTTATGTTTTCAGTCAAATTTTCCTCTCATTTTCTTATCTATCATTCCATTCTCTCTATTTCATTTTTATTTTTTTTAAATTACCTCTGTTGTTTGATTTTCTTTATCATTGTAATGGTTTTCCTTTTGTACAGCGCTTTGAGTGCCTTGTTGCTGAAAAGCGCTATATAAATAAACTTCACTTGACTTGACTTGACTTGACTCATTCCATAAATGTGCCGGAGAGCACATTTATGGAATGAGTCAAGTCAAGGAATGAGTCAAGTCAAGGGCTACTGTTCGTTCACAAGGTGCGTGGATTTAAGGAATGATAAGAGCAGAGCTGTGCTGATACACTGATGCTGTTGCATGCATACAACAAGAAACACCAGGTAGGCTTTGTTGTTGCAATATGTTTTTTTTAAATGTCCTCAAATTAGTCAGAATTAATCAGATTCCCCTCTAACAGAGAAACGCTCATGTCCTAAATTTAGCCCAGCGGAAACATTATTTCCAGTCTTGACTCTAATCAGAAATGAAAGGGAGGTTATAGGCTGTATGCCAAGCAAGCCATGTTGTTGCCTACAGTGAGAGCAGAATTTCAGGCTGTTGGAAGCTTATTCCATGCTGCGGCTGAAGCACAAAACAGACTGGCGGAGTCCACACCAGAAGGTAAGATGAATAAGCCTCTTTCCTGCCTTCAGATGACAGAGCAGATGGCAGGATCCCGAGGGCCAGTACTATAGTACATTCCGTTAATCAACTGTATTGGCTGCCATATCTTCATTAAAACTGAACGTTGTCACGCCACGTTTAGAAGAGACACAAACTTTTCTGACTTGAAATTTAATAAAACTTCACACGGAACATAGACAGTTATGAGGTCCATTTTTGTTCAAATTGGGGTCACAGGCTGGGTTAGGAAGGGGACAGCTCAACTGTGTCCACTGCCCCCTCTAGTGGACAAAAACTCAGAAATGAGGGGCAGAGATGACACTATGTTAGACAAAGGTGACAAGATAATACGTCTATTGGTTTGTCCAAAGTCAATGTCTGTTCATTGTTTAAAATTTTTTAAATAAATAATCTTAAATAGAGATTATATAATATTTAGCATATGTGAAAATACAAAAAAAGGTGAAAAACCGAGAGACTTGGAGAAAGACTTGGAGGCAGAAAAATAGATAAAAGAATCATATATATTCAGTAAAATTCTTTTGACTTGTTTTTCACAACAACACATGCTCCACCACCAACATTAACATTTTATTTTATTTTATTAATGTGAGCCGAAAAGATAGATCCCCTTCCTCTGAAATTAACTTTAGAAGTTGTCCGATCATTCTGACTGTTGTTTTGTTGCACATCTGTGTGAAAATCCAATACCCAGTCTTTAGGAGATGCTTCACCTTAAAATGCATTGTGCTATATTTCCTCCCCATTCCTACATCTTCGTCCAGTCCTTTCTCCTTAAAATGTAATTCTATGTAATGCCTCTCCTCTATCTCCCTGGTCATCTTGCTGTCTTTGGTGATCTTCAGAGAGCTATCCTGTTTTGTGTCCATGCACTGAATGAAAAAGGACTAACACAGATATGCTGCTAATTACATCTAAGCGCATACAGTATGTCTATCTGTGTGAGAAGCTGTAGGGGCGAATTATTATTATCTTTCAGCATGTGCTTTTTGTATTTACTTGCCTTTTTCTATTTCCATCCACTACACTTTGGTCTTTCTTGGCATAATCTGACAATCAAGCTGTGCAGTAGCCTGTAAGCTTCTTGGCTCAGATAAGTTTAATCAACCAGTCATTTTTCAAACAGTATGAGTGGGCGCAAGTCATATAGGCACCTGAGGGTTTTAGACTCCGGAAATTACACCTTCTCCAGTTTTCTAACCTAAAGGTACATGAGCTTTATCTATCAACCAAATGCCTGAGATCGAGATACAGTATACAAGTGAAATGAAATCTATAAAAAGTAAAATGAAGAGAGCCATTCCAAAGAGTCAGTTTTAGACATTTTTTTTGAAGGGGGACTCATGAAACAGTCGGATAATTTGACTGTGTGTTTAAAGATTGAGGTTATTTAATTTGGAAGCATAGACACATAAGAAAACTTGAATACATTTGTTTTGGATCTTCCAGTGCAGAGACAAAGTTACTGAATGCTGTTATGTTGCTAACGATATGCGTTGACTGAAAGTATGTTTGAAAGTATACATCTCTCTTTAACTCGCAATGCCAAATTTCTGTGTAGTTTATTGTAATTTTATGTGACTCTCCATAGGACAACTATTAGTCGTGCACTTCCCCAATCGGCGTTAATGGATGAGTGAAGAAATCCTGTTTGTAGTTTGCCAAAAGCCAACTAAATGACATGGTAAACATGTGGGAGAAGGTGCTTTGGTCGATTGAGACCAAGCGTGAACTTTTTACTGTTCATACCATATATATTTATCTCTCAGCAGATCCTAATAATACAACTAGAACCTCAATGGAGCAGTTTAGATTAAACCATCTTTATGTATTATTATGGTCCAGTCAAAGTATAGACCTAAATCGAATTGGGAATCTGTGAATATTAAAAAGTGTTGTTAATATTTGCACTCTGTCAAGTACGATTCAATTTGAACTTTGCAAAGACATATAGGCATAATTTTCTGCCTCTAACCGTAAATTCAGAGAAAGGTAATTCTACACATTATTAGCTATAGGGAGCTAAATACAAATGCAGACCACACATTTCAGATTCTTTTTTTTTTTTGTAAAAAATCCTAACAACAATATATTATTTTCCATCTACTTCACAATTATGCACTACTGTGTGTTGGTCAGTCAGATTTAAAAGTGGTTGTGACATACTTTCTGTAAATAATTTCTTCATGAAATATTGTTCCAGTCTGTTTTCTAAATCAAAACGAGTTTTACAACTGAAAATTAAACAAAATCAGAAGAGAACCCACTGTATGTTATTACTGGTACAGTTGCACTCAGTAATCCCCCCGTTCTGTTTCTGAGACTGGCCAAAATCGCCGTCACATTAAAGTGTGATGTACTACTTCTAATGGAAACAACTAGTGCCATGAAGAAAAGGATACTTACATGATAACACCTGGGACACGGAGGCAACAAGGATGAATTACACCTGTTTCCACAAACTATAACCAGACAATTATAATCAGAAAAACACATGCCAATGAGCATGAACATCGAGTTCATCACGGAAGGATGGGGCCAATGACGCGAGTGAGGAGGAAGATCTGGACTGCTCTTCATCACCTGCCAAAAGAAACAAGGGCAGTTGTCCCGTGGTTTGAATATTGAAAGAGGAGATGACTTGTTCTCATGTGGGAGAATTTTTATTAGTTACAAAATTTAGCCTATGGAATAACTTAACGCTGAAAGAATAAAAGAGAAAAATCGCATTTTCAGAAGTTTGTCTCTCCCACGCCAAAAGTGCCATAATAAAACTGTAACTCTTTTCCAGCCACTTAAGATTGCTTTACATGCTTTCTTATGTCTGCTGCTTCAGTTAAGGAAACAAAAACTGCTCAAGATGTTTTCTTGTCTCAATCAGACATCTCTGTCTGTTTAGGATTTCTGGTGCCTGCAGATCCTTTTCTACTTTGAAACACTTTATATAGATTTACTGCAGTGAGGGTCTTTACACACAGTAACAAAGTAGTGTACAGTCACCATCACATTAGACCACTTCTATCATCCAAATACAGTCCAAGTATGTAGAAACATTCATAAATATAAACATGAACAAAATCATGCAAGCTAAACAATTTCCATCATTTTAAGTGTGTAATGGTGTGGTTTATACTAAAAAGCGTGGAGGAAAAAAAAAGATAGGTGTTGAACATTTATAGTAAATACATTAACCTACTGCTTGTTTTTTTCTATAATACTTGAAAAAACCTTCAACAGTTTTTGCTATATTTAATGATAGTGATGTTTTTTTGCGGCTTTTTGCAAGATGGGTTTTTTGCTGATCCCATCTATTCAAAATGAGGGATTTTTAACTTGTCTCAAATCAAGTGATCATTTTGGTTAACATAATAATCTTTACTTTTTATTATTTTGAAACTTTAGTGTGAATTCAGAAAATTTTCTTTGAATAATGTTCATACTGAAATACTGATTTTGAGGTTTTGAGGACTAGCAATTAACCTAAGGAAGTGTTTTATATATATCCATGATTTTTCACAAGGTAGAATAATTCATATAACTCTCTCAAGACCTGCAAACACTAAGCTGACCAACAGGTTAATAAAGCTAATTTTCTTCCTCTTCAGCAAAGTCTATTTATTTACACAGAAAAACATAATTTGCCCCACAACCTAAAGGTGCAGGTGCAGTTTCATTAAATTACAGTTTTAATTTGAAATGAGAAATAAATGAGAAAACTTTGCACAGCCATGATGCATTGCTTTAAGTATTTTCAGTACAGAAAAGAAAGAATCCACCCTTTCCTTTTACAGCCAATATCCTTGCAGGATCATGACTGATGCTTGTGCCTTTCGTAAGCTGACAGGTGACCAGGCCATCAATGGACAATACAAGGAGACTCAGAACCAACAATTATATATTGTCACACGTACAGACAATTTGGAGAAGTCACTAAAGGCCATCACACACTGTAGGATGTTTCAAAGATGTTTCAGGACTTAAATATTTCACATTGTGTGAGGACGATATGACAGTAACGCCTGTCAAGCTGCATGATGGATTATTTCAGACTATTTTCAGACTACATGACTTGTTGCTGAAGTACAATTGCATCAGAAGATTCCATAGACATATGAGCCCATTAATAAAAGGACAGTCAGCTACATTGTTTATGTGTTTATTATAGGAGTGTGATGTTTAAAAGAGGGAGAGGAGGTTCCTGGAATGAAGACAGCAATATAACTACCCAAGGCTGAGCAAAAGAGGAAAAAAAATCGGATATTGATGATTATCCCAGAAAATATCTGACTCTACTTAATATTTGTTGCAGGTTATCTGTTGTCATGGGAGCTGGTGTGTCTGTCACACTGAATCACCCCAGAACAGTATTTCAAGTCCCAAAGAGAGGTTTTCTCTCACGACAAAAAACTTTTGGCCAAGATTGCAGATAATTACACAGTGTGATCCTGGCTTAACACTACATCCAGGTTTTGTCTGGAGGATGAAGTAAGAGCACCTTGAAAGAACACATGCATGCTAGCTACACAAAAATAGTCCCAGCTAGAATATTTTTGCTGCAATGCACCAGTGCAAAGAACTGCACCACAATGAGGCCCTACATGGAAGTGAATCTGAACATTTTAGAAACAACAATTCTGACAAAATCCAAAGGAGATTAGTGGTTTTACCAAGCACATTAGATCTCTGTTGTGTTTTAAAGTATCATCTGTTTGTTTGTTTCAATCTTGTATCAGTGCACATTACACTAAGAATGCACAGTCTGAAAACTGAAAACTGAGATGCACACAATCAGTTGACATATGCTGTCCTTATAATAGTTTTCTTGTAGACCAACTGTATTCATGGTTTTCCTGTTGGTTTTCATGCTCCACCAGAAGTTTACAGGTCATGTTCACCCTACAGTTAGATTGAGTAGAAATAACATGCCCTGTATATTGTTTTAGTGCCTACATGTGTCAGCTAATTTAAGTGAATAATTAGAAATTTAAGTAAAACCAAACAAGGCTGCACTTTTGTTGGAAGCAATATATAAATATGGTGCTCATTCATAAATCCTGTTTCATACTTGATACAACAGCTTTTAGGCTTGAAAATTGATTTTCTTTAACTGCTCATTTCACACATGGATCATCTGAGCTGTGCAATAATGTTTCAAGTTCTCCTCGTTCCACATGTTTGCACCTGCAAAATTAGTTGGTCTGGGGTAGATTGCATTGAATGAGACTTTAGAGAGTACAGCATCGGTCCTTGCCCTGCCCTGGAACTGGCCCAGTACATGCCTGTCTAATGGCAGTGATATGTGAGTGGGACAGAGCACGCTCTGCACACTGCACCCTATTGATGAAGACAGGATGATTTTCCTCTAACCAGGCATGCAACAGCCAGGTGGTCTGCCCTTGAGATTTTTCATCTGTGTATATTGGTATGTGTGGGGTAATTCTTATGGGCAGACATACGCACACTAAACCAGTGAGCAAGAATAAGGGGAAAATTATGCTCTCCTTGTTGCAAAATGTATGTTGTCCAAAACTAGCATAGGTGTATGGTTAAAAGACTGCAGTCGGACAGATGAAGTGGTTTGGAACAGCAGGTCCAACCCCTGCCAAAGAGAAACTGCTGTTCTTCCATTAACACAGTTCAGCAGCATGTCTGCCTTCTAGATCGCTGAAAAGCCCCATTGTGCTTAACAATTAACTAGTTTGTTCTTGCCTTCATTTATCTGGGCAGGAGTTGTTCTGGACACATGTTCTTATGCAATGTGTTACATTCTTTAGTTATGCACACTTCTCTAGTTCCTCCCATTTGTCTAAGCTTCTGACAATTCTGAACTTCAATTATGTGCTTAACCCAATGCCAGTTTAAAGCTACAATGGTTGCTATGAATAAACATTAACATTAGATAAATATCAGTCTAGACTGCCCTTAGAGTACAAATAAGTGAATGTTTCTTATTTTTCTTTTAAAATGTTGAATTTCAGCAAAACTACAGGAAGACTTGTAGTGCTTATGATGACTAATATATAACCTTGTTTCTGTTTTTTCCAACAAATGATTTAATTTTAACATAATACATTATAACAGTTCAGTGGTTCAGTAATGGTTCAGTAATGAACTCTCTAGCTTAAATATCTGTCTTTGTTTTTATTTTCTTTTTTCTTGGCATCTGTGTTCTAAGACTGCATGGGTGGCCAAGTTTCCTGGCAATGTTTATGAATGATAGATGGTGCAACTCCGGGCATATAACTATCAAAGAGACACTCTGCAGTAAGGACATTGAGCTGCTAGCAGTTAGCATAAGGCCATATTATATGCTACGGGAGTTTGCAAATGCTATTGCAATAATGGCCTATGCTCAACTTTTTGCCAATGCTTCACCAGCCTATGATGTCATCCACACTGTTACCAGCGGACTGCAAACACAGCATCCCCAGGCCCTTTTCCTGATATCCGGGGATTTTAATCCTGTCTCCTTGTCCTCCACTCTGCCTACCTTCACCCAGTATGTAACCTGCTGCACCAGAGAGAATAAAATACCGGACTTGTTGTATGCCAACACCAAGGAGGCATACAGCTCACAACCTTTCCCTCCCATGGAAGGCTCAGTTCACAACCTGGTTCATCTCCAGCCTGTGTATTAAAGCCCCTTGTATTCTGAGAACTAGCTATGACACACAGTAAAAAGATGATCGGAGGAAACTGATGAAGCTCTGAGAGACTGTTTCAGCTTCACTGCGTGGATAGATCTCACTGCTGCTCATGGGGAGGACACTGACAGCATCATAGACTGCACCACGAAAAACATTAACTCCTGTGTGCAACAGTGCAGAAGGAACTGAGAAATAAGATCAAGGAGGGAAAAAACATCTACAAGAAGAAGATGGAGGACCAGCTGCAGCAGAACAACATTAGTGGAGTTTGGAAGAGCCTGAAAACAATTTCAAGGCAAGGCAAGGCAAGGCAAGTTTATTTATATAGCACATTTCAGTAGCAATACCATTCAAAGTGCTGCACATGAAAAAAAGAGAAAGAGACATAATAAGAAAAGTACATTACAGTAGCAGAAAGGTACTTTAATAATCAATAAACAAAAATTATTGACGATAATAAAAATTAATAATTGAAAAAAAGATGATAATAAAAAAGCTAAAAATGTAAATGACTGATAAGAAAATTAAAGAAAAATTGGACTGAAAACTTTAATAATGTTTAGATAGCACAGTCAAAGGCCACTCTAAACAAATAACTTCTTAATCTTGATTTAAAGCAACTTAAGGGTTTTAGCGCTTTTACAGTTTTCTGGTAGTTTATTTCAGGTTAGTGGAGCATAAGAACTAAAAGCTGCTTCTCCATGTTCAGTTCTGGTTGGCAACAACCTGGTGCTCACCCTCTACCGATGATCCACATGGCCCTGTCTTTCAGTGTTTAACCCTTTCTCTCTCCTAGACATAGCTACTGACGGAGCTTTTACTGTAACTAACTCTATGTGCTCTCTTCAGACCTTAACATTGAAAACTGGCTCAGAGTTTATCTGTTCTTTCTTTCTAGGTGAAACGACTAAAGGAGCTACATCCATTAACATTTACCTTTTCCTTCCCATAGAAAGTACTCCTGGATCAGTGCTTCTTTGTTCTCTTTGTGTCTCTGCTCTGTTCTCTCTAACCCCCAGTCGGTCGTGGCAGATGGCCGCTCACACTGAGCCTGGTTCTGCTGGAGGTTTCTTCCTGTTAAAAGGGAGTTTTTCCTCTCCACTGTTGCTACTTGCATGCTCAGTATGAGGGATTGCTGCAAAGTCAACGCCAGTGACTGTCCACTGTCTCTACATGCTCATCCAGGAGGAGTGAATGCTGCAAGTCACTGACTGGATGCAATCTGCTTGGTTTCCTTAGATAGACAAACTTTTTATCCAATTTGAATAAATAACAGACTCTGACTGCACTGTTCAATGATTTGGATTAATTGTAATGCATGTACCTGACTTTTGTGAAGTGCCTTGAGACGACATGTGTTGTGAATTGGCGCTATATAAATAAACTGAATTGAATTGAATTGAATTGGTTCTGGGTATGCAGAGCAGACCAAAAGACCTGAGAGGTTTGGGTGCTTTATACACTGACAACAAGTCTGTAATGTATTTTGGTGCTAAGCCATTCAGTTATTTATAGACTAACAGAAGCATTTTAAAGTCTATTCTTTGAAATACTGTGAGCCAGTGTAGGGACTTTAGAACTGGGGTGACGTGCTCCACTTTCTTAGTTTTAGTGAGGATGCGGGCAGCAGTGTTGTCGATCAACTGCAGCTGTCTGATCAACTTTTTAGGCAGACGTGAAGACGCCATTACAGTAATCAATTCTACTAAAGATGAATGCATGAATTAGTTTTTCATGGTCCTGCTGAGAGATTAGTCCTTTAATCCTGGAGATGTTCTTTAGGTGATAGAAGGCCGGCCTTGTTACTGTCTCTATGTGCCTCTGAAGGTTCAGGTCTGAGTCCATCACTACACCCAGATTTTTAGCCTGATTGGTGGTTTCTAGCTGTATTAACTAAAGCTGTGTGCTAACTTTTAAACGCTTTTCCTTTGGTCCAAAAAAAACTTCAGTTTTGTTTTGATTCAGCTAAAGAACATTTTGGCACAATCATTCATTGATTTCTTCTAAGCATTTACCAATCGCTTCAATGGGTTCATAGTCACCTGGTGACATCGTAATGTATAGCTGTGTGCCGTCTGCATAGTTATGATAACTTATGTTGTTGTTTGTCTTTTAAGTAGGATTTAAACCAATAGAGTGCTGTTTCAGAAAAGCTGGCCCAGTTTTCCAGGCACTCTAAAAAAATGGAGTGATCAACAGTGTTGAATGCTGCACTAAGGTCATTTGTTGGAGCATTACCTTATCTACAGCTGAGAGAAAGCGGTTAGATAAGCTCATCAGGATGGCCAGCTCTGTCCTAGGATGCCCTCTGGACACAGTACAGGTGGTGGGAGTCAGAAGGACTAGCAAAAATATATCACTGTTGTTGGACAATGTCTCCCATCCTATGCATGTAGCTGTTGTAGAACTAGAGAGCACCTTCAGTGAAAGACTGCTGCACTGTACGTGCACAAAGGAGGGTTATCACATCCTTCTTCATAGCATCTGTTAGGCTTTAAAACAATCACAGCTCCCAACAGGATCAAAAAGTATTTTCATCCCTGGTGTTATCTGAACAGTTTTTTTATAAATAGTCTTTTTTTTATGCACAATGTACATTTTCAAAATCATACTATTCAGTTGCACATTTCTTTTAATCTGAGTATGCTATTTTTAATAACTGTACAGTATATTTATTATGCTGTAACCTTTCCCCTTACTGCACAGTCAAGTCTTTTTTTTTTTTTTTATAGTTTCTACCTTTGTGTGTACTTGTATGCTTCAGTTTGCATTTTACTGTGCTGCTGATATACTTCAATTTCCACACTGAGGAACAATATAGGATATTTCTATTCTGTTCTTATTTTTACTTGCCTGCCTACTCCTGCATTTGAGTACCTCTCTTCACTGTTTCATTACACTGACAACTCTTTTTCAGTTCATTTACACTTTTTCCCATTTAATTTTTTGTTTTTGCCTCACTATAGCTTCTTTGCTGGTGTAATGAATAAAATGAGGATTATGTGACATACCTTTTAATCTTTTACACACTATACAACTGCTATTGGGAAAATATTTTTCTTCCCATATATGTATATGTGTGAAAAAAAACACAATTTACATGGGTCTGAAGGCAACAAAATAAAATAGTCATTCTTTTTGTCTCTGAGGTTTGTGTATTGCATATTATTCTCACAGATTTTTTTATATTATGTGTGTACTAGACTGAAGGGCTATTGCATAAGAATTTAGTCACTTAATTTTCAATGGGATGTCACTTTTTTCTTTTTTCATACTTATTGATGACCTTTCACCATTCAGGGCATACAATTCTGTGCTCTGTACACACTTTATGAGTGGCCTCAAAAGAGTCAAGTCCCTTGCACTGTCAGTCACTCCAAGTCATGCATACTAGGTAAGGGAATTTTCATTAGTGTAGACAGAGCATCAACATAGACAACACTTGCCCAGCATTTATGCTAATTCCTAAGCAGAGGAAGATATCTGCATTATATATATAGCATCCCTGACTTGTAGCTCACGTCACATTGTGCATGGTACAGTTTAAGTTGCATAGAAGTCATTGCTGGAAACTTGTAAAGTTGTATGTTCTATATTTGCACATTATGAAAATCCAAGGGAAATATATAATAATGGAGTAAAGTGAGGTGTAAAGCCTCGTCAATCTGCAAAAGCAATAGTTGTAAAAGAAGGTGTGATGCTCATTACTGTTTTCTCCACACAGAAACAAAAAGACAAACTGAACGGAACCTGAGACCTTCTTATTGAAAATTAACTGGTTAAATTCTGAGTGTAGTGTGGTCAAAAAAATAAGATCTACTACTTTTGAAATACAACAGCAATGGTAATATAACACTTTTTCCCAACTACGAAAAAGAAGGGTCCAAGAAATGATTTTCCTATCATCATACTTCACTGGAATAACTCTGAGATCTGTCAAAGTCTCCATGAAATTGATAACTGGAGGACATCCAGAATTTCCATCATTCTGGAACTAATAAAACAGCCCTATACTCTCTCGCTTTTGACTTTGTGTCAGAAATGTTTAGCTTGATAAATCTTGAAGGCTGAGAAAATAAAGGCTTGTGAGAGCTGCTAAGAATAAGGTTCAAACTTCCAATAACAAACTGCTCATAAGGCAGTGAAAGGAAAAGCAGAAACATGTGGCTGTTCAGCATCTCCGGCCTGGGTAATGTTCCAGACAATTCCCAAGAAAGACATGTTTCACAGACCTCTACGACAATAAATGCAAGTTAAAATGACACTGATGTCTTATTTGAGCCAATGTTGATGAATGAAATGAAACACATTTCAAATAGCAGCTTTGTGAAGTATTTGCATGATGTCTATCATTTGTTTAAGCTCATTAAAGAAGTGACAGTAATAAGCGTTCTTCTTGTTGTAAAGCAGAGTCTCTCTCAGAACAAAGAAAATAAATATCCACATAATCAACAGATCTATTTGTATTAAACTTTAATAGAGGGTTTCAGAGGGGCTGCCAGTGGGAAATCTTCTTAAAGATTAAAATAGAGACTGCTGAAGGCTGGCATAAATGACAAGACTTTTCCCTATTCAACTAAAAATGTTATTGTGCGATCTTTACAGAGATATGGGAAATGCTTTTCCTGGTTTTTGAAAATCCAAATTCTCTGTTTCTCAATACAAGTGTGTTTTGAGCCTTAACTGATGACTCCCGAGCTACTATATAAATGAGAAGAGAGGGCAAGTGGACACAAACAAACATACACACACACATGCGCACACACACCAACATGCACACACATGAAAAACTACAAAGATGAAAAGATAAAGTAAAGAGGAAAATCAGTTCTTTTTTTCCTTGTTAACATGTTTGGGATGCATGTTGAAAGACAAGTAGACAGACAATCACACATATCAGCAAACAGCTCTAGTGATGGGAAAGTGTGTAACTATAGAGTCTACAGCTCATAAATCACTGCAGGTCATGCAGTCACTGACTATACATACAACTCTCAGCTGAATTAACATCACCAATGGTAAAACTAATGTTCAAGCTATACAGTAGCTCACATAAGGATGGGGTTAAAGAGAAATCTGGTCAATTTTAGAACATCATTAGTTTGAATTAACTCTCTTCTTTGTTATTCCCGAGATTATTTATTCTCCGTAATTTTGGATGTTTCTGATAATACAGAACTTTGACCTGTGGTTTCTTAAGGTTAAGTTAACTCACTGCCTTAAGAAAACTCCATTACAGGAGAGTCAGGTTTCAGTACCTGGACGCTTCTGTTAATTTTTCAATGCAAATTAGATCTCTGTGTTGAACTCGAGTCTTATTTCTTTGAAACACAATAAATCAAGAGGCAAAAAGGCGGAGGTGATGTGTGGGGAAGGAAGAGGATGAGTTGCTGTTTAATTTGTCCAACATGTAATGAAGGTAGTTATACCAGTCAAAATACATTTCCAAGTTAAGTCAAACAAATTTGTTTTTAATTTGACTTGTAAAGAGCTCTGTGATGAGATTTCTTGAGGACATTTTTTCTTACTTTTTCACCTTCTTTTTTGCTCTTTACTCTTTTTTTAATTTACAGTGACTTCAAAAAGTATTTAAAGCACTGAAACCTTTCCACATTCTGCCATAAAGTTTATTGGCATTTTCTGCAGCAAAATAGTTCTTAATTGTGAAAAGAAAGACAAATTATGCATGATTGAAAAAACTTTTTTACAAAAATAAATCTGATAAGAGTGGCTTGAATTTGTATTTAAGCCCACAAAGTCAATACTTGGTGGAACCCCATGTTGAATGTGAGCAAGCCTCACGCTCATCAAGACCTTATCTTAAAAGTAGTTAATTGGTTCTTTGATGTTAGTCTTTATACTTCTTCATATCCTGGAGTTTTAAATGCATGAATACAATATGTTGCTTGGGAATGTTTATATATACATATATATATATATGTCGGAGCGGGGGGCAAGGGCTTTGGGCCGGGGTTGCTTGGGTTTGGGCGGTGGTTTGCGGTGGTGGTCCTCCCAGGTTTCCCGTGCTCTGGGGGGCCTTTCGATGTCTGTGGCTCAGATCTCCTCCGTGTCTGTCTCGGGTCCAGGGGGGCAAGTCTGTGGCTCCTCACACTATTGCTTATAGGTGTGATTCAGGTGTTAATAGATACACAGATGTTATATATTGAGCCGCAGTTACAACTAAATACATCCTGCATTCATTAGTACTGTGCACTTTTTGGTAATAACGCTGTTGTTATATATGTTGTATATGTTTCCTTAAAGTAGCCACACTTTGCTGTGATAACTGAAATATTAACCTTTGGCCGTCTCTCAATGCTCCTCTGGGAAGTCTCTTTGGAAAACCATTTCAGGTGACCACCTTATGAAGCTCATGTATGCCAAGAGAGCAAAGCAGTAATCAGAGCAAAGGGTGGCTATTTTAAAGAATCTAAAATATTAAAATGTTTATAGTTATTTCACACTTTTTGTCATTCACAGTTTTGTTGCATTTTGGTGAGAATCTACAATGTAGTCATGAAATTAAAGAGACCCATTAAGTGAAAAAGTGTTTCTTAAAACTTCTGACCAGTACTGTATAGTTTATATATATATATATATTAATATAATATATATATAAATTTAAAAAGTTTTTCCTTATTTTCATGACTATGAATATTGTAGCTTCCCACTAAAAGGATCAAAAATATGAATTAACACATGTGGGAATTATATACTGAACAAACAGTATAAAAAGCTGAAAAATGTCTTTATTCTTTCTGCTATGCACACCCCTTTGGTATCTTTGATGAGCTTCAAGAGTAGTCACCTGAAATGGTTTTTTTTACTTCCAGGTGTGCCCCGTCGGTCTAATAGGTGGGATTTCAAGCCTTATAAATGGGGTTGGGACCATCAGTTGTTTTGTGCAGGAGGTGGATACAGTACACAGCTGATAGTCCTACTGAATAGACTGTTAGAATTTGTATTATGGCAAGAAAAAAGCAGCTAAGTAAAGAAAAATGAGTGGCCATCATTACTTAAAGAAATGAAGGTCAGTCAGTCCGAACAATTGGGAAAACTTTGAAAGTGTCCCCAAGTGCAGTCGCAAAAACCATCAAGCGCTACAAAGAAACTGGCTCACATGAGGACCGCTCCAGGAAAGGAAGACCAAGAGTCACCTCTGCTGCGGACGATAAGTTCATCCGAGTCACCAGCCTCAGAAAACGCAGTTTAACAGCAGCTCAGATTAGAGAACAGGTCAATGCCACACAGAGTTCTAGCAGCAGACACATCTCTAGAACAACTTTAAAGGGGAGACTGTGTGAATCAGACCTTCATGGTAAAATAGCTGGTAGGAAACCACTTCTGAGGACAGGCAACAAGCAGAAGAGACTTGTTTGGGCTAAAGAACACAAGGAATGGACATTAGACCAGTGGAAATCTGTGCTTTGGTCTGATGAGTCCAAGTGTGAGATCTTTGGTTCCAACCACCGCGTCTTTGTGCGGTGCAGAAGAGGTGAGCTGGACCGCAGAGTGAAGGCAAAAGGGCCAACAAGTGCTAAGCATCTCTTAAAACTCCTTCAAGACTGTTGAAAAACCATTTCAGGTAACTACCTCTTGAAGCTCATCAGCAGAATGCCAAGAGTGTGCGTAGCAGTAATCAAAGCAAAAGGGGGCTACCTTGAATAACCTAGAATATAAGACATATTTTCAGTTGTTTCACACTTTTTTGTTCTGGTAATTGGCAGCTCCATAGTCAGAAACATGGCACTAGAGACACCAGCGACCATAGTCAAATGTCTGCCAGGGGCCAGAAAGGGCGACATCAAATCCTACCTGAAACTGCTGGCTAAGGATAAGTGTAAATACAGTAAGATTGTTATTCACGCTCGCGGTAATGACACCCGGTTACGTCAGTCGGAGGTCACTAAAGTTAGTGTTGCTTCGGTGTGTAAGTTTGCCAAAACAATGTCGGACTCTGTAACTTTCTCTGGTCCCCTCCCTGATCTGACCAGTGACGACATGTTTAGCCGCATGCTGTCATTCAACCGCTGGCTGTCTAGGTGGTGTCCAGAAAACAATGTGGGTTACACTGATAATTGGCGAACATTTTGGGGAAAACCTGGTCTGATCCGGAGAGACGGCATCCATCCCACTTTGGATGGAGCAGCTCTTCTTTCTAGGAATCTGGCCGAATTTATTAGTTCTCCAAAACTCTGACAACCCAGGGTTCAGAGCAGGAAGCAGGGTCGTAGTTTAATACTCCACTCTGCAGCTTCTGTACTGCTACCCACCCATTACCCTATTAAGACATTGTCTCGCCCACGGCCAAAATTGAATAGATTAAAAAATTATCTAAAAAGAGGAAATCAGGAAAATCTAATGAAAATAAACACAACTCAGACTAAAAATGAAAATAAAACAATTAAAAGTGGCTTACTGAACATAAGATCTCTCTCTTCAAAGACTTTGCTAGTTAGTGACCTGATTTGTGACAATCAGATTGGATTTTTTTGGCCTCACTAAAACCTGGCTGCAGCAAAGGGGATTTTTTTACTATAAATGAGTCAACTCCTACTAATTATTTAAATTTTCACATTTCCTCATTACTGGGGCGAGGAAAGGGATGGAAAGAAACCCATCTTTCAGTCGATTTATTATTTACCCCCAGCCCAATCATATCTACAACTCTTTTGGATTTTTTAATCCTTATTTTCCTCATCCAAATTGCAAAGCCAAAAACCACTTCTTTTTGGTCGTTTTTTTTTTTAACCGTCTACCAGGCCCTTACTCTCAATTTTTGATCAGTTTTTCAGCCCTTTTATCTGATTTATTTTAAAAATACAGGTTTTAAATTTAAAAATAGTGGGGGTTTTTAACATTAAATTTTTTGGCACTGAAAGTGATATTTTAAATATAGCTTTAATGGTATCTTAGACTCAATTTGGCTTTACTCAAAAACTTAACAAACCTACCCACGTTTGTCCTTTTTTTCCTCTGGACCTTGTGCTGACATATGGCATTGAGTGGTAAAGACAAACAATATTTTTCAAAACCCCTGTGCTGTCCTGACCATTTTTTTAAATAACCTTTGATTTAAATTTTTAACCGAGTACTCCACACCTGAAAGAAAATTTCATTATAGTAGAATCATTATCAGAAAATGCTGTAACAACCTTTAAAGAATCTGTTCACTTTTAATCTCCTCATTATCACAAAAAGCACAGTGAAAGGGCAATAATTCTGTTTCTCCCCTTTTCAAAAAATTCCCCTTGTTCAGAGTGTTACTTCATCAATTGCGTGGTGCATTAGACAATGCAGCCCCCTTGTAAAAAGGTAATTATTCATAAAAGGCAGGCCCCCGGGTTAAATTTTCGAGCTGCATACTTTAAAGCACAATGTTAGAAAATTGGAGCAAAAATTTTGGCGCTTCTACACACCTAGAAGATTCCTACTTAATCTGGAAAAAATAGCCCTACTGTTTGTATAAAAAGACACTTTCACCAAGCAAAAACAGCTTATTTCTCATCCTTAAATTAAAAAGAGAAAAAAGGGAATAATCCTAGGTTTTCCCTTTTATACAGTTGCTAATTTAAACAGGGGTCAATTGCCTCTGTTGACCTCCATTCCCTTAGCTCTCAGCATTCATGACTTTAGGGATTCTTCCAAAATTTAAATTTTAAACTCTATTAAGAAGAAAATCTATGACATACTCCCGAAGATGTCTTTTCATCCTCAAGAAGTGAAAAACCTTTAAAAGTAACTGTAGAACCTGACCTGGGTTTTTTTGGACTTTTTTTGATCCTGTGGGGTTTCCCTTGATTTTATCAAAATATTAGTTTCCTCTAAACTTAAACTTGTATGTTAGACCCAATCCCAACCAAATTTTTTTAAGGAAGTATTCCCTCGTTTTACCACCCCCATTTTAGATATGAATTAAATTTTTACCCTTTAAAAAAAGGGGTTTATGTACCACAAGTTTTTAAGGTTTTTGGGGGGCTGTAATTAAACTTTTTTGGGGCTTAAAAAACCTTCGCTTGATCGAGATGGACTTAATAAATTACAGACCGATACCCAAACCCCTTCCAATTTTATCTAAAATTTTTTGAGAAAATAGTTGCTAATCAAATGTGTGAGCATTTACACAGCAATGACCTGTTTTGAAGAGTTTTTAGTCAGGTTTTCCCGAGCTCATCATAGAAACTGCAACAGCTCTGCTGAAAGTCACTAATGATTTTCTTATTGCCTCAGATAATGGCCCTTGTGTCCTGTACTGGTTCTGTTTAGATCTCAGTGCTTGCAATTTGATACAGCCCTTTTCACAATATTCTCTTAGAAAGGCTGGAACATGCTGTTGGGATCAGGGGAACAGCGCTAAGCTGGGTTTAAATTTTATCTGTCTGACAGAATTCCAGTTTTGTTCATGTAAATGATAAAATTAACTTTTTAAAAACTCGGGGTTTCATTGTGGGGGAACCACGGGTTTCAGTACTTGGGCCCAATTCTCTTTACTTAAAATTATGTTTCCCCAATAGGTCAAATTTATCAGGCCCACATAGAATTAAAATTTTTTCCACTGTTACGCTGATGACCCCTCAGCTTTACTTTATCAATAAATCCCTGTGGGGGCCCAACCAAAAGTTTTAAAATTAAACTAACAACCCTGTCTTAAAGACATAAAAACTTGGTGATTTTAAAATTTTTCTGCTTCAAATTCAGACAAGACAGAAGTTTTGTTTTTTTGCCGCATTTTTTTAAAAAAGAAGCTGCTTAGTCCAAAAATCACCTAACCTTGGATGGCATTAAAAATTGACCTCCGATAAAAAGAAAAAAACTTGATGTTTTTTTTGACCATGACATGGTCACATAAAACCCCAATTAAACAGGTTTTCCCTAGGATTTCCTTTTATCAATCCCCGGGAACATTGCCAAAAATTAGAAATATCCTGTCCAGGAGTGACAAATGAAAAACTAGTCCATGCTTTGTTACTTCAAGGCTAAACTATTGTAATTTTCTTTACTATCAGGATGTCCACAAAATGCTTTTAAAAGCCTTCAGCTGATTCAAAATGCTGCCGCAAGAGTTCTGATGAAAATTAAAAAGAGAGATAATATTTCCCCCTACTTTAGCTTCCCTTCATTGGCTCCCTGTTAAATCCAGAAGAAATTTAAAAATTCTCCTCCTCACATATAAAGCCCTTTATGATCTAGCTCCATCATACATCAGAGATCTGTTTTGTTCCATACATTCCTAACAGAGCACATTCTTCTCAGACCCCGGTTTTACTGGGGGTTTCCCAAAGAGTCTCTAAAAGTAGAATGGGAGGAAAGATCCTTTTAGTTACCAGGCTCCTCTCCTGTGGAACCAGCTCCCAGTTTAGTCCGTGAGGCGGACCCCTTCTACCTTTTAAGGCTAGGTTTAAAATTTTTCCTTTTTGATAAAAGCTTATAGTTAGAGTGGCTTAGGTTTCCCCGAGCTATCTTTCCTTATTTTCCTCCGTCTTTTTCTCCCCTTGTTTGGGTGGGTAAAGGGGGTCAGGTTTAGCCTAAACCGGCTCAGTTTTTGGTTGAGGTGCAAACCACCCCCCATTTTCTGCTCCCTGGGATTACCCCTACTCTTTTCCAATGGTTATGGTCAAACTGACAGAGGGGTTTCCCAATCGTTGTGTTTTTTTGTATAAACAATGGCCCCTAAAATGGGCTCTAGATGGACAAACTGTCTACTTTTTTTAAAGGCTAGGTTTTTAAAAATTTCCTTTTTGATGAAACTTATAGTTTTTAGAGTGGCTTTGTTTAAACCTGAACTATCTCTGTAGTTTTGCTGCTATAGGCTTAGGCTGCTGGAGGACATAATGACCACTTTCACCCTCTTTTGCTACTTTCTCACACTACTCTTCAATTTTGTATTTTTTGCTTTTTTATTTAAGCTTTTAAAATTTTTTTCTGTCCTTTTCTCTTCCTAGAAGCTACACCTGGCCTGATCTTTTGCTACCTGTAACACCTTTCTGGAGAGGGGAAACCTCCAAGGCCCTTTGCTGGCAACCCAAATTTTAATGCCCCCCCTCTAAATGATTATCCACAGGCCCCTGTCTTTCAGTGTTTAGCCCTTTCTCTCTCCTAGATAAAAGCTTTCTGGCTGAGCTTTTGCTGGGGACTAACTCTATGTGCTCTCCCTTCAGAAAGCTAACTTGAAAAAATGGGTCAGAGTTTATCTGTTCCCCTTTTTTCTAGGGGAAACGACTAAAGGGAGCTACATCCATTAAAGTTTACCTTTTCCCTTCCCCTAGAAAGTACTCCCCGGGTCAGGCCCTTTTTGTTCTCTTTTTTGTCCCCTGCTCTGTTTCTCTCTAACCCCAGTCGGTCCCCGGGGGAGATGGCCGCTCACACTGGGGCCTGGTTCTGCTGGAGGTTTCTTTCCCGTTTAAAAAGGGGGTTTTTCCTCTCCACTGTTTCTACATGCATGCTCAGTATAAGGGGTTGCTGGCCAAAGTCAAAACCCCGTGACTGTCCCAAAGGTCTCTACATGCTCATCCGGGAGGATTTAATGCGTGCAAGTCACTGACTGGATGCAATCTGCTGGTTTCCTTTAGATAGAAAAACTTTTTTTTCCCTTTGAATAAATAAAAGAATCCTGAAAGCACTGTTCAATAATTAAATTAAATTTGGGAATGTATGTACCTGACTTTTGGAAGTGCCTTGAGACGACGTGTTTTTTGAAATTGGCGCTATATAATAAAACTGGATTGAATTGAATAATTCCACGTGTCCACATTCATAGTTTTGATGCCTTCAGTGTGAAGCTACAATATTCATAGTCATGAAAATAAGGACAACTCTTTGAATGAGAAGGTGTGTCCAAACTTTGGGTTTGTACTGTATATAGATAGATAGATAGATAGATAGATAGATAGATAGATAGATAGATAGATAGATAGATAGATAGATAGATAGATAGATAGATAGATAGATAGATAGATAGATAGATAGATAGATAGATAGATAGACAGACAATACTGAAAAAAGTATGCTTTTTCTTTCATTTCATAATTATGCACTACTTTGTGTTGATCACATAAGGAAATACATTGAAGTTTGTGGTTGCAATGTGACAAAATGTGAAAAAGTTCAAGTGGTATAAATACTTTTGTAAAGTACTGTAAAATTGCATAAGGAGTTAATTTGTCCAAGACTGTGTCACGATCCAGAGGGGTTTCAGTTTTGATTTTTTTCGCATTTGTATTTTGATCATCTACTAATGTTTATATTCTGTTCTTTTATCTGTATTCCTAATTGTTAGTAGGTGTCTCTATATTATTTATTCTTTGTATGTAGCTTCCTAGTTTATTACTGTGTTCTTTTTACTTTGAGTTATTTTTTTTCTTATCTCGTACTCGTCGTCTTCCACTTTATCCAGGACTGGGTTGCGGGGGCAGCAGACTCAGCAGAGACGCCCAGACGTCCCTCTCCCCAGACATCTCCCTCCATCTGCTCCGGGGGGAGCCCAAGTTGTTCCCAGGCCAGCCGAGAGACGTGTCCTGGGCTGTCCCCTGGGCCTCCTCCCAGTGGGACGTGCCTGGAACACCTCCCGAGGAAGGCGTCCAGGAGGCATCCAGTATAGATGCCCGAGCCACCTTAACTGGCTCCTCTCGATGTGGAGGAGCAGCGGCTCTACTCCGAGCCCCTCCCAGGGTGGGGCCATGCTCCTCACCCTATCTCTAAGGGAGTGCCCAGCCACCCTACGGACGAAGCTCATTTCAGCCGCTTGTATCCGGGATCTTGTTCTTTCGGTCATGACCCAAAGTTCATGGCCATAGGTGAGGGTAGGAACGTAGACCGACCGGTAAATTGAGAGCTTTGCTTTTCGGCTCAGCTCTCTCTTCACCACAACGGACCGGCACAGCGCCCCCATTACTGCGGCAGCCGCACCGATCCGTCTGTCGATCTCCCGCTCCATTCTTCCCTCACTCGTGAACAAGTCTCCGAGATACTTAAACTCCTCCACTTGAGGCAGGAACTCCCCTCCAACCTGAAGAGGACAAGCCACCCTTTTCCAGTCAAGAACCATGGCCTTGGACTTGGAGGAGCTGATCTTCCTCCCAGCCGCTTCACACTCGGCTGCGAACCACCCCAGTGCATGCTGTAGGTCTTGGCTAGAGGGGGGCCAGCAAGACCACGTCATCTGCAAAAAGAAGAGACGAAATCCTCTGGTCCCCAAACCAGACCCCCTCCGGCCCTTGGCTGCACCTAGAAATCCTGTCCATAAAAGTTCTGAACAGGACCGGTGACAAAGGGCAGCCCTGCCGGAGTCCAACATGCACCGGGAACAGGTCCGACTTAGTGCCGGTAATGCGAACCAAACTCCTGCTCCGCTTGTACAGAGCCCGGATGGCCCCTAATAAAGGGCCCCCGATTCCATACTCCTGGAGCACCCCCCACAGGGCATCACGAGGGACACAGTCGAATGCCTTCTCCAGGTCCACAAAACATATGTAGATCGGTTGGGCAAACTCCCACGAACCCTCGAGTACCCTGTAGAGGGTATAGAGCTGGTCCAGTGTTCCACGGCCGGGACGAAAACCACACTGCTCCTCCTGAAGCCGAGGTTCGACTATCGGCCGGACTCTCCTCTGCAATACCCTGGCGTAGCCTTACCAGGGAGGCTGAGGAGTGTGATCCCCCTGTAGTTGGAACACACCCTCCGGTCACCCTTCTTATGAAGTGGGACCACCACCCCAGTCTGCCAGTCCAGAGGCACTGTCCCTGACTGCCACGCAATGTTGAAGAGGAGTGTCAACCATGACAGCCCCACAACATCCAGAGACTTGAGGTACTCAGGGCGGATCTCATCCACCCCCGAAGCCCTGCCACCGCGGAGCTTTTTAACCACCTCGGTGACTTCAGCCTGGGTGACGAAAGAGTCCAACCCCGAGTCCCCAGCCTCTGTTTCCAAAAGGGAATGCGTGATGGCAGGATTTAGGAGATCCTCGAAGTACTCCTTCCACCGCCCGATAATGTCCCCAGTCGAGGTCAGCAGCCTCCCACACAATGCCTCCCTCACAATGCGCTTGGGCCTGCCAAGTCTGTCTGGCTTTCTCCTCCTCCAGCGGATCCAACTCACCACCAGGTGGTGATCAGTAGACAGCTCAGCCCCTCTCTTCACCCGAGTGTCCAAACATGCGGCCGAAGGTCTGATGATACGACGACAAAGTCGATCATTGACCTCCTGCCTAGGGTGTCCTGGTGCCAAGTGCACTGATGGACACCCTTATGTTTGAACATGGTGTTCATTATGGACAATCCGTGACTAGCACAGAAGTCCAATAACAAAACACCACTTGGATTCAGATCGGGGAGGCCATTCCTCCTGATCACGCCTCTCCAGGTGTCACTGTTGTTTCACACGTTGGCGTTGAAGTCCCCCAGCAGAATAATGGAGTCCCTGGGAGGGGCACTATCCAGCACCCCCGACAGGGACACCAAGAAGGCCGGGTACTCCGCACTACCGCTCGGCCCGTAGTCCAAAACAACAGTCAGAGACCTGTCCCCAACCCGAAGGCGCAGGGATGCGACCCTCTCATCCACTGGGGTAAACCCCAACATGAGACGGCTGAGCTGGGGGGCAACAAGCAAACCCACCCCAGCCCGCCGCCTCTCCCGTGGGCGACTCCAGAGTAGAAGAGAGTCCAGCCCCTCTCAAGGAGATGGGTTCCAGAGCCGATGCTGTGCGTGAAGGCGAGCCTGACTATTTCTAGTCGATATCTCTCGACCTCCCGCTCAAGCTCAGGCTCCTTCCCCCCCAGCGAGGTGACGTCCCTAGAGCCAGCCTAAGCATCCGGGGATCGGGCCGCCGAGGTCTCCACCTTCGTCCACCACCCAATCCTCTTTGCACCGGTCCCTAACGGTTCCCCCTGCAGGTGGTGGACCCACTGGGGGATGGCCTCGCGTCTCTCGTTCGGGCCCACTGGGGGATGGCCTCGCGTCTCTCATTCGGGCTTGGCCCGGCCAGGTCCCGCGAGGAGCAACCCAGCCGCCAGGCGCTCTCCGACGAGTTCCGACCCCAGGCCTGGCTCTAGGGTGGGACCCCGGCTCCGCCGTACCGGGCGACGTCAAGTGCCTCGGTTTAGTAGTCATCATGAGGGGTTTTTGAAACGCTCTTTGTCTGACCCGTCACCTAGAGCCTGTTTGCCATGGGAGACCCTACCCGGGGCATTTAAGCCTCAGACAACATAGCCTCTAGGATCATTCGAGCACTCAAAACCCTCCACCACGTTAAGGTGACGGTTCAAGGAGGGTTTTTTTTTTTGTTATATCTTTATTATATATTTCCCCTGGGTTTCTATCTATGTTCAGCTTTATCTATGCTTGTCTGTCTTCCTCAGCCTTCCTACTTACCTTCTACCACAGCTACTCCTCATTTCATCGGATCAGCTCTTCTGGTTTGCTTGTCATTGCTCCAACCCTGCTTCAGTATGAAGGCTCTGTGATTTCCATTGTTCCCCACTGGATTCTTCTTATATGTTGCTCATTTCTTCTACACTGGTCCAATGTCCCTTCATGTCAACTCTGTAAGGTTTGACATTATTTTATTTTTAAAGACACTTCATTTCAATTTCCTGCCTCTGCTTTTACCTGCATTTGAGTCTATCTAAAAACTAAAAATCATGGGAGATTGTGGACAAAGTTGCTATGATTGAAACAAAACAACCAGCTGAGGAAGCACCATGTTTCCAAGTACAAATGCGAAGAAAAAATGACAGCAAGTTTGTGGTAACACACATGTAACAATTATGTGAATTTTAGCACACTGATAACAAATCTCACCTAGAACGCTGAGGACAGCCATCTGTTACATTCAAATCCTGTCAAAGAAATGCTGCTGCTGGTGTTTTTTCTTCATGTATGTGTCTCAACATTCAGAGGATGTCTCCTGTCACTCCAAGATTTTACTGGAAGTTGAAATGCAGACAAAAAAAACTTGGTCCTAGTTTAGATCAGCCTTTTTTCAGTCTGTCTCTTTACATCGGATTCCATGACAGAAAGCTAGTCAAAGCTGCCTCACAAAGAATAAGACAAAGGGAGGCAGAAGGCTCTTAAGCTGACCATCTAGGAAGGTGTGTATATTGTTTAGACTGATAGTGTCACTGAATGTTATCCTGACCATACTGTCATATCTCACGTTGAAAGGGGAACCTGTAACTTGTATGGAGACAGAATGAAGACACATAACAGAAAGAAAATGGACCAACATATGAATCTATGCGCAAGATGGTCAAAAGGAAGAGCTACAGCCGCATTTCCTCCCTCACTGCCCAGATTGACTGACATCTGCATGTTTTAGCACTATGTGACCGAGTAGTGTTACAATCTTCCAGCATAATTTCATCACATTTTAGCAGCTATGTGGCATGCCCCCTTCTCCAACTAAGTTGTTCCTGGACTGAGGCAGTGCGAGTGAAAGGTGAAATGAGGCAGAAGTCATTTCACATAAGCCTGATGTTTCCTGGTGACACTGACACTGCCAGATTTCAGCAAATTTCCAACAGTCATGGGGAAATATGTCTCTGTGCTCATGTCTTATTTTCTTCTCTCTGCGCTGCTAAATATTTATTTCTCTTGCAGTCATGCGATTGACACTATTAATGTTATGTATTTACATTAAAGAGAGATTTGATAATAATGTGGAAAACATTAAATGTGTGGAGATGTCATTTTTTCTTGTTCCAGTCAGAACTGGTTAATGCCCAAATATAGAGTATGACAATTGTCTAACCTTGAGGTGATCAAAGCAGAGATAACTGGCTTCAAAGTCAAAAAGATTATGAAAGGCTTACTAAGGTTTGAAGAGGAACCGGAAGGAAAATAAATTACTGTCTGCTTACTATCATTTGACTGTAGCATTTCACCAATACCACTAAGATCTATTCTCTAGAATAGCCATATTTTCAACATATGACTTAGAGGCTATTCTGCAGCCGTATAGAATACAAAGAAATCCCTCTGACAAACAAATGTGTATTAGAAACACTGACAAAGGGTTTAGTAGACGTACTTTGAGCACATTAGCCATAGTTTGAAATACTCGTCCGTGGAGACTCGCACCTACTATCACTTCTGCAAGTCATGTGCATGGAATGTGGAAGTTGTTTGTTGTAAGGACCTTACATGTTACCACATGGTATTGGCACAAATATTTCATTGCAATGTTATGCTTTTAACTGGCTAGAGAAATTATCTGCATCTAAGAAGACATTTTTATACTTATTCTTTGTCAGAAAAAAAGACATGCAACATGTTCATGCATCCTTTGTTGTTTACATCCTGTCTACCATCTTCTTGTGTGGTTTTGAATTCAAACTCTTCATAGAGGGCATATCTGTGTAGCTGACCACCTCGGCTGTCCTCTTCACAATCACCCTGACACACACAGAACCGCTATCTCCAAACGCACCCACACTTGCTCATACAATTGCTGAGACACTCTTTTTAAACCATGCTAAACCTTTAGGCACAACAATACAGGCTGAACCTAATCTTATAACCCCCTGTCCAATCAGAGGACTGGAAACTTAAGAGTGGAGTTGATTGGCTGGTGGCCAGAGGGGCCAGTAATGGGGAAGGAGAACAAGAGGAGACAACCATTGTTGATTGATTACCATGAAAGACACTTTTGTTGCTGACTTGAAGGCAGGACACTGGGCTTGTATCTCTAGGAAATGCTGGCAGTCTTAAAATGGGTCACTGCTGCACTAACTTGCATACAAGTTAGACCACAAAGATAGCGATGTGTGCACAGATAAACCAGCCCTCCAAGCAGGAATAAGGTTCACAAATTATTAGCTGTGAGTAATATTGATTGACTGCAGTTCAAAGGTTAACAGAGTAATGCCTTCTTTGAACAACACTCATTAATGAACAAAGGCAGGAGAAAAATAATGAAAGAGAAGATGTCAAGAAAAACAGCCAACAAGGCTCAAAAGCAAACCAAAAAGTTTTTAAGATCTACTCAACGGGTCATGATGTCTGTATTTCTGATGGGAAACCAGTAGGGGACTGATCTCCTCTTTCCACTACAGTGTATGAAACACAATTAAAGCGGGGTAAGTGCTTGTTTGCTCTGCTGTCAGCTTTTTGATCCTGTAGAAAATCAATCAGCAGTGTTGGTGTACACACTAATAAGTCAACAGCTGTTTTAGCTGTACCCAAGAAGATTAATTTCTAAGATGTCTAACTTCAACTAAAGAGAGGTATGAATAGGCGTCGCAGGAATCTTCCTTACCATCCCCATTATTTGAATAGTGAAATGAAATGAAAGTGAGGTCATGTTACAGTAAAACATAGGCACTCATTATTGAATTATACTTTAAAGACTGTCTCCTTTTTCTGAAATTTTATCTTGCACATGACAGGAAAAGAAAAAATACAATCCTTGATTTTTATCTGAGTACACCTCCATCTGTGAAACACTTATGTGCCTGTTTTCTAATTTCCCTCATTTATACTGCCAGTAGCTCATAACAACAATCTAAAAATCACGTCTCTTTTCTTCTAATTAAAGTCAGCAGTGTCCAGCTATAAGGTGAGCAATTGTGGGATTTAACAATCCTTGTATGTTTTTAGTAAAATGTCAGCCTGCAAAATCCTTCATTTACAATTCTTTCAGAAGAGAAAAGGCATGAATTGTGTGACACATTAAATGCAGGATGCAAGAACACACTGAGATCCCACATCCTGTTCACAATGCTCCAACGTTTGCTACAAAGATGAAGGTCCTCACTGTATCAGCAGCATGAACAGAATGAGACAGGGGCAGCATGCCTGAATTTACAGCAAACATACACATTAGCATTAACTCTCATAGTGCCACCTAGCCACCTGTAGCTGCACAACCATCTCTCTGTAAGCTCTCCCATGCTGCAGCTCCTACCCTCCCACCTCAATCATGCATTCCCCTGAAGCCTTTGCATGAGAGTTGTGCTTGAGAATGTTTCTCTGTGCCAGCAAAAGGTTGCAGCAAGACTGTTTTAAGCTAATGAAGCGAACAGATTTAAATGCCAAGCAGACATCCTTTGTTGTGTGTGAAGTAAGGATCTTTAGTATGCAATGAGTTAACCAAAGTTGGGTGCCCTCTGCGACATCATTTATAGAGTATTCAGCTAACAAAAAAAGACATCTGTGTACTTTTGAACAAACAACTGCATCAGGAAAAACTTGCAAAAAATTTCTCTCTCATTCTTTTTTTTATCTTGCTCAAGAGGAGGGATTTTGTTGAGAATAAGTAGCAGAGGGAGTGTCCTGAAGGCCAGTGGCAGCCTCCCTTCATGGCTGTGATTGGCTGAGGGTGTTCTGAGTGAGTCCAGGGGAGGCCAGTAGGAAGATGAATGGTCTGGGAGCCTGTTGGGGGGGCAGGCAGCTGAGGAGAACAGCTACCACCGGCTCTTAAAATCTAGGTACTCCTCTTCACAGCCACACACTGATAGAAAGCAGGGGTGGGCTTTAGACAGCACGAAGAGGGAAGGCAGGAGAGTAAAAACTGGGAAAATAAGAAGTCCTACCTGCATGCCCACCTACCTCTGGCTGCTGCGCCCCCTTCAACTAGATGAGGCTCTCATACAAAGACAGGCTTTAAGGGCCGACTCTCCTGGGAAGAAGAGATTTTAAAAGTTGGGGTTTTTTCAGTTTGCAGCATCCATACTCAGAAGAACAAAACAGGAATACAGTTTATACGCCTGCCCACTTGTTGCAATTTTGTTGCATTGTGTCATCACTCAGTTACTTTGGAGACTTCTGGATACATCCTTCTTGAATACTAAGTCTAAACTCAGAAAGGGATGGCATATGGACAAAAGATCCCGAGGTTGGCATTAACCCAGGGTTTATTCAACCTGGCACAGGGCCTGTTGCTCTTTTCCCTCCTCCCCAACATCGTAACGGCAGATGAGTATGACTACTACAGCTGGCAGTCAGACAACTTTCACAACGGCCGCTTCTACACCAAGCAACCTCAGTGTGTGGACATACCCGCCGACCTGCGCCTCTGCCACAACGTGGGCTACAAGAAGATGAGGTTGCCCAACCTCCTGGACCACGAGACCATGCCAGAAGTCAAGCAGCAGGCAGGCAGCTGGGTGCCCCTCCTGGCCAAAAGATGCCACGCTAACACCCAGGTCTTTCTGTGCTCGTTGTTCGCGCCCGTATGTCTGGACAGGCCTATCTACCCCTGCCGCTCGTTGTGCGAGGCTGTCAGGGACAGCTGCGCTCCGGTGATGGAGACCTATGGCTTCCCCTGGCCAGAGATGTTGTCCTGCGACAAATTCCCCATTGATAATGACCTCTGTATCCCCATGCAGTTTACCGAGAACCCCGCCACTCAGCCACCAGGTAGGACCAGTCTGTGCATCCTTACACATAAGATACAATGTTATTACAGTTTGACAAAGTTACTGGTCAGATTCATGGCCTAAATAGTTGGTAAACCTGTCGAGTCCGATTTTGACAGAATAAAATTTTCTATTCTAAGGACTCTTATACTTAAAGAGACAAAAATTTGCTGCAAGTTATTTGACAGAGGAATTTGTAACAAAATCCAATAGGGATTACAAGATGATTAATGCATGAAAAAAAATGTCCCAAACCTTTGTCTGATTTTTATTAAAATAAATGTGCAATAAAGTACATGAAGTTAGTTGAAATGTTTATTAGCCAAAAATTGTGTTTTTAGCCTTAATGCATTTAATGAATAGGAAAAGTAAAAATTCCAATAATTGTAGTATTTGACCAACTGAAGACTGATCATAGTGTATTACACTTCAGGATGATTCCAATCTCTGGATGATTGATTGGTGCATCTCTAAGAGCAAACTTGATAACAGTTCCTAAGAGATGGTCATAATAAAGCCTGTTGTAAAACATATTTAAGTGGTTCAAAAATTCGAAATTCAACAAACACTAAAGATTAAACACATCTTTACCAAAATGACGTAAATGCAAAGTATGCAGGCGCCACTGTTAAAAAATGTCACTTTAAAAAACAAAAAAGTTGCTTGTTCAAAATCTATTTGCCACCAGTGTTACTGCTTGTACAGTCGAAACCAGTACCTGTACCAGTTTTAAAACTGTCACAACATAAGGCTACATCAATATACCCTGCACTGCAGTAATGACACGAAAGTTTAAGGAAGAGACTATCCAGAGGAGGTCAGGGAGGAGAGACGGGAGCAGGGTGGGTGTGTGTGTGTGTGAATTGGTGGTGGCTGAAGGGGAAATTTCCCGAGTGGACAGTTCATAGCTCATACGCCTTCAGGGGAGGCAAGGATGGGAGACTCAGAGTCTCCAGTTACTAGATTCTTTACCGAGTTAAGATAAATGTCCTGTGATGACATTTCCATCTCCATGAAAAAAGGGACAGCACACACTTACGTATGAGCACACTCATTTTTATCAGCAGACATCCGGCTACACTTAATCAATCAGTCTAACAAATGAGTTGATGGGGAATGTTTAATGTCAATGTGAGTGACTCAGAAGCTGGTCTACTATGAGTTACTGAATGAGCAGATGTACAATAAAATACATTTCCAACATTTAAAAATAATAGATAGAAGTCCACAACGGCTCTGACACAGGGTCCTGAGAAACTGAAATGTATAGGTCTATCAGAGTGTGTGTTTGTGTGTGTGTGTGTGTGTCTGTGCTAAGACTACCCATGCAGCGTCTTTACAAAGCAGTGAGAGCCAAGAGAGACTCAATGAGAAGAGACCAGTCCCCACTATGTCCTGGTCTGCTCGACCTTTTGTTGGTTCTGGCAGACAGTGTGCCAATTAACTAGAAGGCCAATTACTGAGCTCTGATAATTAGTTGATGTGACAGAAAAAGTAGGGTGGGCAGAAACGGGTAATCACCAAGTATGATTGTTCCTGAGAGAGCCAAATGGAGAGGAGTGAAAGGAGGGGGGAAGGAGTAGAGTGAAGAGAGGCAGATGGAGCATAAAGGAGAGAAAAGCTGTGTCCTGCTGCAGAAGAATTGTCCAGCTTTCTTTAAAAAGTTGGAAGAAGGTTTTTTATTCCTCAAATAACTTGCATTACTCAGTCCTCCTGTCACTGCTTGTTGATTTTTCATTCCATAAACATTCACTTTATTTCCTTTAGTGTTTTCTTTTTTTTCGAACGATCCTTCTAATTTCCTAGACCACTAAAGCAAATGTGTAAAGTATTTTGGTCCTGCAGCTTTAGGACACAAATGTGCTTTTTATCACAAATGTTCACAACGCTCTGATATGTAACTGTCAGCACTTTCTTTATTAAAAAGTGAGAAAATATTACTGGATGACCCTCGAGTGAATAAATGCACCACTGAGTTGTTCCATTTGGGGAAAAAAATGGCTGTTCTGGTTTTATAGGACTGGTATCAACTATGTGACTTTTTGGCTGTAGAGAGTCATAATTCATTTTTATGCATGGTCTCCAGAAAAAGGGACGCTGCGTAAACTTCTGCCATCTTTTTAAAAAGAGACAACCATTTGTTTATTTTATCTAATCAAATAATGATTAGAAGATCAATGCAAATATACAGATAGATGATTTTTTATTTCTGTTTTTAATTAATAGAAATAAAATAATAAACCAGATAAGAAATAACCAGATACTCAATTAAGTTAAAGTGGAGCAACATTTAACTATTCTGTTTGTGTGTGCATTTTTGTGGCCATGCATGCCTACATCTGTCTTTGAAATTGAGATTGAACCCATATCACTTCTAGCCTTAAGGCTCAGTGACATTTTGTTAAGATCAAAAGTTTCTCAGATGTGCCGATGAGGCCATCCCGAGGACAAGTTTTTGGCTCCTAAACACACACTTGCCCACACACACAAAGCCGGCCAGCAATAATAAAACAGGAATTTCAGAACTCTGAGAAGAGGGTTTTCTGAGAACCAGGGCAGACACTGACGATTCCCTTCAGTCAGAGAAAGAACCTCGAGGGAACCAGCCAAATGTCAGAAACTTGGGTAAATCAGGGGACTTATGAACTGCACTAGCTAGTGCTCTCCCCAGCTGGGAGGCCTAGATGCTGTCTGAGCTATTATGCAATTACTCGATACAGCACGGTTGGAGGGTTCCTGTGGAAACTCACAGCAGAGTCAGATTCACTTTCCACCTCAGTGCCACAGAAAAAAATGAAAAATAGTTAGAGGAACTCCAAGACCACCTGAGCTCAGGTTCTCGGTGAGTATGATTTGGTTTTGGCACGTCTGTGCATCATGTTTGTGTGTGTCTGTTTAAGGAGCTTATGAGTTGTGATTATGTGAAATACAAGTATGCACATTGTATCAAGGACAAAAAGCAGACCGCTAACAAAAAAGGGCCCAGAGTAGAAAACCCCATCTCAGTCTTTCAGGCAGAGAACAGCTAATGCTGGCCCATCAACTCCACTTGAGAAGCGTAGTTCTTTTTTTTTTTAATTCAGCTTCTGTGAAAATATTATAAGCATTTAATAACTCTCTTGGCGTCTCCGTTTGGAGTAAATCTAAATTAGATGGACCTGGAGAGTACCACCTGGTTCATATTTGACGTTTCTGTTGTGAGACATCAAAAACAGCAGAGCGAACCTTATCGGGAGTGTTTTCTGTAGTTTTCTGTAGTTTCAGAAAGTTGTGCACATTCACGTTTTGTAACTTTTCAACAACACAAGCGGCACTTGTTAGACAGGAATAGCAGCATGTTAGAGTTTGAGAGTGCATGATATCAAAATAACATGTAATAGCGACGCTATTGCTTAATATTGCTATGGAGCTATCAGTTATAATTAACCCACATTTTTCATCCTCTTAACATAAACCAGAAGAGAATATGTATTGCAAAAGATTACATACACTTAAAAAACGCCTAAAAGTAACAGCTCTGAGATCCAACTGTGTAGTTAGCCAGTGCAAGACGTGGCAAGACTGAAAACAGAATTTTACAAATCGTTAGACTCATAGCACATTTGCCTAAGTCATATATGCCCAAATGGTTATATGGCATAATGCCCCCTGTGTTTTTTGAGAATACCGCACCAATGTCAGTCTCAAGTATAAATAGCTACAGCGCTTGTTCAGGCTCACAGTGCCGTTAGCGGAGTCCTGAAGTGCGACTATAACATAGCTTTAACTCCCACCCAATCCCTCCTGATTGGTCAAGATAAAATAGTCTATCCAATGCTTAGCATAACAGAAACAGATTGACACAAAACATAATCTAGGGGTAGGTTGTGAGCATGCAGTATTCAATGAACATAGTAAAGCTGTCAATGACCCTTTTCATTTTATTCTGCTTAAAGGCAGCATAGACAGTAACTTTTTAAACTAAATAAATTTAATGGCACAGAAAAGGTTCCATTTTTAGAGAACATATTTATGACATTTATTCAATGCTTTTTTTTTTTAGCTATTTCACACTACTTTAAACCTAAATGACTTTAAATTGCCTGGCTTTTATATTCCAGTTAGTATTACATAGCACAGCTTTGACTGGGCAACATAAAGGTTCATGAACTGGCGTTTGTATAAACCCCTGTTATGTTTCTGAAGATGTTTAGATGTCCTCTTTGGTCTCGGTCCATGCCAATCTAACTGTTACCTTAAAGTGCCTGTGAAACGCTTTTCCCACAAATGGAGAAATTGAAAGAAAACATCTATATATTGAAGGAATTGGGCAGAAATTGACATGATATTAGGATTAAAGACATCATTAAAGACAATTGCGATACGAAATAAGCATATTTCGATGCTAAATTTTGCAAGTCTGAAGTTGCCCAGAAACGACATCAAAGGGGAAGTCTCCTGTCATTAAAAACGGTTCAGGTAGAAGCCAAGTTGCATGGAAAACAGTGCTAATATGGTGAAACAGTGCATTGCTGGTGGTGGCAGCCATACTACTTCTGCACTACTTTCCTGAAGTGAAGAGGATCAGAGCTGCCTTGATCAGAGCTGGAAAACTGACGAGGGACAGATGGGCTGGTCCCACCAAGCACAGCCAGTTGGGATCGGAGGACTTTTTGGCAAACTGCTTTGAACAAGAAACCTCTGAATTCACCAGAGAAATTATATCAGAGGTCGGGATTTCTGACATGAGAAGAAGAATGTTGAAGCGTAGGCTATAGCCACGCTGCATCAGATGGGAAAATATTAGTAAAGACAAGGTTGTTGCTAAACGGATCAAGGCTCAGCAGGTAAGAATACTTCCTTGCTGCAAAACTACATTAAGATATTGGCAGTTATTGTTTATAATTACAAATCAGAAATTATTATTATTAAAATAAGATAAATGACAGACGTATATGATATATTTAAATCAATGTTTCTCTAATGGGTCTAATATAAAGTTTAAAAAAATGACACTCCAGGTAGTGTCTTCAGATCTTCAATCATCCCTTGTGTGAGCTGCTACTGCTCCATGCTGCTCAGCTTCACCTCCGGTTGTTTTACTCAGTGCCGTATATTTACTGTAACCCTGGATTTACACTGTATCTGCTCCGGTCCGCTGCGAAGCCCTGAGGAGCTCCAACAACCATGCGCAATAAAAGCCAGTGATAAATGCGGTAGCAAGTCCTAAACAGCTCATTCTGTGAAAGTTAAACCAGTTAAACTGCTTCAGTTTTTGTTCTATGTTCTGTTCTATTCAGTTTTTGTTCTATGTTTCAGTTTTTGTTCTATGTGTATTTATTAATATAGTGAGATCTAGTCCATCTTTAGTGTATTATTTTAATAATAAAATCCGGATGTGCTCGTTCTGTTTCCTGTTGGTGCTGTATGATTCATGCATATTGACTCCAGTCGTGCTCCGGCAATAATAGACTCTGATCAAATTAGTTGGCCATCAGCAAGTCGCAGCACTTATGCTCTGACATCTGATGAAAGCTGACTTTGTTCTCCTGACTCTGCTGTGTCTCTCTGTGATAGTGACTGAAATATGTCTAAAGAAATATCAGATTATTTGCTGCCGTCTGTGTTGCTGGCCATTGTAGCAGCAATCAGTTTATAACCATATATCTCAACAACTGTTCATTTCAATGGCATGAATTTACTTTTTAAAATATTTTATCAATGTTTCCTTTCCATAAATGTAATTTGATTTATCATGAAAATTCGATGTCACAGGCACTTTAAGCCTCCCAAAACCAACTACCGTGGATCTTTTATAAATAAGGATGCAAAGAGATTTATCTACTGCAGGTAAGATCTGAAGTCATTCAAACGTTCTAACAGAACTTCACTTCAAAAATTTAAAACCATTCCTTTAAAAATGCTACCCTTAGCTATTGTCTGTGTCCGAATATTAATAGGTAGATGAAGAAGAAAAGATTCCTCAATAATAATAATAATAATCTAGTGGCTCAGGTGGTCTCCATAGCCATAGTTTACAGAAACTTTTTTTGGTTGTCATTTAAATGTGCCAGCTAAAGTTAATGAATAGTATAGTATCTGTATCTGTACTCGGAGTTCTCTCTTTGATGTGGCCAGTTTAGGTTGCAGCCATATTAAAGGAGATAGACAAAACTGTCAGATCTCCAGCAGCACAATGGACTCTACTCATGTGGCCCTGGCTGCTATACGAAAAGGAAAATGTGATCCAATGATCTGTGCATGGAAGACCGCCGAGGCCTTTGGGAACATATTTTCTGTTTTGTATAGGATTTCTTCAGATGCAAGGAGTGTGCTTTGTTTTAGGGCCCTCAGGGGAGTTGCCTCTGGGCCATGCTTAAGCTCTTCTCTGTCTGTCTGCATGCCATATTTAAACAGATGTGAGGCCCTTGGATGTAAATCACATCTTGCAATTAATCTCCTGCACACTACCATTTTATGTCATAAGTGTTGCTGTTCATAACTTAAAGGGCCAAACTGAGTCATAAGACAGTGACCTGAGCATACTTTAAATGGAACATTCTTCTATAAAAGAAGTCACTGTGGAACTCAAGGCTGCAAGAGAAAAGGTTCAAGAGCTGTGAGAGAATAAGACCACCATATTGTTAGATCAGGTTGCCCTTTTTTGGGGACGACATGTGCGTGTTTGCGCCTACAGGAGAGACTTTTTTTGCAGGATTCTGCCCAAGAAAACGGAAATTTGAAAGTGATCTTTCAACATTTTTGCACTTAGCATTTAACAAATTCATTGTGTCTTTGCTGGAGATTTCTTTGGAGATATGACAGACAGCAGGAATGAGAGGCTGTATCGGAGAAAGTGATATTAACCTTGGAGTTCTGACTAAGTGCAGCTAAATTCTTGGACTCTTGCCTCTCACCATTTCCACTCTGGCTTTCTGTTTGAAGATTAACAGCAGTGCTTTCAAACAGACCACCTCCTTTCTCATACAGCTCCCATGAACCTTTTCCTCTTACGCTTAATCATCGACCTGGAGTCCTCTCATCCTCCACAACAGCAATTCTATGAGAGGTAAAGCAGATTTATCAGAACCCCTGATAACCTTAAAGGATTGCACAGCAGAAGCTGTCAACTCCAAGGCCAAATTTTATTTTTAACTTTTTTGGCACTTACAAATATTCATAGCCGTTTTTTTACTTTGCCAATTGTATTAATCCAAAAAAAAAGCAATGCACACAAAACCACTCACACACTCTCTCACACACACACACACAGACACACACACACTCTTGTTTTGCTTTATGTAGTGAGGACCATGTGTTGACTCCCATTGACTTCCACTGATTTTCAGTCATTTTCAACCCTTTCTATGCCCTAACCCTGACAATAACCCTAAACCTAACCATTACCAGTGCGTGCCCAACCCTAATCTAAACTCAATTCACACCTTAGTCCTAACCAACGGTCCTCAATTTGATGGTGAAATCGGGAAAATGGTTCTCACTGTGATGCCAAGGCAGGAACACACACACACACACACACACACACACACACAGACACACACACACAGACTAACCAATGAGGCATCGATTCCCCACAGAACATCACAGTAATTCCTCTGATATAAGGTGGTATCCAAATGGTTTTCAGTCCAAGCTCAGGGAGTTTCTCGGAGGTAGTGCTTTCTCCTGACACATGCCCTAGCATCACCAAAGTTGGGCGTCCTGCCAGAATACCACCCCAGTAAAATGATTAGCCAGAGGCTAAATAAGATGCAACTTCAAGGGATTGTAAAAAAAATTACAATGCTTTGCCAAAAGTCTTAACATCCTTTCAACCTTTTTACATTTTGTCACATTTCAACCAGAAATTTCTATGTATTTTCATGATGTTTCATGTGTTAGAAGCTCAAGACTGAAAAGCACAACACTGAAAAGTGGAAGGGAAAGGATGCATAATTTTAATATATTTTTTTTGCAAACAGAAATGTTAAGTGTGTCGTAATCAAACCCCATTTACTCTAGTACTAATACACAAAATCCAGTGCAACCAATTGTCTTCAGAAGATACCAAATTAGTAAGTAGTGTCAGTGTAAATAGAGCTGCTTTGTAAAGGCAACAGAGATATATTGGTGAACATTAGTAAACAAAAAAAAAGCATAATAAAAACCAAAGAACTCCAAAGAAAGCTTAGCAAAAGTTATGGAGATGTTTAGAGCAACGCTGGGTTATAACACAATGTTCCAGGCTTTATGGGAAAGTGGCAGGAAAAAGGCCATTGTTGAAAGAAAGGCATAAGAAGTCCCTTTTGTAGTGTGCCACAAGTTATGTTTTGTACACAGCAAACGTGGAAGGAAATTATCTGGTGAGATGACACCAAAATTTAACTTTTCACCTAAATGCAAATCTCTGTTTGTGTTTTAAAAAATAAATTGCAGATTAACCTGAACATACCATATTCACCAAGAAGGTGGGACCATCATGCTTTCCTTGAGCAAGAAAAGTGAAGCTGATTAGAATTCATGGAAAGAGGGATGGCAAAAAATACTGGGGGATACTTAAAAAAAAACCTTTTAACGTCTGGAAAAGACTTAAGAATGGAATGGAGGTTCACCTTCCAGCAAGACAAAACAATACAGTAAGAATATAACAAGAGCTTAACTGAAAGGTTCATATTAAAGCATTTTTATGATTTGTATTTTCCCCCCCAAAAAAAGGGTATCTTTTTTTTCCTCTACTTCACTATTACATGTTACTTTTGGAAATTTTTTTGGAAATTTCGTTGCACCCATGTGGAGCAATGACAAATAAAGAATTCTGATTCTGATTCTGATTCTGATACTTTGTGTCAAAATTCCGAGAAACCTGAAAACATTTGAGAGAAACCGTACAAATACAGAAAAAATTTGTTTTTGTCTCGATCTGTGCATGTTGGTGTGTGGGGAGTTTTCATGCCACTGTCCCGGTCCTCAAGTAAGCAGCAGACAATTAGAAGCCGACCCTGAAGGGACTCACAGGCCTCCTGTCTAAGAAAGCATGGGAACACTAAAGAAAAAAAAACTGTCAATTACTCTACAAGAACATGGTTCAGCTTCCCTGGACATACACTCAGTGATGATTAGGGGGTTCACCTCCCCATGACCCAACCAGCAAAGCATGCAAAACTTTGACCTTTCTCATTATCTGTCCAGACACCGAGGTCTGGATCGGGGTGATAACCTCTGAACTCTGACTTCTAACCCAGAGCCTGAACTGCACAGCAACTCTCCCATGTGCAATTTGAATGAGTGTGTTTGTAGGCAGCAGTCATGGTAGAACAGAGAGAAAACAGTGAGGTCTTAAAGGAAAGCATATTTTAGATATTGCGGTCTGCAACAGAAAAATGTAGCTCTTGTTTAAGCAGCCCTGTTAAAAAAAGGCTTCCCACTCAGGGAAAGGTCAGACCTGTTTTCCCTTTAGACAAGCTGACTCAGATCAGATCTGTCTGCCCTGTTGCTGCATACTGTAAATGTGGTGCGGGGAAGATTTCTATAACACATCCTTTACTCCCTTTCTAAAATTATAACTTGGCTAGAGTCTTTGTTTTTTGGGTTTCATGGCTGATATTAGCTGCAACCAACAACTTTGGGCTCATAAGTAAAAATGGCTACAAAACATTTTAGACCCTTTGGGAAAAATAAATCATGAGTAACCATAATTATGGATGTGCAGAAAGTCAAATTAAAGATTAAAGCGCCAGTGAAAATCTTTGTTGTTTTTTTTACGCTGATCAGCCAATACTAATTTTAACCGATTCCAATTTCTCTATAATGTACAAAGATGCAAGAATGTTTACATGTTTATTTTGACACATTCCTCATGTGAGCATTGGTCATTTATATTAGTTGCAGGGAGGATGTCACATCATGTGTGTAAGAGAGCATACACTGTAAAACAAGACAACAGAGTTGAAATATGTAACTGTGTTCAGCATTTTATTTTAGCTGTTAACATTGTTACTGCGGCTAGGATTCCTGAAACAGCAGTCTATGAAGTACCATCAGTTTTAGACCGTGGCTGTAAGCTCAAAAGCTTAAAAAAATTATGTTGCTGTTTAAAGTTTAATTCTTCCTGTTATCTTACTTTCTTGCAACCTTAATGAAGTGCAGACATGTCTTTATGTGTCAAAGGGTGTTTTCACGCATGAGGTGTTTAGTCTGTTTAAAACAAACTTTGGTTCATTTCCCTCCTTGGTGTGGTTAGTTTGTGTAGATATGAACACAGCAATCACTGTAGGGTGTGGACCAAAACAACCACACTGACACTGTTTGTAGGAGGTGGTCTCAGTGTGATTCCAAACAAACTCTAGAGCGGTTCATTTATGGAGTGAATGTGATCCGACCTTGATCCGACAAAGCTATCAGGGGGATAGTGCCACCGGATAGCCAAACGCCTTCCAGTAGCCACGTTTGCTTTGTAATATGGGATGGAGTACACCAAATACACTAAGAAACAATGGCATGTTGTTTTCGTAAAGCATAAAGCCAGATTCAACTTTCAAGGCATCTTCTCAAAATTATTCACTGTCTCGCTACCACGTTTCCCCACACGTTGTGTAAAAACCACTGTTGATGACTCATGCTTGGTTCCCAGAAGTGCCAAAGACACGCGTTGGTGCTCAACAAAACACCGACGTTTGAAGGCACCCAAACTGAACCGCTATTTGTGAAAAGGAACCAAACCACTGAAAAAGTTACAGGTTAATAAATCCATCAACTGATTTGGGGCAAAGTAAACAAACTATGGGTGTATGTATAGAAACAGACGTTTCCTTTAAATAGCTTCTTAAACAGGGCTTATGGGGCCATGGGGTCTTAAGCACAATTTTATTTGGGGCCCCTCTTCGTGTTAAGAACATCACCACCACTAACAGTGTTTCAACACAAATTTCATGGAATCCCGGAGAGGGGAGGTGAGTTTAATTGGATGAGCTATAATGGATAATTGGTTATTATTTGCTGAGATGTATTTGTGAACAAACTGAGCTCAAAAACAAATAAATGATTAAAATGGTGGCGTCAGATTGTATCTTGTATGTTAAAACAACAAACAATGAAGATCGATCTTTGCACTTTTGCAAAGAAAACTTTTAAATCTAAAACTAAATTTGAAAAAACAAATCTTCTAATTTATCTATGCTGAAGCTGTCAAATAAAAATGTAACAGTATTGTCATTGTTCATAGACAATTATAAAGGTTTTAGATCTACAGGGGTTGGACAATGAAACTGAAACACCTGTCATTTTAGTGTGGGAGGTTTCATGGCTAAATTGGACCAGCCTGGTAGCCAGTCTTCATTGATTGCACATTGCACCAGTAAGAGCAGAGTGTGAAGGTTCAATTAGCAGGATAAGAGCACAGTTTTGCTCAAAATATTGAAATGCCAGAGTTCAAAAGAGGACAAATTGTTGGTGCACGTCTTGCTGGCACATCTGTGACCAAGACAGCAAGTCTTTGTGTTGTATCAAGAGCTAAGGTATCCAGGGTAATGTCAGCATACCACCAAGAAAGACGAACCACATCCAACAGGATTAACTGTGGACGCAAGAGGAAGCTGTCTGAAAGGGATGTTCGGGTGCTAACCTGGATTGTATCCAAAAAACATAAAACCACGGCTGCCCAAATCACGGCAGAATTAAATGTGCACCTCAACTCTCCTGTTTCCACCAGAACTGACCGTCGGGAGCTGCACAGGGTCAATATACACGGCAGGGCTGCTATAGCCAAACCTTTGGTCACTCATGCCAATGCCAAACGTCAGTTTCAATGGTGCAAGGAGCGCAAATCTTGGGCTGTGGACAATGTGAAACATGTATTGTTCTCTGATGAGTCCACCTTTACTGTTTTCCCCACATCTGGGAGAGTTACGGTGTGGAGAAGCCCCAAAGAAGCTTACCACCCAGACTGTTGCATGCCCAGAGTGAAGCATGGGGGTGCATCAGTGATGGTTTGGGCTGCCATATCATGGCATTCCCTTGGCCCAATACTTGTGCTAGATGGGCGCGTCACTGCCAAGGACTAGCGAACCATTCTTGAGGACCATGTGCATCCAATGGTTCAAACATTGTATCCTGAAGGCGGTGCCGTGTATCAGGATGACAATGCACCAATACACACAGCAAGACTGGTGAAAGATTGGTTTGATGAACATGAAAGTGAAGTTGAACATCTCCCATGGCCTGCAAAGTCACCAGATCTAAATATTATTGAGCCACTTTGGGGTGTTTTGGAGGAGCGAGTCAGGAAACGTTTTCCTGGCCACTATCCTACACGAAGAATGTCTTAAAATCCCTCTGACCACTGTGCAGGACTTGTATATGTCATTCCCAAGACGAATTGACGCTGTATTGGCCGCAAAAGGAGGCCCTACACCACACTAATATATTATTGTGGTCTAAAACCAGGTGTTCACTTTCATTGTCCAACCCCTGTATATTCTGTGTTAAAATTCAAGCATTTATGGGAGGCCCCTGATGGTTTAGTTGACCTAAGCAGCAGTTTAGTTTGCTCATGTCTCTGTTCTTATGTCTGTGACCTTCTATGGCCTCATTTTTGAACAGCTCACTGATAATAAAGTAGCTAGCTTTAAGTCGTCATTCATCAGTAACACCATCAATACAGCAAAGTGCTGTGGTTAATGAGAGGTAGTTGAGTGGCACTCATGCAAAGTTTCCTATCATTTATTTGTACGGATACTAAAATAGGATTTTGATAGTGATAGAACCTATTTGAAAAAACCAAAAAAAGCATGAAAAAGGGATTCTTATTTTCTCAGAAATGTAGTTAAAATTAAACTTCTTGATAATCCATTATTGTGTAAATTGACTTTATGAGTCTAGTTTACTAAGTTGGATTCAGATAATGGATACAGACAACAAACTCACAATCATGCAAGAACCGTCACGGTTTAGAAGTGTTGAAACAAGTGAGCAGTTGTACTCCACTTTTGAAGTTTCCTTTATGTCCTTTGCTTCTTCCACGTTATGTTGTGTCTTCACTGTAATAATAGTCACAAAGCTCCAAATCAAAATAAGCAAGGCCAAACATGTTCTTGAGCATAACGTGCGTGACCATACATTTTGAGTTCCAGATAAACAGCACTCATTGGTTTTGGTCTGCTTGCTGTTTCACAATGTGTGGCTACTGTGTGGCTTAAGTGCTGCCTGTGGACTGAATCACTTTTCACCATGTTCAGCAGCTCTTTGCACACGTTTACCTTACTGCACAGCCAGACCACGCCTGCACCATCAAAATATACAAGTGGGCAGAATAAAAACATTTTCTCCAGTGTAATTACAAGGCAAACATCAGTCAGTCTGCTGGACTAAGTATTTGCTGCACAGCAAATATCCTCTGACAAGAGGACCCAGTGGGGGCTGCAAAATGTGTGACTCAAAAGTTCCCAAGGTTTCATCCTGCTGCTTTGGTTTTGCTGACTGCACTTGATTAACAATGTTCAGATGTTCGATATTAGCTAGTCTGGTCTTAAAAACACCAAATGAACTAAATCTATTGCAGCTGATGAAAAATTATTTTCTTTCTCTTAGTGTCGAAGGTGTGCCCTCCGTGTGACAACGAGCTGAAAGCAGACAACATCATGGAGCATTACTGTGCGAGTGACTTTGGTAAGTAGAAGATTTTAAAATAGACAAACAAATTAATACATACAGAGGGCTGTGAAAACAGATTTCTTCTGTTTTGCTTTATCAAATGTTTCAGGTCATCAAGCTAATTTTATTACCATCCAGATGTAACCTGAGTAAAGAGAAAAAGCTATCCAAACCATCCTTGGCTTGTGTGAAAAAGTGACTAAAGCTATTTTAGAAGGTGTGATTCTGGTAACATCTGGGGTAAACCAACAAAGGATTTTAGAAAAAGAACATCACACCCACAGTGGTTGTGGTAATATAATTGTCAGGGGCTGCTTTGCTGCTTTAGGACCTTAGCCTACTGTAATTTATTGAACCATGATTTGTGCTCTCTACCAGAAAATTGTGGAAGAGAAGGTCCACCCATAGGTTTGTGACCTTAAGCCCAAGCGCACCTGGGTTATTCAGCATGACTGACCCGAAGCACTGAAGCAAGTCCACCTGAGTGGCTCAAAAACACAAAATGAAGGTTTTGAAATGTGCTAGGCAAAGCCTGGATTTAAATTTGATAAAGATGCTGTGGCATAACTTTAAACAGTTGTCCATGCTCAAAAACACTGAGGCTCAATTTGAACAATTCTTCAAAAAACAGTGGACAAAAATTATTCACAACGTAAAATACTCATTGCAAGTTATTGCTTTAAGGCAGACGCGGGCGCCAAGTCTGGCACAAGTTGTTAGGGTTAGGTTCCTTTTTAATATAGGGCCCGTTGGTTGCTTATAAATGAAAAAATCTTTTTTTACTAAGGTTTTTTTTGTCTGATATTATATATTTCATACATTATATTTCACAGGTGACTCATGTAAAAACAAATGAGAAAAAACAGTTAAGCCAAAAAGAAACATTCCAAACACAAAATTTTTCAATAGCTATTTTCTGTGGTGTAATTTTCCAACACATCCTTTTAAAGAATAATTTTTTCATTGTGTTGCAGCATTCCTGTTTCTCTTCTTTCGTGACAGAGCATGAAGCCTACATATTATTATTCCATCTTGTTTGTCTTAACTGTTGACGCATTTAGCACATCAAAGTCCATAGCAATTTAATTTCTGTTTTCATAGACTGTTGTACGCATCATTTTGATTTAAATGTTTAGTTTTCACGCAACAAACCTGAATGTCGGAAAAAGGACAAATCTCAGGAGGCTTCCTGAGCCTAAAAGTCTGGGAGATAATTAACCACACCTAAAAAATGGCCTGAATAAAATGATCATGACCCATCATAAATATTTGATCAAACAAATCCAGTAACAACATTGATGTCTTTACACAGAGCTGAGGCCAAAATACAGGCTCATCTTTAACAATCAATCATATAATTAATCATGGCATTTATTTAATGGCTGAACTAAGGGATTGCACGTACTGGTCTTTTATGCAGTTTCAGGGATCATAGAAATATTGTTTAGATTATTAGAATAAAGAATGGTTGCATTTAAATGTGCATAGACGACCATATGTACATATTTTTATTAGTTAAGACTTTATGTAACTGATGACAGGTCATAACAAGATAAGAAGATAAAATAAAAGTGATATACATTGGAGATCAAGGTCTGCTTTTGATGCTTAATCCTTAAACATTCTTCTATTTAAGATCCAGAAAGAGGGTATACATTACATAAAACTAGGTTTGGCATCTTACCCTTGGCAAGGAGTTTTTTATTTGTTTTTGCTTTAAAGAAAATCTGCTTCTCCTCACAACGACAGCACACTTCTCTATGCTCACAGTAAAGAGACCGAGTTTGTATAAAGAGGCAGGCATGGCTTGTCACATAGATGCTGGCCAGGTTGTGCAGTGGGGCCCACTGCATTACTTAGTACTAAGTATGACTGAACACGGGTGGGCATTAACAATGAAATGAAGGAGGAAAGGTGGCAGTTTAATGCTTCAGGCCTTTACTGAATACATGCATGCACATGAATGCAGTCATTCATAAAAAGACACATATGCTCAGGCATGGAGTCACGTACACTGAGCACCATGAAAACATGAGGAGGAGCTGGATATGAGTCACAATGAGTACGAGGAGCAATTCAGTGCACATTCCTTTTGGAGTATTACTTCACATGTACAGTACACGTATTAGAGTGTGCTCAGGGTTGTTTATGCAACCATAGACAAGCAGACGAAAAGCGACATGGCGGTCTTCCAGCAGGCTTAGACGAATGGAGATGTCTCATTTCAGCACTGTGCCTTTGCCCAACCTATGATTAATTTCCCCTGTCAAAGGGGGTTACCCTGCAAATTCTCCTTGGAAATAGTTGCCACTTTAATTTTAATCTCCTACATGAGAAAATATGAACATATAAACACATACACTCAGTGAAACCTAAAACTCAGCATTTTATCACACTGACAAACTTGGCTTTGTCACATGTAATGAAAACTATGTGCAGAATTTTTCAACTCTATTCTATTTTTGTACCGCAGATTTGCTTCAAACCATAACTCATAACACGACTCGAATGAGAGACAAAACTTAAATCTAATTACATTCCTGAAAAGAGTGACAGCAAATTATGTAAACAGCGTCACAGCAAATGTCGACAGATAGCAATTTGGTTTTGCAGCAATGTTCCAGATGTGCTTCACTTTTATCTAAGTAATCAAATAATTTCCAGCATTTAGTAACTTGACACACTTATCAGTTTGACCTGCATGCACCTAAATTTGGGAAATTGATTTAGAATAACATTAATTTGTTGGAAAGAGAGGCACAGGTCATAGCTTTTGTGGCCCATTTCCCTGAAATTGCCCTTATCTGCCAATACCAATTTTATCCAATAATAACAAAATAAGTTTTTCATACTTTGTGCGTAAATTGAAAGTTTAACTGTTTTAAAATGCCAGGCACCTTTCATTTTAGTGGAGTAGAACAACATGATGTCAAAAGAAAATAAGGTTCCTGCTTCATCTTACAACACATCTAAAACAATTGCATTCACAATTTGATCACTAGCCAAGTCTGGCTACATTGCTGTTTTTTGAGATGTTGAAAAATACCGCCACACAGCTTTCACATACCATGAAAGCTACACATGTGTACCACTACTACACACCCTAAACTGCACAGTAAAGACCCAGTAATAACATAGGCTAATGTCATGCCATGCAGAAGTTTCAATCTCCTCAGTATGGTGGATGCTTGAAATTGAAAGTGAAAGCACATCGAAAGCATTACTTACTGTCATAATTACCACAGCTTTTAGACCGTTGAAGTTTCATTACCAAGTGGTCATTGAAACCTTTACTATAAAAAAAATAATTTAACACAACGCAGTATTGTCTCAGGAAAGTAAAGTACCCAGTCATCATTAAGCAGAATGCTGAATTACACAATGCATCAAAAATGACACACATACTTCAAAGGTTAAACAGGAATTGATGTCCCACAAAATCTTTTTTACAGTGAAAAAAAAACAATAAATTTTTTTATTTCAAACTCCTGTCAAGTGATTTTGTCAGTCAGCCTAACCTAATTTGCAGTTAAACTGCTTTAGTTTTACTATATTGATATATTAAGAATAAATTCAAACAAGTACTGATACAGTACAGTACATTTTACAGTATTAAACTATAAAAAAAATTTTTTGCACTGGATATTTATTTGTTGTGTTGTGAAACTTTTAGCACTTGATATGTTACAAGATATTTCTTATCTACATGATTCTTTCAAAATAAAAAACAGCTGCGTCCAGTTTACTATTTGAGAAAATAAAGTTAGATTGCGAAAGAATTCATCCATTTGTTCTAACTATAAAGGAACTTCGAACAAGCACAAAATAATCACAGTTTATATTTGAAACAGTTTTTTACCATCCACATTTAGCATTTAGTATTATTAGCTGTTGAGTTAGTATACCCCTACCTTAACTGTGAGATTTGCAAAAGACTGACATGTTCTAATCCAGCATGTTTCAAGGCATAAAATTGTCTCTCACATGGATTTAGGGAAGCTAAATGTATTGCTGCAATACATTTGGCTTCCTGTTTTTTTTTCACTCCCTGTATAGATGTTGCAGCTTGAATGAATGGCTGAAGCACCTGAGTGAATGAACATAGTTGCCTCTCTAGAAGCTGCTAACAGCTTTTGCATTTTCTCTGACTTATACTGAAAAAAGCTAACCGAGGATTATTTACACAGTTACAACTTACACATTGAAGAATGTTATTATCAGCTCAACATGTAAATGCTTATGTACAGTGCGTTCACTGTTCAGAATAATGGTCAGATTTTTAGTTCCAGGCTAGAGTGACAGTAAATTTAGGTTTTTTTTTATTTTTATCTAATACAAGTTTTAATGTCTCCTTTTCTTCTCCTTCAGTCCTGAAGATGAAAATCAAGGAGGTGAAAAAGGAAAAGGGTGACCGAAAGCTAATTGCAGCTCAGAAGAAAAAGAAGGTTTTGAAACAAGGCATGCTGAGGAAGAAGGACCTGAAGAAGCTGACCCTCTACATAAAGAACGGCGCAAACTGCCCATGCTCCCAACTGGAGAATCTGGGCTCCAACTTCCTCATCATGGGCCGCAAAGTGGACCAGCAGCTGCTGCTCATGTCCATTCACAAGTGGGACAAGAAGAGCAAGGAGCTCAAGTTTGCCATCAAGTACATGAAATCCCATCAGTGCCCTTCCTACCACACCGTCTTCCAGTGACACTGCTCACCTCAGTTTTTACGGAATTTACAGTTTTGCCTCTATTTCACCTTGTTTAATAATAAATCGAATCCTGTTTCTGTTACTTAATAAAAATACAGTCCTTGTTACTGCTAGCTGTAAATGCAGAGATGAGTATGGTCCTCAAACATTAATTACCTCAAAGACAAATCAGGTTGTTAGGGGCTTCATTTTTTTGATTTAGCTGCAGCTCCTACACACCGCCCTGAGTAATCTTAAGGTAGCCAAATATTTTCAACTTAAAAACATAAATTGCTCAAAACTCTGGCATCTCTTACTGTTGCTGAACTTGTAAACTGCATCGAGTAGCAGCACTATAAATTAAACAATTAATACATAAAATGAAGATGAAAAGTGAAAAATTCAGTGGTGAATGTTGAATGAAATTTGAGGGGAAGGGAAGGTTTGTTTGTGTGTAAAAAAAAAAAAAAAGGACCAGATAAAAACGTTAATGTATACATGGGCTGTGCAATGTGAGAATACACACAGCTCCTGGGGAAAAACTTCAAAGCAGAGAAAAAATATGATTCATATAACTGTATGTAATAATCGTGTAAAAAGTAGGTTATCATGAAAAATAGAGAATTAGAAAACTGTTTTTATTTTCTATTGGTTTTTATCTCTGATAGGAAAGATAGCCGATGGAACAAGAAAGGCATATGGACTGGATGATGTTTCTGCTGACCTTTTGCTGCATCATTTTGGTGCTAAAACATGGAAACATTATGAGCTTTGTTTTCTGGCTTCTGAACTGTTCAAAGAAGAAAAATAAGTAAGGTTCCTGCAAACAAGTGGAGAGTACAACAGAAAGAAACAAAGAGACAGAGACTCTTCGCAGAAAAAACATTGGATGTTGGGTACAGAAGCTTCTGGCACTCGCTATTTTTCATTTTCAGCATTTTAATATTTCTCTTTTTTGTACTTCAATATTAAAAATTCACATCAGTTTTACTGCTAAGGTATGAAAGAAGAAATCATAAACACAGACATAGCATTTAAGTACACTTGCTGTAGCAATGAAAGAGAAAACTTGTATGTCACCAATAATGTCTGAGCTATTGATCTGTATGTAGTTCTTATACTGAAATAAATACTGGTTTTCAAAAAAGTGAATAAATCAAATATATTTGAAATTTTTAGAAAGGCTACTCCCTGTGATAGATTTCTTTGACATTATTGATGCACCACAAAGTACATGCTTGATGACTGGACTAAAAATAAATCTCACATTAAAATTTAGCTTTTTTCTTTGATTCCACAAGGCGCAAAATACTATTTTGTTTTAACTGTGACAAGGGGAAAACTCTGGTGTATACATACTATTTTTCATAATTGCACAGCTAGCCTTTCTTGCCAGGGTGGACTTACAGGGCCTTACCAACACTTGTATAGCAACAATCATATGTGAATCCTTACTCTTCCTATTAAAGATTTTTAATGGAGTTTAGGTCAAGTAACTTGACTGGCTAGTCAAGCCCAGTGATGCTATGGTCACTTAAGCAGGTATTAGTGCTGACTTTAGACTTTTTAAAACACAGTGAACCAACACCAGTGACTGACATGGCTCCCTAAATCATCTCTAACTTTGGCAAATTCACACTTGACCTCAACCACCTTGGATTTTGTTTCTCCCCACCATTTCACCAGACTTTGATGGCCAAACATTTACTTTAATCTCAAAGGAAACATCTGGAACCATGCAAAAATTCAGTTCTTTATCTCCTTGGCACAAGTAAGACACTTACCTGTGCCAAGGAGGTGTTGTTGTCTCTGGTTTAGAAGTGGCTTACACCAGAAATGCAACAGTTGTTGCGCATGTTCTTGAAACGTTTGTGTGTAGTGGCTCTTGAAGTATAGACTCCAGCTGCATTCCATACCTCGTGAATCTCTCCCAAGCTCTTGAATGAGATTAGCTTTACAGACATGCCAAGGCCATGGTTATCCCTGTTGATTGTGCGCCTTTTCTTACAGCACTTTTTTTTTCTTCCACTTCACTTTACATTATTAATATACTTGGATGCAGTACTATGTGTCTTTAGCCAGGACCTTTTGTGGATTACTGTTCTTGTGAAGGGTCTAAGGGCCTGTCAAGTCAGCAGTCTTCCAGATGATTGTGTAAGGCATAACATAACAGTAACATAACATTGCTGTATTTCTGAATTTTATGTTTATTGGTCTTATGTAATATTTTAAATTTCTAAGAAACTGACTTTTGGGTTTTTATTAGCTGTAAACCCCTGACAACAAAATCAATAGAAATAAATGCTTGAAACACATAACTTTGTGTAATAATCTATGTAACACACAGGTTCTCTTTTTTTCATTTGAATTGCTAAAAATTACTTCATGATATTCTAAACTTTACTGAGATGCATCTATTATCGGTAACTGATAAATGATAGCAGCTTTTGTAAACCCAAGTATTGGAGCAGAAACTCCTCTCAGAGCAGAATACCATTCGCTGACCTAAAAAATAGGAAGAGTCTTAGTGACATCTGAACATCATTGGTAAATAAGTGTAGAGCACAGCCAGCTCAATGAAGCTCACTGCCAAAGCTATATCATCAAAATACCAGTAGAAAAATACAAGGATTTATACCATTCTCACTGGTTATTGAGAATCTGCCAGGGGTGTGAATAAATTTTGTCATAACAGTATTTGTAGGCCCAAACAGGCTTCCAAACATGCAGCAACAGATCTAAACCCTTGCAGCTACAAACTACGGTTGGATCCATCATACTACACTCATTAATTGCTCACTGTAAAACAAAACAGTGGATTAAGACTTGAAAACACAAGCTGTATGCAAACACTTACTATGTAGGTCGACTTTAGATTACAAGAAAACCCAAAGGCCTACTGCCTGGAGCAGAACTACCCGAAGAAATAATCAGGTATAAACTCAGCTTAACACCAGGATACATAAAAGTAACTATAGTAATCCACAACATTATTTGAAGCTTGTTGAATGTAGAAATCTACTATTATGACACTCTAGTAATTACATAAAATGATTAAAGGCTTAATAAGCCCTGTGTCATGAAACAAGTAGGACATGAGGAGAGACAGCAGGCTTCATTGCAGCTAATCAACATAAAAACCATTCACAGCCTGACCGAACAAGACACACTTACATAACCTATCCGCAGAAAACAGAAAGACTCTTAGTTTCCAAAGATGAATAAACTGTAAAGCTTTACAACGTTTACTGTCCTCCACTCACATTTCCCTCAATAGTGCAGGCGTTCGGAAGCTGCTTGAAGTGTGAATGCCAGTGCAGCAGTGATGTGTTTCCAAGTGATTGTAAAGATAAACCCTTGCGCTCCAGACAGAGGCTTGACAGAAACACGAGGGAACAGGCGTACTGCTTTTACACGTTAGACAGAGCTGTTTTTACTGGAAACTTAAAATTCTGTGTTAAATACAACTGGGCAAGAGAGCACTGTGCAAAAGTTTTCTTCCCACCTTTATAAGGAGATCAACACACATGAAAAAGTTTCAAAACTTTACTCTTTTTCAGACTCAAATTTCTAGATTTCTAGTCTTTATAACTTTCTGCATATTTTGAGTGCCAAGTTGTCACCTTAAACTATTTAAATAGGGGTCTTATTTGTATGTGTAAAAAATCTCAAACAACACAATGCTGTAACCTGGCTTCCAATTCTCTTATAGCCCCATTTTACTGGTTTCTTGTTATCTGGACTAAAATAGTCCTTATTTAAAAATCTGTAACTCTTGTATTTGCCAAATAAGTTATGGGACATCATATAATAAAACACGATTCTTTACAACTAACAGCTTTACAAAAAACTTTGATATCTCTATTTTGTCTGTAAAAGTTCCAAAATATTGCAGCTTTAGTGTATGATTTGGCATTTTATCAATGTTGACCAAAGTTTGAAGTTGTCTAAATTCCAAAAAGTAGTGTAATGTCCTTTTGTGATTTTTTAATTAGTGTGCAATCAGTCAGTAAATCAAAAAACAAAATACTGATTGGTACAATCAACATGTTTTGGGGCAAATCAATGCTAAACAATTAAAGTTAAATACAAATCAAAGCAAAAAAAACATTGCATTTAATAAGCATTATGAGATTGTTGTCCTTCAGAAACCTGAGAATGAAAAAAAGTCTGGAAAATAAAACATTTTGTCATGCTTGATTCTTTATTCCATACATTTTCACACCTGAAAACTGGTCAAAGACACTTCCAAACTTTCCCATACTCTTCAAGACTATGTAGGAACCCTAAATTTGGAGAAAAACGAAAGGTGAAAATAAAAGACTTGAGGAAGTTTGGCATAGTCCCAAAAACATCAATCAACACTTCCTCAAAGGTCACTTGTGTAGTTAATAAGGGCCCGATGATCGATCTGCAAAACTCATGAAAACACACACACACACACACACACACACACACACACCAAGACACTCAAAAGCATCACAATCTCCTGTTTTTTCACCATCTTCCAAAGAAATCTAAACCGAACATCGGCTGCATCAAAAATACCACATGCTTTATAACACTGTGGAACTGTATTAAAGGCATTAGATAAAAAATAAATACAAAAACATCCCCTTCACACACATACACAAAGGATCTCGAATAAAGGCCACATTGTCTGTTTTCATTGCAGTGTGCTGATAAGCAGTACGTTTTTCACAGCTGAATAGTGGCCTCCTGGCACCTGCCTGCAGACACACACACACCTTTCACATGGTTAGACACACACTTTTTTACAGTGGACATTCCAGGACTTGCTTGAAAGTTTGAAAAAAACAGAGAGATGGGTGTGATCTGCCTAAAAGTGCTTGCTTCAATATCTGGGAAAATATTTTGCGTGTATGATAAAGTTCTTTTGGGAAATGACCTAATAAAGCTTAAAAGTATGTCTAGTAAATTAGATTTATGGTGTGGTTTCAGTACTCTCACCAACCCTGAAAGCAATGGCAATAAAATGTTGATCTTTTCAAAGTAATCTGTAGTCTTTTTATCACTTAAATGTAATTATCTTTATTAACTAATAGCATATGAAAGCACACATATTACATATTCAAAAATTGGACTTTGTAACTCTCCTTAGGATGAAAGTAGTACATTTCAGGACCTATTTTAGGTCCCTCTCAAAATACTAAACTAAACATGTCTAGTATTTCTTATGGAGAAATTGCATTACTCTAACAAAATATATGTTTAGCTGACATTGCTCAGAGTTTACATAAACAGGTCACATATAATCAAGCTAAACTCAGAACCTATTAGGATTTGGAATCATATCTTAAATCAAACAAAGCTGCAATTTAATGCAATTTAATGCAAATGAGTGCTTTTACACACGCACACATTTTAACATGTCATAATAAGGCGTGGTAAAGGACCCAAGTGCAGGCAGGAGCATAGGACGAACAGAGTGGTGGTTTATAAAAAAAAGAAAAGGCAAAAGGCAAAAGTACAAAAGGCGAAAACTCAGAGCACGGCATGAGGAGAGCAAGACATGGAGGATGTACGAAGGCACAGGCAGTAACACGGTAAAGTAACGAACATGGAAAAGGAACAGAAACAGCAGAATCCAGCGCAGAACAATGACCAATTTATATGGATGATGGAATAGGTGCAGGCTATGGAGTAAATGAGGCAGCACAGGTGAGAAGAATCTACTTGATTGCATAGTGGTTGTGGCTGAGGGTGGAAGACTAATTTACACGAATGGAGCCGGGCAGAGATTTAAAGATACCAGGACGCTACAAAACATGAGGAAACGACAAACAGAGAAATAAACTAAATTACACAAGACCATAAGAACTTAATAAACAACAAGAAAAAGATCAAAACAAAAACAGCAGAAAACCCAAACCCAAGTGGATCGTAACATAACATCCATAAAACATTCATATGTATGACAATTAGGTTTGCCCAGTCTAACTCATGGGCAAAAGACCGTTATATAACCCTCTGGAGAGGCATAAGAATTTCAACAAAGTTGGAACTGAACAAAAATAAATAAATCCAAATACACCGTTTATACGGGCAAAAAACCAAATAATCTGATCACGACATGCATTTACATTCACCACGCTAATTTCTGAATAGGAGCACTTTCAGATGCGCAGAATTGTCAAATGTCCCTAAAACAACTGCAGAAGAAGTAGTTGTACTGTACTCATATGTACAGAAAATAATTATGTAAACTATTTCGTTTTGCATACTGAAAAACATACAAAGCTATAGTCAGCTGCTAGTGGGTAATATAATATCTTGGAAGAAATTGTTCTGAATTAATCTTTTGGCTGCAATGAACAGCAAAAAAATTTTGTTTTGTTTTCTTTAAATACATGTTTGTAACATTTAAATAAAATGTTATATTTCTTTTTTTTTACAAAAAAAGCAAGACAGGCAGTTTTTAACTGTCACAGCCTATTTTCATGTGTAAGGCTTGCAGAAACTGTTTTATAGTTAGAGCACATCATTTTTTTTTGTTAGAACTGTGTTTTCTGCTTACCTTTTTTTTTTATCCTATGACCTTAAAGTAAGCAGCAGGATGAGCAGGACATGAGGTTATTGTATGTATCATTTGAGACTTGTCTTTGCAAGCAATTGATCAACATATGCCTATTTGAGGTGGCACATTGCCAAAACAATGCAGCAGTTTTATTAACCAAGTGAACTTATGTTGGAACAGCATATGAGATGGTTGCAAACATACTCAGTGTCCATCTTAAAGGTCAGTCAGTCGTCATAAAAATGGCAACACATGCAGGAATAATGAAGAAAGCAAGTATCGAAAACACTTAATAAAGCCTTTTGGCTTAGGCTACTGAACCTTCCATACCCTAATATGGAGAACTACTTGGTGTTTTTGTTGACAACCTGTTTATGTAGAGTTGGGTTAAAAATTTGCAAATGCCTTACACAAGGAAAACCAGGGCTGTTATCACTAGCAAAATAAGTTTTCTTTTGCTTTATTAAACTATTGGCAAGTATTTACAGCCTTCACACTTTATTTGTGTTGTGACTATGAATCTGAATATATGATTTAATTTTAATATTAATACCATAGTATTTTATCAAATAATATTTCAGTCTGTTAAGGGTTGTCCTGTGAATACCAGCCCAGTAAGGCGGTGGTATTAGGACAAAGTTGAAAGGTGTGAGCCAAGCTCTGACGTTATTGAACAGCAAAACTCTGCACACACATGGAATGAATTCACACAATTTCTTAAAATACAAGAATTTATTAACAAAAATAAGTCAACTCAAAGTCAAACACATTTGAATCAACAAACTCCTTTACTATGCTAAAACAATCCAACCAAACTACCAAGCAGAATTAAAGAATAGGGAAGACTAATGGGCTATGTACAATATAAACAAGTGGATTAAAGATGGTTGAAAATCATGACCGAAAGAGTGATGCAACATTACCATGCAATGTTATTTGTGTTTGAGAACCAAGGATTATCTTGAAGAATCTGGAAATGAAGTTAAGTTAGTCTTGGAACCAACTTAGGCAATACCTTTAGACAACCATTCACAATGCAAAATCAGATAAAATATTATGTTAATAAAATGGAGTTTTGACGAAAATTCAATTTGGGAAGACTCACCTTCACTTCCAGCTCCGTCTAATTACTCCACCACTACTTAACTTAAAATAAATAATTATAGCAATTTCAAAAGCTATTCCCATCCTTTAAGAATTTCATGGTGTTTATTCAACTATGTTTACTTACAACAAAGGTGAAAACGATCCCAAAGGTTAGGACAATTGTACTTAAGCCATTACAAGACAAGACAGAAGACATTTTTTACTGTATTTAAAGAACCAAAAGAATCCTGCTGCTCATTTTTCTTCTTCTTCATATAGAGAAATACTCCCGAACCTGCTCTGTGTGACAACCAAAACTACAAAAATAAAACAGAAATACAAACTATCCATTCACATAAAGTCAAGGTGGTTTCTCACTTCCAGACAGATGATTAAGCAGCTGCATAAATCACAGATTCAGGTAGGATCCACAGGACAAAGAAATGTACAACAACATAAACCTGGTGAAAAGAGGGCAGGTCACAGGGGTGTCTGGGAAAGTATGAGGCAGCAGAATGTACTGGAGAAGCAAATAACCGAGTATCTCTCAACGGCAATTAGGGTTAGGAAACAATCACAATTGGCCACAGTGTCTCTTCTGCATTGGAAAATTAATAATTTAATAGGTGGAGTAAAAGGCCTGGTTTGGGCAGCGTTCTTCAGCCATCTGTGAAGGATATCAGGGTGTCCCAAACCTGCTATTTCCCTACTGAACCAACAAGTCAGTCTGGAGATTTACAGCTACTTGGAAAGCAAACCAACACAGACAAACACATGTCCATACACATTAAAACATTCACTCTAGGTGCAGCCAAATCAGCATCCACACGTGTTAAGACAGAACAGAGTCAGGATACAATAGCAAAGACAAAAACAAAAACTTGAAAAAACACATTACACGGACTGAAACTTCATACTCTTAACACATACGCTTTCATGCTCAATCACTTTGATGGCAAGGAGATTTACACTCGTTGGGAAAGACAAGCATCGGCCGATAAATAATTCCTCCTGCCCTGGAGACCTGTTGCCCTTCCCCTCTCTTCTTTATTTTCACACACACAACAGCGGGGGGTCAAGGGCAGGCAGGGATGAGCGGAAGGTCAGAGGGAGGTGAAAGTGTGTTGGTGTGTGCTTGTGTGTAGGGGCTCACAGGTTGATAAAACTGGGCATAAAGTCACTGTGGCAAAACATTTGCAACCTCAGTGTTTGGCAGTGAGGTCGCAAACTCTGACCCTTCAGGCCCTGAGAGATGAGGCAGTCTAGTCAGATGGGACCACGGCCACTAATTGGCATAATCTCCCATGTTCAACTTGTCAGTCTCCTTTCAATTAAACATAATAAGTTTGTCTCGAAAAGAGAGTTTGTGGGTGGCATTCTGCTATTGTTAAATGGAAATATTCCTGGTACTGTTGTTAGCTAAGCCTTCGAGAGTTCCTCTTCTTCCACCCTAAAGAAGGGAACACACTGGGTTTGGAACAATAACGGACTCCTTGCCACAGGCTTTTGAAATGTCCACACACCAAGTATAAATTGCCAAGACACACAAAATAACCACAAAGCAATTTATTGGTTAATCTTATAGCTTACCGGTAGATACTTTTAGTTTTAACTCTCGTTTTGAACAAGGAAATATCTGAAATAAAAACCATAATCATAAACTTTTTACTTTGATATTAGTAAGTAGGTTGGTGATACTTTTTTGATGTATTTGCTACGGTCTTGCCAATTGAGTCATTACTTGTTGTAGTGAAAATATTTATCAAGATTCAAATGAAGCTTGACAAAATGAGTGTTCTGCTGAAAGACAAAGTTGCTTTTACAGCAAAACTTAAGGAAAGAAAAGACTCTGATTGTTTTTTTTGGATTGAGATGCAGTGTTTCAGTAATTATCGCAGCTTTGTTATAGTGCTTCACTTAAAATAACAGAGAGATATTGGGAAAATGTGTACTAAAGACTGTCTTCAGGTAGAATGAATGTCCCTTTAAGCTCAGCAGAGAAGCCTTAGTTGGTGTGTACAGTAAGTTTCGGGAATACCACTTAGATATTGTTCGGTTCATCTGCATGCTGCCCACACATTAGTGGGCTACACAGTGGTGCAGATATTACTGTTACTTTGCAGCAAGAGGTTTCCGGGTATGAATCCTGGTCTGGTTCTTTTTTGCATTGAGTTTTCATGTTCTCCTCATGTATGTGTGGGTTCTCTCTGGGTATAATGGCTTTCTCTCACTATCCAACATGAGTGATCACTCTAAATTACCTGCCATATAACTTTATTAACAGTCATATTATATTACCGCCTACATGCAAGTGTTTGTTGTATGACCTACACTTGTTGGTCTAATTGGGGTATTACACCCTGTATATATTCAGCACTCAATATTCTTCCAGATTGCAGGAGCGAAGAAGATATAGGAACAGATAAATGAGCAACAACCAAGCATCATTTAAGACCTATTTTTGGAGTCTAAAATCTGATTACCACTGTCCTCAAATGGAGAAGGATTGTTTTAATGCATTGAGCTGTTAAGAATTTTGTGATTATTTAAAATTTTTGATGGAGGTTGTACAAGTAAAATGTATTCAAAAGTTTACCTACTGCAGGTAATGCATTAATTATATTAGATATGAGATGCCAACTTGTATAAAAAATACTAAGCTTTTTTTTAACCGCAGTGTAAAATTTATAATTGTAAATTTGTAACTTTGCCATTTTTAGTCATTTTGTGTCCCTTTGTGCCATTCTGTGCAGGAACCTTAGAATTGTAGCCAGGAGAAATAGCTGTAATCAAGCTATTGTGAAAAGAAATGAAAATAGTTTTTACAACAGCTGGCATGTGGTGCATTCAAAAATGTTTTATTTGACAAGTTGAGCACCATGACAAGTTCAACTTCCCAGTATTTTTAATGTTGTGTATGAACATGTTCCCATGTTGATTTTTCTTTAATTTATGTCAATGAAACGTTTAGCTTCAATAATTTTCTTTTTTGCTTTAGTTATTTTATTATTGCTATACTTTTTCCATCTTTAAATACAACATAAAACTAAAAAAATTCCAAAGACTGGAAATAGTTTCTCAAAGCAACAGAACTTTCAACTAAGTGCAGACAAAATACCGTCTATATTTGTGCAGTAAACTTCTCTAAGGGAGAAAAGAGCCTTGCTCTCAGCTGGACCACAATGCTTATTTGTGCCTTTCCAAAGGCTTTAAAGGGTATTATTAGCCAACGGCATTACTGGATCAATACAACTAAAAGACATTTTAAAAAAAACAGTCACAAACTATTAAATCACTCCACTTGCATAACATGTATGTAGAGTGTGCAGCTTCTGATTGCTCTTTACAATGGTTTGCTTCATCAACCTCTTGGGATCAGTTTAAAGTTAAACCTTTAAAAGAAAAGTTTCAGAAGCCAAATTTCAAACAATGCCTGTTTTTCTCAACTAAAGCAGCTTATAAACCTTAATGGACATGCAAATATTGCAGGGTCAAATTCTTTTCAACTTTGTCAGTCTTAAGCAACAACAGCATAGGCAATACTGGACTTGTTTCACTGTGGATAATGACACTCATGCTCACAAAGTCTTTTTATTTTTTTTTTTTCTGTGGTTGAAACTCACATTTCGCACCAAAACATGTTATTCCCTGAGAGACAGAACCTGTTTCCTTCCAGAGCTGTATGACAGCTGGAGATTTCCATGGTGTTTATTCTTGCATATAATTGAAACATATAAACATGGCATCTTCAGCCATTTGGAAATTGTACCCAAAAATGAACCAGACTTGTAGAGGTCCACAGTTTTCTTTCTAATTTTTATTTATTTTTCCATGATGTGTTTGAGATCTTGCCTTAAAATACAACCACAGATGGGCCTCCAACCTAAAAGCTTAGAAAGCAATTGCATTATTCTCCACATTTCCCCACCTGAATTATTTGATAGTAATCTCACTGTATGCAAACATCTGATTTTGGAGAAAGACATACAATTATTTGAACTTTTCTGTATCTCATTACTCTGACATTTAGCAAATAGGAAACATTCTAGCAATCCTAACATATCTAAAACTCAAAATATTTAATCTGATTTACAGTGAAAATTTTTTTTTTTTTTACACAGTGTATATAAATAGTTGCTTTCAGCTGAATATATAAAAAAGACTAAGGGCCATAACTGTTATGTAAATGCATGCCTAATGGCAAAAAAGAATAACGATGAGTCAATTTAACTTGTGTAAATGATGAACCACTTGGTTGTTTTGACCTTCACCCATGCGAAGAGCTTTCTCTGCTCCTTCATCACACTGACTATACAGAACCTCTATCTCTGTCTGTCAGCACCAGCTTATAAAGAAAAAAGGAGCCATCACAGGCAGACAGCGCTCACAAGCGAGCACTCATTTACAGAAGCAGACAGTAACAGCTAGTAGACAAGGGCAGTTAACTCGGCAGTCACGCAGAAAGTAGTTTAGGTGCACAGGAATTCTCCTATTTATATAAGTGGCACGTTTCCTGATATGCGATGATGGTAAGAAACAAAGGCAAGGTTCATAGTGTGTGTGTGATTAATGTAAGAGTGGGAGGGTACTTATCTGCTTTCATTGCACTTCTAAAACTGCGACATCACCTACTCGCTCCTTCCCTTTTTTTATTGTCTCTTTAATAATCTTTACTGTAAGTAGGCCTCTTTACTAAGTATTCATCTGTGCCTTCCATCTATTTCACGTGACTCACTCTGGTGACAGGGCACTGATCGGGAAGGCATGGTTTACTCACCGCCCATGGCACCGGATGAGCTGTCCTTTTGGTTGTGTCTTTGGTGCAACCCAGTGAACAAAGACTTTGCCTGAAAGGGACAGTGCAAGATTTTGACCAAACTGAACACCCAAATATTTATGTGGTTTTCAACATCTTTTACCACAAAATATTCTTCTTATTATTAAATTATGAAGTTAATCAAAATATTTAAATCCTTCTAAAAATCAGTAACAAAGAACACAGCACACATTTACATCATGCAGATGCAAATGCTGTGAATTTGAGGTGCTTTATCCCCCATTTAATGTGACATAACATTATTCAAGTCAAGTGAGTCTTATCAACGACTTGTTCCTCTCAGAAGCCATGTGTTGTTTTTCAATAGATGTTTAATTCTTCAATTACTTGCATTCATGTACATCATTTTCTGGCTCTATCATCAAGTTTTGATTTTTGGATAAATGTTTCAAACCTTGCAATTTTCAGTCGAGATCTTGGAAGCTCCAGCACATCCCAATGAATGATAAATGTGTATGTTGACAGTATAACTGCTGTCCTGTGGGGGTCCGTTTGTGTAAGTTGCTCTGTTGATCTAGAGGGAAACGTCAGCAAATCAACAGCTTCTTTTGCCAAACCCATCTCACAACACTCAAACTGTGCTGCCAAGTCTCTTCTATGTTGTGACTATGAATCTGAATATATTATTTAATATTTAATATTAATACTTTAATATTTTATCAAATAATATTTCGGTCTGTTAAGGGTTGTCCTGTGAACACCAGCCCAGTAAGGCGGTGGTATTAGGACAAAATCGAAAAGGGTGAGCCAAGCTCTGACATTATTGAACAGCAAAACTCTGCACACACATTCACATTCACACAATTTCTTAAAATACAAGAATTTATTAACAAAAAGACTAATGGGTTATGTACAATATAAACAAGTGGATTAAAGATGCAACATTACCATGCAATGTTTATGTTTGAGAACCAAGGGTTATCTTGAAGAACCTGGAAATTAAGTTAAGTTAGTCTTGGAACTAACTTAGGCAATAACCGGCATACCTTTAGACAATCATTCACAATGCAAAATCAGATAAAATATTATTTTAATAAAATGGAGTTTTGACGAAAATTCAATTTGGAAGACTCACCTCCACTTCCAGCTCCGTCTAATTACTCCACCACGTTCTCCGCTCCAACCAAAGAGCTCCTGATCTACATTCCTCTTCAGCCAATCATCCCTCCAGGCTTTGCTTTAAAAGACCTTCATACGCAGAATCTCCTGATCTTCAGCTGAGCTTCAACCCTCCTCCACCCCATCACCACCATCAGGGTTCAAGCTCCTTCCGACTTCCTTATCTTCTCAGGCCTCCACTCCACCACCAGTATCAGGATCCCGGGGGGAAGACTTCTCTAATTCTAATCCTAAAATGTTTATTCAAGCTCATGTCATTCTCAGCATCCATGTCTTCCACTGGGGTCCGAGCGCCAAAATAAATCAAACATCAGCTAATAAACTCCTCTAATTGCCATCTGTGTTTCTCTCATTTGTGAGTCTTTTCAGGTTGAAATAATGTTTTAAAGAATGATCTGCTGAATAAAACCAACCTTCTGGATGACTAATTCTCAACGGTGTCTCATTAGCTGCCTTTATTTATTAAAATAATATTCAAAGAAATATTATTAAGCCAGTGGTAAAATATTCAAGGAAAAATTTTGGAAAAAAGCCAAATCTTTCTGGAGGAATGGGTCTTAATTGTGTTACTTAGTTATCAAGTGTAGCAAAATAATGTTTAGGGAAATATTATTTACTGGATTGAAAACGAACAACCTTTCTGTTCAATATTCCCTAGCAGGCAAGCACGTGTTCTTAGCTGTTAGCAGTAAAAGCTAACAAAAGAAGCTGATAGCTTAGCACCAGAATCAAACACACACCTTTAAAATACCGTTAATAACAGGGTTAAAATGCATAAGCGGACTGCACGTTATGATCAATCTTCTGTGTTTAAAATCACCCTTTAAATAAAGTTTTTCTTAACTTTCAAAACACACAAACACAGAACACACAACTGAGCACGTGTGCTGCAGATAGTCTGCTGGTACTGAGATAGCAGAGTTTCACAAACAAAACCAAACTTCATAAAATGAAAAACGTTTAGATCATTTCATCCTAAATCACTTCTCTCTGCCCAAACCTAACCTCATGAACTCATGAACCGTGCTGAGGAAACGTTGTCCAGGGGCGACGAAGTTTGAAGAAACATCCACTTTGAACGAAGGTTAGCTTCAGCTTCGCTGTCCGGACGACCAAACTGCAAGTTACTGGTAACCACGGTGATGCAGTCCCTGTTGTCCTCCTTTCAGAAACTGCTTCACTCGGCTTGCTGGGGACTCTCTGGAAACAGTTCGCTTCTGCAGATCTCAGAGAGAAAGTCAAGCGACGCTTGTACCTTAATTTACCCCTTTTTATGAATGAATACCGGATACACATACAGCTATTCATTCGTACTTAACTTTGTGCATATGATCGTGTGATCTTATGACACCCTTGGATCCAGTTTGAAGAGTTCATGTCTGTTTGCCTGCAAAGAGACATTAGCGCGCTGTGTCCGTCCTGTCCCGGTCGTCACCAGCGTGAAAGAGATAGGTTCCTTGGAAAGGTGGTGGTTTTATACGATCAGTGGCATCATGGGAAGTTCCCCTTTCCTTGGCTGTGCCGGAAGTAGGTTAAATGCAATTTATTTTGAAAGTTCCAGAAAAGTTTGCACTGCATTTCATGTTGTAACCATGGCTGTGGGTCCCAACATCTACATAAATACAGATTTGCACAGGGGCTCTTGAACGTGCATGATCTACACAAACCTGCACCATTACAGCTACATGTGAAAAGCACTGCTGTGTTTACAAGCTGATAAGATTACGTAAATATCCATGTCATAAACATTTGCATGGATAATGCCTAAACTTATTCTTCAAAGGCTAAAAATAGACTTTTACAGCTATCATCAATGCCAAGGTAAATATTCCAAAAAGGGGCAACTAGGGGTTATGTGACAGAAACTGGCCCAGGAGAGGTAGGAGCTAGATGAGTTTGGCCATAATTAGACTATCCAATAAAGTAACTAATTACATTTGAGGCATGTATGTTTAACAGCTATACAGTTGACTGATGCACTAACTCAGTGTGCAGCACATGTTATTGCCCATTCTCAATTAAGTTCAGCTCAGTTTATTTACTGGATTATTAGTAAGGTTGTGCTGAGCTGGTGCCTATCCTTCCCATCAACCGGTGAGAAATGGGATACAATGGGTTTACCATAGTAGGGTTGTCAAAACAATTGATATAATCAATACAAGAAAATATTGTTAATCAAAGATACTCATTTGCATCAAAATCGATACAAATTGACCAAAGCATATTTGTCCAAATTGTCTCCATAAGCAGAAATGGTGGACTAGACACACTCAGCCCCTCCTTTTCCTGCAGCCACTCACATGACCAGAGCAATAAGCTGCTGCTGGGAGTTTAAAACTTTGCTAACATGTCAACTACGGTCAGAAAAACATATGCCAATAAGGCAAACACAAAAGCCGTATTCAAAGGAGCGTTCCCTATTAGGCAGAATGACAGCAAAAAAAAATGTCAAACGATGCCACATGCTAGCTACACTAACGCTACAACGCTGATGTTTAAGAGCAACTTCAAAAGGTCAGTAAAGCTCTAATACCTGCAATGATAAAGTATTAAACCTCCCGGACAACATAAGCTTTTGCTATTTGTTTAAATATTACCTAAACGGACATGGACAGCCCAATGGCGGTGTTATGTCGGTCTGAGCCCGCCCATTTGCCCCATTCTACTGCGGTATGAATTAACACAGGACAATGTAAATAAGCTGCCGGCTAAGTCGGTTACTAAATAATGAAGCAATTGCTAAAGAAAATATTTCACAAAATTACCAGTATTTAAGTATATATATTAATATTATATATAAAATTTTATATGCATCAACAACAAGCAAATGGGAGCATGCAGTGGCACATTAAAGATAAGCAGTTATTATGAAATAAAATAATTGCACGACTGTATCAAAGGTACAGACTTCCATAAAGGATATTAACACTTTTACTAAGTTTTATCTTGGGTGCTGTTTTGCCAAACAGGGGAGTGACATGAGACCTGAATTGTCATGTTTGGGTTGTAAATGACTCAAATGCAACGCAATTAAAGTGAGAATTTTGTTTATAGAATAACAACACAAATGAAAATAACTTACAGAACTAGCATGAACAACTGGAAACATGGAAAACAGGCATGGAGCAAAGAAACGGGAGGAACCAGTGAGGAACAAGGAGAACTGGTAAGTTTATATACTGTGGCAGGGGTAGAGAAATGAAAGGCAAACCAGAATAGCCAATCAGATGGAATGATTTGAGCTGAGGCAGAGAAGGCAGAGCAATCAGAGGAAATATGGAGCAGCTGAAGGAAAGAGCAGAGCAGATAAGGTGAGAAAGGGTAAATAAACATGAATGGAACTAAACAAGAAGCCCTACGGAAAATGACAAACAGGAAACAATCTAAATGTAAAAGCATCACAAAAAAAACACAGAATGAACTGAATAAATACACTCAAGAATACTGAGCACAAGGAAATGAACTATATGGCAAAACCTAAGGGTCTATTCACGCGAGGAAAGTCCTTTGGTCCGCTTGTTTGGTCCGGACTAAGAGCGAACTTTATTTCTTTCATTTGGTGCTGTTTGTTTTCACATTGTACTTTTTGTAAGTTAACTATTACTTGTAAACAAAGCCACGTGGGTGACAATCATCACAAATGATGGGGGCGGGACAGAGCACAGACCTGGAAATTTAGGAAAACAGCTGTAGACGTGCTGCGTGCAGCACCTCTGTTCTGCATATTTGTGCTGTTATTACAGCTGCAATATTATTATGAGAGTCAAGAGCAGCTCATTCAACACAGACTTTGAGACGTTCCATTTATAATTTTGGAACCCCGTCTGAGAATGCGTGCTGAACGGCGTCGTTCTCTACGTGCAACAAGCCAGTAGCGTTGCTAAGCAACTCACAGCCTTTCAGGTATGATTACCTTACAATACACACCTTTGCTACCGGCTACGGTGGCTTTTTATGTCCAAAGAGACGTACGCTTTTTGGAGTTGGTTTGGATCGGGGCCGGTTTATATACAGACCATTAGCGAACCGCATCAGAGTCCGTTTGGAAGTGGACCGAGACAACCTAAAAAAGTGGGTCTCTTTTGTTGTTTGGTCCGGACCAGGGTTCGCTTGAGTGTATTCACACCTGCACAAAAGGTCCGGACCAAGGGGGGAAACGAACTCTGGTCCGTTTAAAGCAGACCAAAAGTGGCAAGTGTGAATACGCCCTAAGTGTCAAAAATAATAGAATATGGCAAGGCCTATAGTACATAGCAAGGAACATGCTGAAAAATATGAATACAATTTAAAACCATAACCGAACACCTCAGGATCTTGACATGAATTGTTCCCTACTTATTGGTTTTGCCCCAATTACGAAAGTTAAAATGTTGTTGTACTGTACTGTAATTTTTTATTTTTTTTTTATTTACCTAGTAGGAACCTTGTGCCTTCACAAGACTTTGCTGTGGTAATGGTATTGAGTATCAAGTAATTTTCTTAGTTTCAGTATTAAGTTTAAGAACTTAGTATCATGACAGCCCTACTACAGAGACAAAAATCCATCTACATAAAGCCAAGTTGCCAGTTTACCTCAAGTGCTGTGGTGGAAAGTTGGAGTGCCCACACATCCACAGGATGAACAGGAACTCCACAAGGAAAGGTCCCAGACAAGATCTGATTTGGTGACATACTAGATGTGAAGCAGCAGTGCTAACCACAAGAGCCACAAATGCAGCCACAAATAAATTCAATTCACTTAAATTTATTTTAGGTTAAACATTTTACTTCATATTAATTTGTGCCACTTTCTAAAGTATATCCAATGCAACTTATTCTTTGTCTAAAGTGTATAGATTACATTAAATTTGTATTTTTCAGTTCCCTGCCCTAAGCATGTATGGGCTAGTGGCTGAAAGTAAAATGATTAATTTTAATCAGAATCAGAATTTATTTTAGTGAATTGCTACAAAACTGAAAATGTATTCAGTAATCATTGCAAAACAAACAAAAAAAAAAACAGAAAACACAGAGATGATGGACATAACATATGGATAATGCAGTGCAATGTAGTGCAATGTAGTGCAAAAACAAAAACCAAAGAGCAAAGTGTACCGGAGTCAAATTCCTTGTTTGTATGTACAAACTTGGCAATAAAGCTGATTCTGATTCTGATTCTGATTCTGAAATACAAACATAAAGAGATACACAAGGAATATAAAAACAGATTACGTATGACACCTGAGTGCATAGGGTCCAAAGTATTGTGCAAAATATTACAGTGAAGAAACCTCAAGTGAAACATGACACACATAGTTTTAATTGAGCAAAATATCAATGGCTAAAAATGCTTGCATAAAATTATGTCCCAAGCTGAAAAGAAAAGTAGGAAGCCCTTCAGAAAAGGTGATGAAAGACTGTTTCCCAGACTAAAGATGGCAGAGTGGGACATGTCTTTGTCAAAAAAACACAAAAAACTACATATTGATTTAAAAAGGGAGGCCAAGTTGTTGCTATAATTTACCTTGACCCTTCTAAAAACGATGGTGTTATCGACAGTCATCAACTATTGACTTTGGAGAGGTTACTCCATAAGAAAGGGACCTTTGTTCTTGTGTGCCCACCTTCCTGTGTGTTTGTGTGTTGCAAAGGCTTAAAGTTGATGATAAATGGCAATCAATTAGGGTGTGTGCTGACTTTTTCAGATAAGTTCTAGACAAGGTAATATCTCAGGACAAACACGAGACAGGTGTCATAAAGCTGCAGAGAATAAAGTAAATGTCCATTAAATAGTGGGAAAAAACATTCTGTTGCCTAAGATATGTTGTAAGTTCTCATCAAAGATAATCATTTATTAAAGGAATAAGTCCCAACTCTTGAAGAATAGTGAGTAAATTGTTACCTGTCTGTGTACATGTGTGTGACAATACCAAATGGAACTCTCAGGGTCCTAATGATGGCTAATGCTGATATTAGGCTGAGAAGAAAAGCTTTGTCAAGCACAAAGAAGAGGACAGAGCTTATAGGGTAAACTGAAAAAAAACAGACAAACTAAAAACATTACTAATGAGATATTTTTCAACATTTAGCACTTTCTTTGTAAAAAGAATTTGTGGAAATGGATCAGTTAAATATTTCCTTAACATAATAAGTAACAGATTAAAGAGATTTCTGCATTTGTGCCTATTTTGTTCACAGATAAAGTAACAGTTGCTAACAGTTAAGTAAAAATAATAAAATGTATTGTAGTCCTACCCAATAATCGCCTTTCAGTACAGTTGATTGTTTATATGTTACATTTTAAGTCTTTAAGCAAATCTGTCCTTTAACCAAATAAATTATGGTTTAACCTAACAAATTACAAAAGTAGAAATTGGAAAATCATTAAAGTTCTTAGTTCATGGTAGTGTTTTTACTGTTGTGGTAGTGTTATAGAAATGTGTGATTTGTGGAAAGAAAATCAAAAAGCAAAACACAGAGAAAAAGAAACTTTAAGCTGTTTTTCCATTTTAATTAAAGTATCAGGGAGATTCAAAGACAGCTAAACCCAATGTGTTTAGGAGGCCAAAATACACTTATTTCAGCTAACAATGAGGAGTGATGGTTTTAGATGAAGAGGACTACTACATTAAATAAAAAGCTAACAGTGAAGCATGGTGGTGGCATCATGATGTTATGGAACAGAGTGTTAACAGATGTCCTTACACTGATGGTACACCAGAAAAAGGTAACAAAATTGTTTTTTAATGATAAAAACTATATATATATAAGTTAAAAGTACAGCAGAGGAACACAACTTCTCCAGCAAAGACCCTACGTCTTAAGAGCCCCTTAAAAATAACAAGATACCTCCCCAGATATTTGGGCAGCAATGCTGAAAATGATTGAGGCACAAGACATAATAACTAACAAGTACTGCAGCTATTGTAAAATTCTTCTTTTGAGTGTCCATTTAAATAGTTCACATCAATGTATTTCTGTTTGTTTGCTAAATTACTATTTAAAGTTTGTTCATGTGGCTGTTTTAATGTTTGTTCATGAAGCGTGAAAAAAATATAATAATGTACAGATTTCCAAACTTTGCTCCAGTAAAAACCCAAAAAATCAAAGAGGAGTTGCCCCAGGGGGGCTTTTGGCACTTTCAAAAGGGTTTTAACTCAGAAAAGGTGGGGGAAAAGGTTTTTCAGGGGAAAAAATTGGCTGCTTAAATCTTCCCAGATTTATAGCCGCGGGACGTCGGGATTTTAAAAATTTTTTTTGGAAGGGTTTTAAACAGGTCCCCTCGCAAATATAAATAAAAATTTATTTTTAATTTTTTGTTTTTCTGGGCAGGTAGGGTTTAAAAAACCAGGTTACAGCCCGATTTTTTCATTTTTCCCCAATTAAACTAAAAACTTAAAATTACTCCAAAATCTCAAAGGGGTTTGGGGGGCCGGGGAAAAGGGGAAAAATAAGGGGCCCTTTTGGGGGTTTGATGATTTTTACTTCTTTCAAAAAACAAATTTTCAAGATAAGGGGCGGGGAAGTCTTTTTTTAATTGCAGGGGGGGCCAAAAAAGGGGGTACTTAAACCCCCAAAACCCCGGGGGCCCCCAAGGGCCAAGAGGCACCCCGCCCCCCGGTTTCCAAATTCCCCCCCCCAGTAAATCTAAAGTGACCCCACAAAACCCCCAAAACTGGAAAAACCCCCAACACTGCCTGTTTTTGGGGGTTACACCCCCCCAACTTGAAAAAGGGCCCCTAGTTTTAAAACCCCCCCCCACACAAAATAAGCCCCTTAATGTGGGAACTGTAGCAAAAAAAATGTGGGGAATGCATTTAAATAACCAAATCGGTTCTGGGGTTGTATTTTTGGGGTTCCCTGTGAAAAAATTGGGAGAATTGTTTGGATTCCCTTCCCCAAGGATTAAAAACCCACCACAAAATTGGGAAAAATCTGTTGTTTTTCCTAAAATCAAGGGTCCAAATTTTTAAAAAGAACCTGTCGGTTAATCAAAATAAAAAAATTTTTTCCCCAAAAGGGGCTTCCACTTTAAAAAACCCTGGCAAAATTCATCCTCCCCCCGTTTATCAGGGGGTAAATCGGGGGTACAACTTTTAAAAAAAAAACCCTTGGCTTAACAAACTTGTTTGGTTGTAGCCCCAAAAAAGGGGGAATTAAGGGGGGGTCATTACAAACCAAAAAAACTTCCAATAAATCTTTTTAAAGGAAACCCTTAAAAAGCAGCCCCCAAGGGGGGAAGAAAAAAGGGAAAAAGGAGGAAAGAAAAAGTCCAAAAAAAAAGGGCGGGAAAAAGGGGGGGAAATTGGGGGGGGTAATGGTCACAATAAAAAATTGTTTTTTTTTTCATTTTCAAACCCCCAAAAAATGGGCACGGGGGGGAAAAAAAAGATTTCCCAAAACCACAGCCCATTTCAAAGAAAAAACTATTTTTTGGGGTTTGAAATAAATCCAGATTTTGGGAAGCAAACAAGGGCTGAAAAACTTCTAGGCCCATTACAGGAAAATTTAAATTGTGAAAAAGGAGAGAGGAAAACAAAAAATTTACCACAAAGCCCCTAAAAGGGGGGGGTTTCAGGCTGCAACGGTTTTTTTTTCCTTTTCCCCCCCGGCTGCTTAAAAGTCTGGGGGGCATAAAAGACATTAAAAAAAAAAGTTTTGGGGCCCAGGGGGGCCCTTTTTTCCACAGGGGTTTTAGACGGGAAAAGGCATCTACTCATATAAAGGGACCCCCCAGGGGTTGGTCCTAAACTTCTTGGGCCCTGTAAAGGTCTTTAATTGGTACGCTGCAGTTCGCCAAACCACCCTTGGCTTTGGGATGAGGGCCATCATCTGCCTCCTGCTCTCATCCACCTGGGAAAGCCTAAAGCACTGTGAGGATCACGTTCTTTGATTTCTCCAGTTCTTTTAATACCATCCAGCTGGGACTTCTGGGAGACAAGCTGGAGCTGTCAGGAGTAGACCACCACCTGTCTCAGTGGATACTGGACTACATCACTGGCCACCTGCAATATGTCAAAATGCAGGGCAATGTCTCTGACAGGCTGATCTGCAGTTTGGGGATTTCGCAGGGAACTATGACTCAGTTTATAGGGGACACATTACTTTGTGGACTGGTGCCAGCAGAACAACCTCCTGATCAATGCGGGGAAATCCATGGAGATGGTGGTGGATTTCCGCAGGTGCAGACCCACCACACCGAAACCGGTGAACATCCATCCAGGGAACTGATGTTGAAATAGTGGACTCTTATAAGTGCCTGCAAGTTCACCTGAACAATAAAAATATTGTTTTCTGTTTTATTCTATTCTATTCTATTCTATGTTTCATGCAGCAAATGTCCCGAGGTCAGTATTCACCTCAGATGGATGCGTCGAGGCCGAACAATCTCCAAATATGGGGCACACACTCGAGCACTACGCCTCGTGCCTCACCTTTCATGCAGAAATGTATATTATGTATAATTTAAGTATTTAGTTTTCTTAGCTTAACAGTTAAAGTGTGAGCGTTCCGTTTTTTAAGCGAAAAGGAGAGACAAGTAAAGAAAAAACAGGTTCTCACAAAGTTTACTTAAATTCAGTTCAATTCGATTCAATTCAAAAATACGCTATTAATCCCAAAATGTTAGCTATGTTCCACATTTTGGCATCACAGCACACACACTGACTTTTCTGCAAGAAAATGCATAGGTTAACGAAAAATATATATTAGGAGCAGCAGACTACTATTAGATAATGATAAACATTTCTCAACTCATGTTAAATAGCACATTTGATTACCTAGAAACTTTACACTTCCATGAGTTCTGACAAGTGCGGTTCTCTTGATGGCCCAACTGTTAACCTTCTGCTCAAAAATTCTGTGCAGCCGGTGTATGAACTGTGGAGTATGTTTTGTTTTGAGAGTATGCTTTTTTTCTCAGTCTTATGTTGTTGCTTCGAAGTCCATTCCATTGTAATTTCAAGAATTTCATCCATTGTCATTGGACAGCAAGGTCCTTTGCAAAAGCTCCCTCCGTCCCTTGAAATCTGGGTGCAACAGTTACTTGGTATAACAATACAGATACTGTATATTGATATACAGTCATATTTAATAATTGAAATATGTGTCCTGAAGAGTCTTGTCTGTCAAATTAAAAGCACCTTTTGAAAATAACAACCTTTAAGCAGGTATTACACATACTATTTGTTAAGCCCACATTTCTGTATAAAAAAGTTTTTTATTGGTCTGATGTAGTATTCTAATCCTAAATGTGGTGTTATTTTATTATCTGCAAATGGAAAACATTCATAATTAACAGAAAGAAAGGCTTTAAAAACATCAGTCAATGTGTGATGAATCTATGTTAAGTGTTACACTTTGTCAATTGAGTTACTGCAATAAATTAACTTTTCAATAATATTCTAATTTTCAACAATGTAATTTATTGAATGTGTCTATATGTGCTTCATACTTATAATGTGTACATATTTTTAATTACTATTAATATATTATAGGTTAAATGGCTCTAAAATGTTATATATTTGCTCATTACCTGAAGTATATAAAATGTTGTTAATAGGGAGTAGAAGATAAAAGTGAGGCCCATGGTAGAAATCTTCTTGTAAAACAATGATGATAAGAGTTGCATCTGATGTTCTACAAAGAGCCATCAGTGGTTTGTGGTAGCAGAAAGTGGATAAACAACACTTGAAAACATTTAGAAAGATGATGTATGGAGGTGTAAACCCAACCAAATTTATCTCTCTTCAGGACCATTACTGAAATACAGCCTAACTATTAATATCCATAAAGAAGGCACTGTATACACTAGAGTGTCAACATACAGATGATATGTAGTATACACAGACTGCAGACCATTCCTGTTTGTATTAGAGGGGACGTGGCAACAGCAAGCCCACATGCCACACACAGTGTTCATAATTCACATTTAGTGTAAGAGAAGCCTCTCTGGTGAAATACTGTAATTGTTGCTTGATGGTCTCACTTAAACATGTGCAATTTGGTTTAAATTCTGCACAGCTAAACACAAATAATCCAAGGAAATGCAAATAGAACAAAATAAACATAAAATATCTGTCATTGTTATAACTATTGCTTTCCTTTGATAGAAATTTGCTAAGGCCAATTAGGCCACTTATAAAAAGAGGAGGTAACAAAAGTAACATGCAAAGGAACGAGAGAGGGTAAAATACATGTGGAGAAATACAGAAGAACGAGAGAGAGAGAGAGAGAGGAGAAGAGAGAGTGTTAAAGACCAAACTGGGGGTTGGGGGGTAGGTAGAAGGGCAAGGTCTGAGTGTAGGAGACCTAGGAATGTTAATCCTCTTTGTATGTCTCCCAGCAATGATTAAACTTTTCTAATATCAGGCATGACAAGTAAAAACGGGTCAGAAATGGGTCAACTGTGGAAGAAAAGAAAGAAAATTGAGCCAAAGCCAGTGGTTATGATCACAGCAGTAGAGCTTTAAAAATCACACAGTACAAAGCCACAAGAAGTAAAGGCTACCGCCAGCAGGCATTCTTGTACAGCAAAACATCCAGGCTCTGTTGTTAGTTACAGTGTCTCAGTCACCCTGAGTTCCTTAGTGGGGAAGTGAATGAAAGATGTCATTAATAAAGCCAAGGTTCATTACATTTAAACTATGTTGGTCTAGCAATCAGTTCACCACAAAAGTGGGCATGTCCACCGCTACTGTGTGAGAAACTGGAAAGCTGAGTGGAGGAGTCACAGAAAACCACTTAGCAGCTACGCTAGGCTAATCAGAGGTGAGAGGTCAGCACAAAACTGTGTGTGCTTAACCCCTGCGCTTCCTGGAACACCACACTCTCTGGAGGAGGATCAGGACAAGGCAAGTACACTTTTTCCATAGTTTGGGAATCCCTGAATCCCTGGACTCTCTTTCTTTCCCCCTCTCAGTCATTCTTTCTCTTCCTTTCTCCAGTTTGAATGGGCCGCATCATTAGTAGCAGATTTAATGGCAGGGCAGACGAAGAGCGAAAGCGAGGGACACGAGCAGGGTTAAGGAGGTCACGTATGTGTTAGTTCTGCAGAGGGTGTCGGCAAGGAGACACTGAAGAACTATTTCCTTGCTACTCAGAGGAAAGGCGCTCTCACCAGAGAGCTCAGACATCATAAATCCTCTGTGATTCTTTCCATGCTCCTCATGCTTGGTCCTTCTCCCGCCGAGCCCAAATTCTAGTCAAAGTGTCCAAAATGACCTGATTCATAATTTCCCCCGGGTGGCTCTGTGAATCAGGCCCTCACACATCAGGCCTTGCTTTCACACGGTCTCTATTCATCACTGTCTGCTGTAAAACAATCCAAACCTGCATTAACATTCTCCCAAGCTTGATCAGAACAGACTATAACCACCACCACTGGACTTTAACAGTACCATTTATCTTTGTAATTCTGTCATGTCTCACCTTATTTTTTATTATGCACAAATTCTATTTCATGCAGACTTTACTGTGAAATACAACAGACACCCACTTGGACACTTTCACACGCTCTCACTTGACTCTCTCTATATATATTCTTACATCTAAACTAACACAGCCCTAATCATTAACATTCTTATGCTGACTGGCAGTTTTATCACTCCAGCTGCACAAAGTGGACACTCCCTTTGAAGTTGAGTTATAGTCAGCATCAGATGAGCAGAAATAGTTGAATTTGGTTGCCTAAAAAGAGAGGCAGGCTCTGTCAATCCTCTTCAATATGTGACAGAGGGATTTACACCATCACCTCTGGACCAGTTCAATCATCAGGCCATTTACGTTCCTCAGATTCCTCGCAGAACAGACATGACAGGCTTAGCCTGCAGAACAAAAATAAAATACTAGTTCCTTACATTAAAAACTACTAAATATAGAAGAATTGTCTGGAGAGCTTCATGAGCAAGCCTGTACTGCACACATCTGCCCTCTTCTGGTAAAGGTTTAAGTGCTTGGTTAAATTTGTTAGAGAAAGTTTGAATTGCTGCAGTTTTCTTTAGATTTGTAATATTTATGATAATCCAAACCCTCATGATTACAGGTTAGGAAAATATAGTGATAAATATAGCAGCAACATTATTCGAATAGGATCTAGACATGCTGGACATGAGAGCTGAAGACCACTAAATTTACAATGCCTTGAACACCTTGAACCTCCTTTTTATATTTTTTCTCCATCCAATGTGACTGAGCTTGAGCTTTTTAAAAAAGAAGAATGAAGAACGAATTTCAGTCTCTACATATTCACAGCTGATAAGAATATACCCCCCAAAAAAACAAAAATCCCAGAAAACACAAGCATTTGTAACAACGGTGGTTTTACAAAAAATGTATAACACTGTGAGAACAGATGACATTTTTTTATGAGTAAAAAAGCTATTTGAAGATATTTATCCTAATTCCTTTCTCTTTATAATTACTAGTAATCCACTACTTGGTTTTGGCCTATCACATAAAACCCAATAAAATAAGTTGCAGTTTTTGGTTGTAATGTGACAAAACTTGAAAGGTTCAATGGTTCAATACCTTTGCAAGGCACTGCATCTTAGTCAAACCCTAAACTTCTGGCAATTGTCTCCAAAACTCAAAGTGAATATATATGCATCAGATAGACCAATATCTGCAAAAAATATTTTAATCCAGCAATTCATGCAAATGCGAGCATCCAAATATTCCCTTAAAAGATCCACATATTTAATAACATACACCACCAGCAGAAGCTACAAAGCCCATTTTTAAAAAATAATTGAATGATGTATTTTTATTACATAGCTTAGTTAAAGACTCTCATCCAATCCATCTTGTATAGATTATTTCACAGGCCTTCGGGCTACCAGGGTTGCAGATTGTTTATATTGCATATTTTAACAGAAATGCAATGCATACATATCAGAAATCAGAGTGAATAAACAAGATGGAAAACTGATATTAAATGAGAAAACCCTAAGAAAGATGTCAGTTAAAATGGGACTTGAATCAACACCCATAAGCAGAAGCACAATTGACACAGAGCTTGTCAAATGGCTCCAGTGGCTCAAATGACAGCAGACGACATGAAAGAGTCCTGCAAAAGCCAAAAATGTTTAAATAGAACTGCACAATGCATGGATGCATTAAGCGATGGGATTTGAGTTCATCAGACATCACTGAATTTGCAGGTATACACAAAAGAAAACATGATGCAACAAATGTCTGGTCTTTGGATTACTGACTTACTGTCCAGTTGTTTCCCCCTTAGCCTTTGCAATTAACTCTTCCTCCCTCAGGTCCTGACAGAAGCAAAGAGAGCGCTCTCTAAACTATCCCGTTACACATATTACCTAAACAAGCACTCTCCAAAACCTTGCCGGTTACCATGACAGTGCTACTAGCCTGAAAAAATAACAAAGATGAAGAAACCTGCATTCAGACAAGTGGAGTCAGAAAAACAGTAAAGTAAAAAAAGTTGCCTTCTCAGAGATTTCTTTGATTTTGTTTTTTGTTATGTTACATGTTTCAAATCACAAAATAAATTTTAATTACGGACAAAGATAACCTGAGAAAATCTTTAAAGCTGTTTTGAAATCCTGATTTCATTTATTAGGAGAACAAGTTATGTAAACCTTTGTTAAATCATTAATAACTGTGAGTAATGTGAGATATTAGTCATATACGGATAACAGAAGTCTACGACACAGCGATCTGGCATTTGATTCATGACCATGGTACCCTAGCCCCCCCGGCCCTTCTTTCTTTGCCTATTTTCCTTCTATAACTGCAAATAAAGGCCACTTGTGTCACAAACTGCTGAAAAGACAACGGAGTAACCACACTGTCTGGTTCAATATCACGAGATACAGCCGGGCCTCATTACTGCCAGACCTGTTGACACAATAAATCACATAAATATAACCTGTCTGAAAACAGGACATAGGCAACACAATTTCAAAAAGCAATATATCATCTTTTATCTAAATAAATTAAAGAAAAGAAGTCGTTGAAATTCTGAAAAGGATTACGTTGCAATTTAAAAGGCTTTCGGACTCAAATGAAACACAGAGAATATGCACTGAAAACCTACAAATGGAGAAAACATGGAATAGTACTAAACCTTACCAGGGGTGGTTGGCCTACCAAAATTACTACAGGAGCACTTTGATAGCTTATCCAGGAGGTAACAAAAGAACCCAAAACAATTATTAAACTGCTTTGGAACTCACCTGCCTCAGTTATGGTCAGTGTTCATTATTTAACAATAAGAAAGACACTGGGAAAAACTGGCTTCCATGGGAAAGTTCAAAGGTGAAAACCACTGCTGACCAAGAAAGGATGCAAAGACCCTTCTCCTGTTTGCCCAAAAAAATCTTGATTCAAGAGCTCTGGGTAAAAAAAAATCAGTTGATTTATGAGACAAAGGAGAATCTTTCTGAAAAAATGTGCGTCCCGTTACATCAGGTGTAAAACTAATACAGCATTTCAGAAAAATAAGATCATATCTACTGTCAAACATGGTGGTGGTAGAGTTATGGTCTTGGGCTGCTACCTAAAAATCCAATGGGGGGATAGCTCAAGCACACCTGGGATATGCAGCAATACATTGAGTCACAGTACACTCCCCATCATGCCTGAAAGCCTGTGCAAATGAACTCGCGCGATCTTCACCCGGATCTTCAACAAGTCACTGGAGATGTGTGAGGTCCCCTCCTGCCTCAAACGATCCACCATCATCCCGGTGCCCAAGAAACCCACCATCCTAGGATTAAATGACTACAGGTCTGTAGCCCTGACATCTGTGGTCATGACATCCTTTTGATCGGCTGGTGTTGAAGCACCTGAAAGACATCACAGGCCCCCTGCTGGACCCCCTGCAGTTTGCTTACCGAGCAAACAGGTCGGCAGATGATGCTGTCAACTTAGGCCTACACTTCATCCTGCAACACCTCGACCGTCCAGGGACGTACGCCAGGATCCTGTTTGTAGACTTCAGCTCGGCCGTCAACACCATCATACCAGACATCCTCCACCAGAAGCTCACCCAGCTCAACGTCCCAGCCTCCACCTGTCAGTGGATCAACAGCTTCCTCACGGACCGACAGCAGCAGGTGAGAATGGGTAGCATCTTCTCCCAAACCAGATCAATAAGTACTGGTGCCCCCCAGGGGTGTGTTCTATCCCCACTCCTCTTCTCTCTGTACACAAATGACTGCACCTCAGCGGACTCGTCCGTGAAACTCCTTAAGTTTGCAGATGACACCACTGTCTGTATGCGGACTGATCCAGGACGGTGATGAGTCCGCATACAGACAGGAGGTGGATCGCCTGATACACTGGTGTAGTCAGAACTACCTTGAACTCAACCCACTCAAGACTGTGGAAATGGTGGTGGACTTTCAGAGAACACCAGTCCCATACACCCCCCTCACCATCCTCAACAACACCGTGTCGGCTGTGGACAACTTCAGGTTCTTAGGAACCACCATCACGGAGGACCTGAGATGGTCATTACACACAGACACTGTTCGAAAGAAGACCCAGAAGAGACTGTACTTCCTGAGGCAACTCAAGAAGTACAACCTTCCACAGGAGCTGCAGGTCATCTTCTACACTGCCATCATTCAGTCTGTCCTGTCTTCATCCATCTCAGCTTGGTTTGGCTCATCCACAAAACAGGACAGGTCCAGACTGCAACGAATAATCAGGATTGCAGAGAGAATAATCAGGGCTGATCTTCCCTCTATCCAGGACATATACAGGTCTAGGGTCAGAAAAAGAGCTGCAAAAATCTCTGCAGACCCCACACGCCCTGCACAAAAACTGTTCAGAGTTTTACCTTCAGGCCGCCGCTACAGAGCACTGTTCACTAAAACCAGCCTCCACAGAGACAGTTTCTTCCCCAGGCTGTTTCTCTGTTGAACATTTAATAGAGTACCAAACAACAGCATACAGATGTTGCAAATGCACCTTTTTATTTATATATGTGTATATTTGTATATTGTATATACTGTATGTATAGTCTTTAACTCAAAAAACAAAACCAGAGAGCAAAGTGTACCGGAGTCAAATTCCTTCTTTGTATGTACGAACTTGGCAATAAAGCTGATTCAGATTCTGATTCTGACTTGGTCTGAAAGGCTGAAAAACAGAAAATAAAGGTTTTGAAATTACATTGTCAAAATTCAGCCTTAAATCTCCTAAAAAATCTAGGTGCTCTGTCCTCATTGGAGACATACAGGCCTAAAAAGTTGCTGAATTAAAACAATTCTGTGATAAATAGTGTACCAAGACAGCAGCAAAATCTCTTTACCAGTTATTGCAAATGTGTGGTCATTGTTTCAAGGGTAAAATCAGTTAGTAGGTTAAGGGGCATTTAAGTACTTTTTCACATTGGACAAGGTAGCTTTGATAGATTTTTTTCCCTTAATAAATTAAATCTTCCTTAGGTTCTCTTTGTCTGATATTAAATTTTGATTGGCGATTGGGAGGGGGCAAATACTCTTTCACAACAGTGAACATAAAACAAATTTAGGTACATAGATAGTAATCCATCCATCTGCACAAATGTTCAGTGGGTGTCGATGTTCTGCAGATGTTCAGCACTCTGAACCATATGTGCTCAAAATTGTAATTGGACATTTCCTCATGTTTGGTGCGATTTGTAGACATGACCTAAACCACCATCTACTGTATTTGACTCCTAATCGTGTTTAGTGTTATACATGCAAACTCATGATGTCTAGTTTAGAATTTTCCCTTCAATTACATCTAAATGCTGCAGTACCTAAAGTTTTAAAAGAAGTTTGGAGCGTCCATTTGTCCTAAAAATGTGTTGGGTCAGCATCAACTAATGAGTCATTGTATAGACAAAAATAAAATAAGCAGGGCACACAAGCACACATATCTATTATGACTGACAGATCATTATTGCCTGAGGCAATGATGCTGAAATATCAGACCATGAGCACATTTAGATTCCAAAACATAATGCACTAGTTTGCAAACACAGACACATCTATGCATTTTGCACTCACATTTCTGCTCCTGTCCCTCATTAATAACACTGTACAATGCAATCATTATAGCTGGAGCTGGCAAGAATTTACTCACTAAAGGTCCTTATAAAGATAATCATCAGTCACTTGCATTCTCTCTTTCAGAGACACACACAAACGGAGCTCTACAGACACTAGCAGATTCCAATTGGACGCTGATGAAAGACATGAATACACTCCGAGTTCACTTTTCTCCTGTTTCCACCTTAAAACTCCGACTTTAGGAAAACTGTGGAAGCTCCTGCAATGATTCCCTCTCTATTGTTCTGTGACTTGTTATTTTTATGTTTTTGTAAGCTCCAGACTTTGTCTATATGTACAGGCACATTTCACTTCAGTTTTAGTCATGTGCGCATGCTGAAATGGAAGGTACAGTGTGTACTACCTTTTATTGAATACAATGTGTGGGTATCAATGGCACATTACCAAGCCTTTTTCATTGAATTTACATAATCCAACAGCTAACGAAATGTCCGTGGAGTGCTCAAATGCAATAAATAATTGAATCGTTACATACTTTTATACATAGTTTGTATACACATTGGCCAGGACACCCTTGTAAATAAGATTCTAAATTTCAGTAGTTAAAGTGTAAACATAACAAAAAAATTTAATTTAATAAATTAAAATAATTCTGCAAACAAAGAAATCCAATTTGTCAGTGACTAGTTAAGATGTGAATAATTTCTGCATTACATAATTATATTATATTAAATATTATGTTATTTTATGGTATATGTAATCATATACTGCCTGGCTAAAAAAAAAGTCGACACCAAAAAAAAAGGTCAGACACTCTAATATTTCTTTGGACCACCTTTAGCTTTGATTACGGCACGCATTCACTTTGGCATTGTTTCGACAAGCTTCTGCAATGTCACAAGATTTATTTTCACGCAGTGTTGCATTAATTTTTCACCAAGATCTTGCATTGATTATGGTAGAGTCTGACCTCTGCGCAAAGCCGTCTCCAGCACATCCCAAAGATTCTCAATGGGGTTAAGGTCTGGACTCTGTGGTGGCCAATCCATGTGTGAGAATGATGTCTCATGCTCCCTGAACCACTCTTTCACAATTCGAGCCCATTGAATCTTAGCATTGTAATCTTGGAATCTGCCCATGCCATCAGGGGAACAAAAACTCCACTGATGGAATTACCTGGTCATTCAGTATATTCAGGTAGTCAGCTGACCTCATTCTTTGAACACATACCGTTGCTGAACCCAGACCTGACCAACTGCAGCAACCCCAGATCATAGCACTGCCCCCACAGGCTTGTACAGTAGGCACTAGGCATGATGGGTGCATCACTTCACCTGCCTCTCTTCTTACCCAGATGCGCCGATCACTCTGGAACAGGGTAAATCTGGACTCATCAGACCATATGACCTTCTACCATTTCTCCAGAGTCCAATCTTTATGCTCCATAGCAAATTGAAGCCTTTTTTAGCCTCACTGATTAGTGGTTTTCTGAAGGCTACACAGCTGTTCAATCCCAATCCCTTGAGTTCCCTTCGCACTATACATGTGGAAATGCTCTTACTTTCACTATTAAACATAAGCCGTAGTTCTACTATTGTTTGATTTCACCAAACGTTTAAGTGATTGCTGATCACAATCATTGAGGATTTTTTTCCGGCCACATTTCTTCCTCGAAGACGATGGGTCCCCACTATCCTTCCAGTTTTTAATAATGCGTTGGACAGTTCTTAACCCAATTTTGGTGTTTCTGCAATCTCCTTAGATGTTTTCTCTGCTTGATGCATGCCAATGATTTAACCCTTCTGAAACAGACTGACATCTTTCCCACGACTATGTGTCGTGTCTGTCAAAATGGTTGTTTAAGAAATGAGAAGCAACTCATTGCACTAGTTGGGGTTAAATATCTTGTTGCCAGCTGAAACATAATCGCCCATGCAGTAATTATCCAATGGGAGGCTTGTACCTATTTGCTTAGTTAAATCCAGATGGCGACTTTTTTTTTGGCCAGGCAGTGTATATGGTAAATTGGAAATGGCCTGAACTTGTGTAGCGCTTTATCAAGTCCCTAGAGGCCCCAAAGTGCTTTACACTACAATCAGTCATTCACATTCACACACAATGACCGTGGTGAGCTACAATGTAGCCACAGCTGCCCTGACACACTGATAGAAGTGAGGCTGCCAACGAGCCCTCTGACCACCATCAGCAGGCAAGTCGGGTAAAGTGTCTTGCCTAAGGACACAACGACTGCGACAGACAGAGCAGGGGTTCGAACCAGCAACCCACCGATTATAGGACTCCTACCACCTGAACCACAGCTGCCCTCATATGGAATGATTTAAGTGTACATTAATATTATGGGTGCAATATTGGGTTGCACCATATAATATTATATATATTTAAAATGTCATTGTGGCCAATTAAATAGATCTGAGCTTCTGATCGGTTAACCTGAACAGAAAGTCCACATCAGACCAGTTATCATCATTAGAGCCTTTTTAGCCTCGACAACTGCATTTATAGCAAAGTCTGACAAAAAATAAATAAAAACGTGCTGCAGCACATGATACCTTTATTCAAATTATGTTTATTAAACTATATATTTTTACCAAATTAATATAAAAGCCAGCACCGGTTTGCCCAACGGCACATCTTCCACTGAGGAAGCAGAGCCTGGGGACCTTGGGGCGGGCTCTCCAATCTCTGGTGCTGAGGTCACCGAGGTGATTAAAAAGCTCCTCGGTGGTAAAGCCCCAGGGGTGGATGAGATTTGCTTGGAGTTCCTTAAGCCTCTGGATGTTGTAGGGTTGTGTCGGCTAATGCGACTCTGCAGCATCGCGTGGACATCAGAGGCAGTTCCACAGGATTGGCAGACCGGGGTGGTTGTCCCACTATTCAAAAACGGGGACCCTAGAGTGTGTTCCAACTATAGGGGAGTCACACTCTTAAATCTCCCTGGTAAGGTCTATTCAGGGGTTCTGGAGAGGAGGGTCCGTCAGATAGTCAAACCTCGGATCCAGGAAGAGCAGTGTGGTTTTCGTCTTGGCCTTGGAACACTGGACCAGCTTTACACCCTCAGCAGGGTCCTGGAGGGTGCATGGGAGTTTGCCCAACCAGTCTACATGTGCTTTGTGGACTTGGAGAAGGCGTTTGACCGTGTCCCTCAGGGAATCCCGTGGGGGGTACTCCAGGAGTATGGGGTACCAGGCCCTTTTGACATGGGCTATTAGGTCCCTGATTGACTGGTGTCAGAGCTTGGTCCGCATTGCCGGCAGTAAGTCGGACTCGCTCCTGGTGAGGGTTGTACTCGGCCAAGGTTGCCCTTTGTCATCAAGTCTCTTCATAACTTTTACGGACAGAATTTCTAGGCGCAGCCAAGGTGTTGAGGCAGAGGCGAAGCTAGAGATGGGGCTGGGGGGGGGGGGGGGGGGGGGGGGGGGGGGGGGGGCACTGGACCCCCTGAAATCGGATTTGCCCCCCCGATGATTAACAAGTCACGACACCAGGTCATTCCTCTACAGTAGTAAGCGCCATGTACATTTTCACTCTGTAATGAGGGGAAGGACCAGCTGGTGGCAGTAATGCGCAACCTAACCCTAACCCAAGAAGGAGAAAAGTCACGTAAAGAAGATGAGAGCTGCGAGGAGGAGATATATGGAGGTAAATTTGTCTCAATCTAACAAAAAACTAATCTCAATCAAAAATAAACTAATCTCAATCAAAAAAATAAATTGTGGTCAAAACTTTTGGAATATTCAATAAAAAAAAACTAATCTCGATCAAAAAATATTAGGTTGTGATCAAAACTTTCAGAGTTCTAACAATTTTTTTTTTAAGGAATATTTTATTTTGGGGAGAAAAAAAAAATTGAAAAAACTTTTTTTGATTAAAATGACTCATTTTTTCTCATGAAGAGAAAAAAGTTATTTGCAAAACATAAACTTTTATTTGCGCATGTCAAAAATCTTTGTTACGAGTCTCGCTCTTGTGGTTTTGCCGCTCTCTATTTTTGTTGAACTTCAACGAATTTTGAGTGTGAAAACAGGAAAATCCTGGGCGGGGCCTAAAGACGAACGCTATAAGACGTTCCCTATTTGGTTAAGCGGCTGACTAAAGCGCAGACTCTGATCCCCCGCACCTCTGAACCTGCCGAACTGCAGGGGCCTGTTGTACAGAGAAAAATGCGGTTAAGTGAGCTGAGGAAATAGCGGTCACGCCAAACCAACACCAGCTCTCTCTTAAAGATTAGCGTAGCGCATACAAGGTGCATTACGGTGATGGAGAAGAACAGGCCACGATCCTGGCAACGTTGAGAAAACATAAAGAGGAAAACAGAAAAGTACCCTAAAGAGCATTTATATTAATTACATTTTTACAACTTCACATTCATGATTTTATGTAAAAGAATAAAATTTAATATTTACTGTACAGTTTTGGAGAAATACCATGTCAAAGTACCTCAAAATGCTTAACCAGCATATGCTTTTGCCTAACTTTGAGGAATTTATTTCTCCAAAACCATGAGAGGCGACAACACAATCTCTTCAGATTTTATTAGAGGGTTATCTATATTATATATATTATAAGGATTTGTGGCAGTTTTGGACCTCTGTAAAAGTTTTGCCATTGGAACTATTAAGATTTTGAAATTTCAGCTCAAATATCCTTTGATTCCATGGGGTCTATTTATAAAATTCAATTCAATTCAGTTTTATTTATATAGCGCCAATTCACAACACGGGTTGTCTCAAGGCACTTCACAAAAGTCAGGTACATACATTCCAATTAGTCCTAACCATTGAACAGGCCCAGTCAGAGTTAGTTATTTAATTTCAAATTGGATAAAAAGTTTTTCTGTCTAAGGAAACCCAGCAGATTGCATCCAGTTCAGTGACCTTGCAGCATTCACTCCTCCCGGATGAGCATGTAGAGACAGTGGACAGTCACTGGCGGGACTTGCAGCAATCCTCATTATGAGATGTATGTAGCGACATAGGAGAGGAAAAATACTCCCATTTTAACAGGAAGAAACCTCCAGCAGACCAGCTCAGTTCTGTGGGCGGCATTCTGCACGACCGAACGGGGTTAGAGAGAAACAGACAGAGACACAAAGAGAAACAAAAGCAAAGCACTGATCCAGGAGTACTTTCTATGGGAAGGAAAAGTAAATGTTAATGGATGTAGTTCCTTAGTCGTTTCACTAGAAAGAAAAGAACATCAAACTCTGAGCCAGTTTTCAAGGTAGAGTCTTGAAAGAGAGCACATATAATTAGTACCGTAAAAAAGCTCAGTCATCACCATGGTCTAGGAGGGAGAAAGGGTTAAAACTTGAAAGCACAGGGCCATGGGATCATCGTAGAGGGTGAGCATTAAGTTGTGCCAGCAGAGCTCGGACGATGCCCCTCTACAGCAAGGTGTCACAGGGTAGACACAGAGCCAGGCCAAGGTGTAGCGTCTAGAAAGAGGGAAAAGAGAGAAGAACAAGTTAAAAGCTGAAAAAGAAACAGCAAATAATGCAAAACTGTAGGAGATGTAGTGAAAGAGGTTGAAGTAGTGATTACTGGCCTCCAGCAGCCTAAGCATATAGCAGATAACTACACAGAAAGTTTCAGTTCAGTTTATTTAGTAAAGGCACTATTTTCAAAAATGTCGTTAAAGGCACCCCACCAAAGGGTCCACGATGGTCATTGTTCACTAAAAAAACCACAAGGATTGGGTACCTCTCTATGTCAAACTGATTAAACCATTGGAAAAAGAGAAGGGGTTAACTGTGTTTGCCCACCTCAACCATATACGAGCCGGTTAGGCTAAACCTGAATCCCCCTTACACATCCAACAGGAGGGAGAAAGGCTCCCTCCCTGATAAACTAAACCACTCTAACTAGAAGCTTTATCAAAAAGGAAAGTTTTAATTAGCCTTAAAAGTAGACAGGGTGTCCACCTCATGGACCAAACCGGGACTGGTTCCACAAGGAGAGGAGCTGATAACTAAAGGATCTGCCTGCCATTCTACTTCTAGAGACTCTTAGGAAACCACCAGTAAAACCTGCAGTCTGAGAAACGAAGTGCCCCTGTTAGGAAACATATGGAACAATCAGATCTCTGATGTCATGATGAGCTAGATCATTAAGGGCTTTAATGTGAGGAGGAGAATTTTAAATTATATCTGGATTTAACAGGGAGCCAAGAAGGGAAGCTAAAAATAGGAGAAATATGGTATCTTTTTTAATTTCATCAGAAACCTTGCTGCAGCATTTTGGATATTCAGCTGGAAGGCCTTTTAACTGCATTTTGGGACATTCCTGAAGTAAAGAATACAATAGTCCAGCCTGAAGTAAACAAATGCATGGACTAGTTTGTCAGGGTCACTCCTGGATAGGATATTTCTAATTTTGGCGAAAGATCGGAGGTTGAAAAGAAGGGAATTCCTAGAAACCTGTTTCATATGGGATTTAAATGACATGTCCTGGTCAAAAAGTAACACCAAGGTTTTTTACTTATTACCGGAGGTCAATTTAAATGCCATCCAGGTTAAATGATTGACTACGCAGTTCTTTTTTAAAGATTCGGCGTCCAAAGACGACCATTTCTGTCTTGCTGAATTTAGAAGCCAAAAATGTAAAGTCGTGCTTCTAAATTCAGAAAGACTAGAAGTTGTCGTCTTTGGACCCGAATCTTTAAAAAAAAAAAAAAAAAAAAGAAGAAACGCTTGTCAGTAAATGTAAAGTCCCCTCCTGAACCGCCACCTAACATGGTGGAGGGGTTTTCTTTTCAAATGATCCTAGAGGCTATGTTGTCGGGGGGCTTAAATGCCCCTGTAGGGTCTCATGGCAAACAGCTCTAGGGATGGGTCAGACAAAGAGCGGTTCAAGAATACTCATGAGGACCATTAAATCGAGGCACGGACGTCGCCCGGATACGGCGGAGCCGGGGTCCACCCTGGAGCCAGGCCTGGTGTCGGGACTCGTCGGAGAGCGCCTGTGGCCGGTTGCTCCTTGCGGATCCCGGCCGGGCAACCCCGAAAGAGAGACGCGAGGCCATCCCCCAGTGGGCCCACTCACCTGAGGGGAACCGTGAGGGAAGGGTGCAAAGAGGATTGGGTGGCGGACGACAGGTGGAGACCTCAGCGGCGATCCCGGATGCTTAGCTGCTCTAGGGACGTGGAATGTTACCTCGCTGGGGGGGAAGGAGCATGAGCTTGTGCGGGAGGTCCGAGAGATATCGACTAGAAATAGCGGGCTCACCTCCACGCACAGCGTAGGCTCTGAAACCCATCTCCTTGAGAGGGCTGGAGTCTCTTTCTACTACTGGAGTGCCCACAAGGGGAGAGGCGGCGGGCTCGGGGTGGGTTTGCTTGTTGCCCCCCAGCTCAGCGTCTGTGTTGGGGTTTACCCCGGTGAGATGAGAGGGGTCGCATCCCCGGCGCTTCGGGTCGGGGCTAGGGAGTCTCTGACTGTCGTTTTCGGCCTACGGGCCGAGCGGTAAGTGCGGGATACCCGGACTTCTTGCGGTTCCCTGCGGGGGTGCTGGATAGTGCCAGCAGAAAAGATTATGCTGGGGGACCACAACGCCACGTGGGAAACGAACAGTGACACCTGAGAGCGTGATCGGGAGGAATGGCCTCCCAAATAGCTGAATCCGAGTCGGTGTTTTTGTTATTGGGACTTCTGTTGCTAGCACGGATTGTCCATAATGAACACCATGTTCAAGCATAAGGGTGTCCATCAGGCACTTGGCCACCAGGGACACCCGGAGGCAGGAGGTCAATGCATCGACTTGTTGTGGTATCATCAGACCTTCGGCACGCATGTTTGGACACTCGGGTGAGAGACGGGGCTGTAGCTGTCCATGATCAGCCACTGCGTGGTGAGTTGGATCCGCTGGAGGAGGAGAAAGCCGGGCAGAATCCCCTGGCGGGCCCAAGCGCATAGGAGGGTCTGCTTGGGAACGTCCTGGCGGAGCCCTCTGCAGGGATGTATGTCAACTCACACCTCGGAGAGAGCTTGACAGATTCCGGGGGATGTGGATGACATCGAGTCCGGTGGACCTGTTCTCCGCATCATTGTTGATGCTGCTGCCGTAGCTGCGGCCATAAGGCTGGCGGTGCTTGTCGCGGCGGCAATCCCAGAACCCGGTGGTGGACATCGGCAGTAAGGATGCTGTCAAGCTGAAGAAGGAGCCTATCACTGTGGTTGGCTTGTGGTGACTCCTGAGGCGGCTGATGTGCGACCGTGAGCGCCCAAGCGTGCTGCGGCCCGAGCTTGTGGGAGCAGGCAAAAACTCGGGCCTGGGAGGGAGTTCGGTGAGGCCATGGAGAAGGCTACCGGTCGGCCTCGAAGCGATTCTTGGAAACCGTCCGGCGCCTCACGGAGGGGGAAGCAGTGCTTCGGCCAACCACTGTTTAATAAGTGGGGTGCGGAAGCTGCTGACCTCGACTGGGGACATTATGGGCGTGGAAGAGTACTTCGAGGATCTCCTCAATCCGCCATCACGCATTTCCTGTGGAAACAGAGGCTGGGGACTCGGGGTTGGGACTCTTTCTCACCCAGGCTGAAGTCACCGAGGTGGTTAAAAAAAGCTCCGGTGGAAGGCTTCGGGGGGATGAGATCCGCCCTGAGTACCCAAATTCTCTGGATGGTTGTGGGGCTGTCATGGATTGACAGCCTCTTCAAACATGGATGGCTGGGTCGGGACAGTGCATCTGAACTGGCAGGACCGGGGGGGGTCCCCCTTCATAAGAAGGGGCCGGAGTGTGTGTTCCAACTACAGGGGTGATCCACACTCCTCAGCCTCCTGGTAGGCCTATGCCAGGGTATTGGAGAGGAGAGTACCGGCCGATAGTCGAAAACCTTGGCTCAGGAGGGCAGTGTGGTTTTCGTCCCGGCAGTGGAACACTGCGACCAGCTCTATACCCTCTCAGGGTATCCGAGGGCTCATGGGAGTTTGCCCCAACCGGTTCACATGTGTTTTGTTGGGACATGGGAGAAGCATTCGACTGTGTCCCTAGTGCATGCCTTTGGGGGGGGCTCCAGGGAGTATGGAAAATACGGGGGCCCTTATTAGGGGCCATTCGGTACCTGTACGAGCGGCGCAGGAGTTTGGTCGCATTGCCGGCACAAGTCGGATCTGTTCCCAGGCATGTTTGGACTCCGCGCAGGGCTGCCCTTTGTCCCCGGTCCTTGTTCTAACTTTTATGGACAGGATTTCTAGACGCAGCAAGGGCCGGAGGGGGTCTGGTTTGGGGACCAGTGGAATTTCGTCTCTTCTTTTTGCCCCAAGATGACGTGTCCTGCTTGGCTGTCACCCTCTAGCAAGGCCTACAGCATGCGCTGGGGCGGTTCGCAGCCCGAGTGTGAGTGGGCGGAGAGGTGTGGGGGGCAGGCTGGGATTCTGAGATCAGCTTCCACGTCAGGAGGCCATGGTACTCAACCGGTAAAGGGTGGCTTGTCCTCTTCAGGTGGAGCGGGAGTTCCTACCTCAAGTGGAGGAGTTCAAGGATCTCGGGGTCTTGTTCACGGTGAAGTGGAAGAATGGAGCGGGAGATCGACAGACGTATCGGGCGGCTCCCGCAGTAATGGGGGCGCTTGACGGTCCGTTGGGTGAAGAGAAGCGGAGCCGAAAGCGAAGCTCTCAATTTCCCGGTCGGTCTAGTTCCTACCCTCACTATGGCCATGAACTTGGGTCATGACGAAAGAACGAGATCCCGAACAGCGCTGAAATGAGCTTTTTCCTCCGTAGGGTGGCAGGCACTCCTTCGAGATAGGGGGAGGATATTGCTCAGCCATTCGGCGAGGCCGGAGTAGAGCCGCTCTGCTCCCTCCACATCGAGAGGAGCCAGTTGAGGTGCGCTCGGGCATCCTATACCGGATGCCTCCATGGGACGCCTTCTGGGAGGTGTCCAAGGCACGTCCCACGGGAGAGGCCCAGGGGAACGGCCCGGGATTACGCTGGAGGGACTATGTCTCTCGGGTGGCCTGGGGAACGCCTTGGGCTCCCCGGAGGAGCTGGAGGAGGTGGTCTGGGGAGAGAGAGGTCTGGGAGTCTCTGCTGACGTGGTGTGTGTTGTTTTTTTTTTTTTTTTTCTCACTCGTTTTTTTTACTTTTTTGGGGGGGGAGGGGGGGGGGGGGATGTCTGCTGCCCCCGCGACCCGGTTCGGGATAAGCGGAAGACGACGAGTACGAGTACGAGAAAATGTAAAGTCATCCAAGTTTTTATATCTTCAAAACATGCTTGTAGTCTATCTAACTGGTTGGGTTCATCAGGATTTATGGATAAGTAAAGCTGAGTATCATCAGCGTAACAGTGAAAATTTATCCTATGCTGCCTGATAATTTGACCTATTGGAAGCATATATATAGTAAAGGGAATTGGCCCAAGTACTGAACCCTGTCGTACTCCACAATTAACCCTGGAGTTTAAAGATGATTTATCATTTACATGAATAAACTGGAATCTGTTAGAGTAATAAGATTTAAACCAGCCTAGCGCTGTTCCCAGCATATTCCAGCCTTTTTAAGAGAATATTATGGTGGACTGTATCAAACGCAGCACTGAGATCTAACAGAACCAGTACAGACACAAGTCCATTATCTGAGGCAATAAGAATATCATTGTGACTTTCAGCAGAGCTGTTTCAGTGCTATGATGAGCTCTGAAACCTGACTGAAACTCTTCAAACAGGTCATTGCTGTGTAAATGCTCACACATTTGATTAGCAACTATTTTCTCAAGAATTTTAGATAAGAATGGAAAGATTGGATATAGGTCTGTAATTTTTCAAGTCATCTCGATCAAGCGAAGGTTTCTTACGTAAAGTTTAATTACAGCTTACCTTAAAAGCCTGTGGTACATATCCATTACTAAGATAGATTAATCATATCTAAAAATGGGGCTGGTATCAGAGGGAACCCTTCTTTAAATAATTTGGTTGGGTGGGTCTAACATTCAAGTTGATGGTTTAGATGATGCTAATATTTCTGATAACTCAGGAAGCTCCACACGATCAAAGCAGTCCAAACACAGATCAGGTTCTACGGTTATTTCCAATGTTGTCTCACTTGCTGAGGATGAAGTAATCATCTTCGGGAGTATGTCAAAGATTTCATTTTTAATAGAATCAATTTTATTTAAGAAGAATCCCATAAAGTCATGACTGCTAAGAGCTAAGGGAATGGATGGCTCAACAGAGCTATGACTCTGTAAGTTTAGCAACTGTACTAATGAGAAACCTAGGATTATTCTTGTTCTCTTCTATTAATAATAGAAATAAGCTGTTCTGGCTTGGCGAAGTGGTGTTTTATACAACAGTAGGCTATTTTTCCAGATTAAGTAGGAATCCTCTAGTTGTGTAGAGCACCATTTTCTTTCTAATTTTCTAAAAACATTGTGCTTTAAAAGTACGCAGATCTAAATTAAACCAAGGAGCCTGGCCTCCTATGAATAATACCTTCTTTTCAAGGGGGCTGCATTGTCTAATGCACCACGCAATGATGAAGTAACACTATGAACAAGAGAATCAATCTGGAAGGGGCAGAAAAAAAATAATTCCCCCACTGTTTTTTCAGTGAAAATGAGGAGTTTAAAAAAGTGGAACAGATTTTTAAAGGTTGTTACAGCATCGTCTGATAATGATCTACTATAATGACATTTTTTCAGGTGTGGAGTACTCGGTTAAATTAAACTCAAAGGTTTTTAAGAAATGGTCAGACAGGACAGGGTTATGAGAAAATATTTTTATGTTTTTAAAACCCAACCCATATGTCAGCACAAGGTCCAGAGAATGAAGACAAAGGTGGGTGGTTTTTAATGTTTTGAGCAAAGCCAAATGAGTCTAAGATAGCATTAAAGGCAATATTTAAGCTATCATTTCAGTGTCAACATGAATGTTAAAAATCCCCCATATAATAACCCTTATCTGTATTAACACTAAATCAGATAAAAGGCGGGAAAAATGATCTAAAAAATTGAGAGTGGGGCCGGTGGACGGTAAAAAACAACAAAAGAAGTGGTTTAATGCTTTGCCCAATTTGGAGGAGGAAAAACCACTATTTAATTTAAATTTAAAAAGAGTTTTAGCTATTGATTGGTCGGACAAAAGGTGGTTGCTACTTCTCCGCCCAGTATTTTCGAGGAAATGTGAAAATTTAATAAAATTAGTAGGAGTTGACTCATTTATAGTAACATAATCCTCTTGCTGCAGCCAGGTTTCTGTTAGGCAAAATAAATCAATCTGATTGTCAGAAATCAGGTCACTAACTAGCAATGTCTTTGAAGAGAGAGATCTTATGTTCAGTAGGCCACATTTAATTGTTTTATTTTTCTTTTTAGTCTGAGTTGTGTTTATTTTTAAAATGTGTGACTTGTCTCTTTATTGCATCAGCTTTCTAAAATCAAATTTCCTAACTTGTCCATCTACATAATTAACATGCAATCAAAAATGTCAGCTTCATCAAAAATGCAATAAAGACACGATTTACTACTTTTATAGCTCATGTCAACCCCCAATATGTTTCTTTCCAAGTTGGACATACAAGGTCAACATCGAAAAGTTCCAGAATGAAGTTAAGTAGTTTTATGGTTACAGCTAGGTGCACTAAAAACAATCCATAAAACATACCTCACTGCACTTTACAGACATAAAACATGGTTTAAACCCCCTTTGGGCCAGTGCATTTGCATGGTAGAATTTCCCATTGCATCATCAAAAAGCAATGGCAACCCAGTCTGTCCAAGTCATACACATATTTTTTGAGATATGACCCAGTAAAGCCATCTCCTTCGCCCGTTGAGGGCTCCTGGGTAAGCACTAGCCAAGTTCAATTGGCCCTCCACCATGTGGCGAAAAATATACAATACATAGAGCACATCTGGAGTTAAACAAGCTCTCACAGCCTGAGGGGAGCCACGGTGTAGCCCACAATGACCAGTGCATGCTGATAAGAAACAAGCTTGGGACACATGACCCCCTGCAAAAGTATTCCTTTTTAAAAGGACATGCATGGTTTTCAAAAAATGTGGCATGTATTTGTAGTTTTCCTCCTTGAGTTAATTTGTAAAATCAGCTTTTGCTGCATGTAAAGATGGTAGTCTTTTAGGTATGTCTCTACCAGTTTAGCTCATCTAGTGACTGCTCTATTTGTCCTTTGTCTTTGTTTTTGTTTTTCTTTCAAAATAGCGCAAGCTCAGTCAGATTGGATTAAAAGCGTGTGTGAACATCAATTTTCAAGTTTTGCACAAATTCTTAATTGGATATAGTAGGTCTTGACTTTGACTGGATCATTCTAACACATGGATGTGCTTTGATCTAAGCCATTCCATTGGAGCTCTGTATTTTTAGGGTTATTCTCCTACATGGAGGTGAACCTGCACCCCAGTCTCAAGTCTTTTTTAGCCTCTAATAGGTTGACTTCTGTGGTTACCCTATGTTTCGGGTCCGTGTTTTCTGATCAACTCTGACCAGCTTCAGGTCCCTGCTGACAAAGAAAGCATGGCCACAGTATGATAATGCCACCACCATGTTTCACTGTGGGAATGGTGCATTCGGAATAATGTGCAGTATTAGTTTCAATTGCACACGGTATTTTAGGCATTTAGGCATGTACGTCTTCTTGCTGTGTCTCCTACATGGGTCGGGGGATCTGCAAATGGGACTTCTTACACCTATCTTTGAAGCCACTTTTGGATTGTGTTGCAAATTACTATCAATGATCAATCCTGTCTCAATACAGCCATATGCCTTACATATGTCTCCCATACCAGTGATCCTAATGTATAATAGAGGTATTTTGTCACAGTGTACACACACCATCAGAGGTAGGTTGTGCAATAGAATAAATGCTTAATAGCTTATTAATGTCTACTGTATTATCAGTTTGGTGCCTTTTTGTAACATCTGTCAATAATGGATTGCAAAATTAGTAGTATTAGTATTAATTTGTAATATCTACAGTATAATTTTGGTAGAACTGCAAACATTGGAAATCCTCTGCATATATTTCAAGCATATAACCACTTAATTGACTTATTACTTTAGATGACAAATAAATAATGATCAATAATTAATTACAATGTACGGTTTTCTTTTTACAAATAATGGGATGGATAGATGCCCCTGTAACTAAGCGGTGATTTTGAAAGTATTTAGCAGTATCTGTGAGGATGAAAAAGTGTTTCTTGTTCAAAAGGATACGTTGTTACTCAACTTCCAATTTCAGTTTTAACAAAAGCAGCATCAATAAAATACTGAACATCTAAAATTGAACTGACAGCAAAAACACAAATAACATGTTTTTTTTTTTAATAATTGGCCATACATTTTGGCATTAGCGGGTTAACATTAGGTTTTTCTACCATAAATGCCAGATTTGTGGGATGAACAACCAGCATTTGTTCTTTCAAGAGATTCTCCACCCTTGTGTTTGGATCTCTACAGCTATTCCAGAGTTACCATGGGCTTTTTAGCAGTTTCTCTTGCCCAGCCTGTCAATTCAGGCGAGCATTCTTGCATTAGGTTTCCTGGCAGTGCCATACTCTTTCCTTTCCATTCCTGAGATTAAACTACACCCTGGACCCTGTGTCAGGCCACGGAGCTGAGCACAGGTTGGTTGTGCTCTGCAGTGTGTGTTTCCCTATTTCTCCTGCAGGGTGCGACAGGCAGGTGCATCCCTGCAGCTGTTCCTCAGAAGTAATCAAGGAGCCTACTTAAACTGCTGGAACCTGTGAGAAGGCGTCAGAGTGTTGACTAACCTAGTGTGGTTCTCCACCCGTGAGATCCTGTTCTGGTTTTTCCTTTGTGGAACTCCCTTCATGGTTTGCCTCCCACTGTGTTTGGTAAATACTTAACTGTATTCACTGCAGTCTTATGACTCCATGTGGATCTTCTGGATGGATTTTCCGAACCGCTGCTTCAGCCTCTAAGTCCTGCCTGTCCACTCTCCAACACCTCTCATCTTCTGGAGGAGTTTCACTCTCGCAGCACGCCAACTGGCCAGCCTCAGTTTCCATGGTTTGCTCACCTCTCCTTGAACATAATTCATCCACAAGAAGTAATCCTTCAAATTTACTTTTCACCTTCCAAATTACCTGTCATCATAGTCACCTCTTTTCCAGAGCGGTGACCCAATGCGACCTGAACTACCGGATCAAACACCATTCATATTATTCAATAAACATTGTAAATCTTTATCCAGTCTCCGTGTTTTGTGCCTGCTCAAGAGTCTCCTGGTTCTCGTTATGACACTCTGTTTACAAACTGAATGACTTCTGGAGGCAACTGGTTTAAGTGGGTTTTATTTAGGGTCATTAGAGTAAAGGAGGTTGAATACAAATGCACACCACACTTTGTAAATTTAAATAAGTAAAAAGAAAATAAGTTATCCTTTGACCTCCACTTCAAGTAAAAAAGACTACCTTGTGTTGGTCTATCACATTCAATCCCAATAAAATACGTTGAACTTGTAGCAAGGCAAAATGTGAAAAGGTTTAATAGATGGGAATACTTTATATCATTGAAGCTTGTGGTAATTTCAACATTTCAAAATCTCATCCCCACCCTGTCCATGTCTTTGTCTTGCAAGATATCTTGATCCAAAAGTTGTTCCAAACACTACATTAAGAAAAAAAAAAGCACTTTTGCAACAAAAAGAACACACAGAACTATACATGCCATATTCCCATTTGTATGAACCAAGCCTCTTCTTTCTTAGAGTGACCTGTGGGCAGACAGACAGAAGCAGAGCCAAATGAGAAAAAAAAAAAAAAATAGACAGCAGCTGCCAAGGAAGTCTGCTGGTGTGGTTAGAAGTCTGTTGCATAATGGATCTCTCTGTGTGATTAAACAAACAGCATGTTATCAACAGCTGTGATGGATGTACAGTTCAGCACTGTGAGAACGTAGACCTTTCCCCAGGACACTCTACATCCACACTCATTTATAAAGCAACACTGAAGCATTACACATGCACAAAAAGTGGCATTGGACATCTCTGTATCAGCTGATATGTTTCTCCTCAAGAACTGCATCCACCTGAGAGGCATAAATCCCTAACCAAGAGAGGTTATACAGAGGGGGCAAAACACAAAAAAACACACACTGATCCAGGAAAACCATGTTAGCAAAGGTTGTCAGTCATGTCTTGGCAGAAAGTAGCCAGATATGGTAGGAAGAAATTAAGCCAAAGCTAAATATTGAATTTGTTGAAAAATGTGTGTTTCATGCAAACAAAAGAGAGCACGCACAGAGAGGTTAGAAAAGCCCTCACAGGGTATTTTGTTTGATGAATTTTACAAGTCACATCTTACATTTCTCTTAGGCTGCCTGTTTAAACACTTGCAGTGTTGTATTACATTTCTGTAATAAAACCCTGTTTTATGTAAAGCAAGAGGAGCTAGTGGACCACAGGAGATTTCACACAGGAGATGTGTATGACGGGTGAATTTCTAAGGTAAAAACAGGAAATTTTTTGACAAGAATTTTTTATCATGTATGTTTTTCAAGATACATCCTCACTAAATATGTTACATTCTGTTCTTAAAAGCAAAGTTAAAAATAACGTGAACAAGTACACTCAGGTAAAAAAAAATTCATCTGAAATTCAGTGTAATAAGTTGAAGGATTTTATGTTCATTCATGGTGTTCTTCAGGTTTTTCATGTGTTAAGATTCTGACTTGAGTTGCAATCATCATTTTCTTCTAATGTTCCAGGAAGAGCGGTGGAACACCATGAAACCAGTCAATGCTGCAGAATCATGATTGCATGTATGACCAGTTTTATCACAAGATTTTAGATACTTTTTGTTTTCATACTGTTCATTTAGATTAAACAGTTTATCTTCTAACACAAAGGAGTGATCCTTGAGTGACTGCCATGAGTTACCAGAAAGTTTACTATATAATCTCACTGTCTACCAAAATATTCTACCAACGGTGAGAGAAATGGTAAAGAAAAGAAGTCAAATAATACATATTTGAGTAAATATTACCTAAAAAGAACACAAACATAACATTCAGATCTCAGAAGAGGAGAAACTGTGGTTACACAAAGATCCTGCATCACAAAGTGTCCCCAATTGTTTTTGTTCTGTTACAACCACAAGAATACAAGTTCAGCCTTGTTAGCTGGAAAGCTAAATCTTTTTTGTTTTGAAGAAAGTGAATAATAGCTTGTTGGACAGGGTTACGTTCATGCCAGTGGTTGTAAAGGATTTCTGGGGATTTAGCATAAAGCCATTTGTGGATCACGGATACTCAGAATAAATGTTCTCATGAACTTAGTGCTGCTTGAAGTTTAAATTGTTACCAAATTTATAATGAAGAGATAATTGGATAAAGTCAGAATCAACATGAAAATATGTACTTTAACGGCTATGCAAATTGTTCATGTTTTTGTGTATGTGCTCATGATTTATGCTTTTTTAATTGGAACCTCATTGGAAAATGTGTTCCTCCAGTCCAGAGTTCCTGCTGATAGACACCACAGATCTGCTGGAGAACTTACTTCCTTAAAGAAGTTTAAGGAATCATGACCCCCACTACTACAGTAAAAATCCAGATAACTTAAATCTGGATTCACATGCTTTATTTTATTTATTTGTTTACCAGTACAAAGGCTAAGAACAGAACTGACACACCGCAGAAGTCTGTTCATCAAACAGAGATAAGGAGACACATATTATTTATGAACTGCATAAATGCATTGAAGTCGCATACAATCATATGCACAAACTTATGCAGAGGCGACTGCACACCAAGTCAGCACAACCTTTTTAATTCCTGGAGGACATCTGTAATGAAGACTGAGTCATTTAGACACAATTACGGAAAACCAAGTAGGAAAGGATGGAGCAAAAAGGTTGAAAGTGATCTCAGTAAAGAAAACTCAGTTTGAATGTGTAAACTCAATTTGCCATGAATTTAATTAATGCTGGTTTAAATGAAAGCATTCAGACAGAGACTTCTGTCATCCCCCACTCTGGGTTCCCCCATTTATACTTTTTTTCTCAGACTGTGTGAAGAAAAGAAAACAGTACTTTAGCGCCATCTGTTGTCTCTGAATTTACCCTACAACAAATGAGAGTGATCTACAGGGGTTGGACAATGAAACTGAAACACCTGTCATTTTAGTGTGGGAGGTTTCATGGCTAAATTGGATCAGCCTGGTAGCCAGTATTCATTGATTGCACATTGCACCAGTAAGAGCAGAGTGTGAAGGTTCAATTAGCAGGGTAAGAGCACAGTTTTGCTCAAAATATTGAAATGCAAACAACATTATGGGTGACATACCAGAGTTCAAAAGAGGACAAATTGTTGGTGCACGTCTTGCTGGCGCATCTGTGACCAAGACAGCAAGTCTTTGTGATGTATCAAGAGCCACGGTATCCAGGGTAATGTCAGCATACCACCAAGAAGGACAAACCACATCCAACAGGATTAACTGCGGACGCAAGAGGAAGCTGTCTGAAAGGGATGTTTGGGTGCTAACCCGGATTGTATCCAAAAAAACATAAAACCACGGCTGCCCAAATCACGCAGAATTAAATGTGCACCTCAACTCTCCTGTTTCACCAGAACTGTCCGGGCGGAGCTCCACAGGGTCAATATACAGGCCGGGCTGCTATAGCCAAACCTTTGGTCACTCATGCCAATGCCAAACGTCGGTTTTCATGGTGCAAGGAGCGCAAATCTTTGGGTTTGGGGACAATGTGAAAAATGTATTGTTCTCTGATGAGTCCCCCTTTACTGTTTTTCCCCACATCTGGGAGTTTTACGGTGTGGAGAAGCCCCAAAAAAGGCGTACCCCCAGACTGTTGCATGCCCGGAGTGAAGCATGGGGGTGGTTCAGTGATGGTTTGGGCTGACATATCATGGCACTTTCCCCTTGGGCCCCAATACTTGTGCTAGATGGGCGCGTCACTGCCAAGGACTACCGAACCATTCTTGAGGACCATGTGCATCCAATGGTTTTCAAACATTGTATCCTGAAGGCGGTACCGTGTATCGGGAGGGGACAATGCCCCAAAACCACACACTAAGACTGGTGAAAGATTGGTTTGATGAACATAAAGGAAAGATGAACATCTCCCCATGGCCTGCACAGTCACCAGATCTAAAATTATTGAGCCACTTTGGAGTGTTTTGGAGGAAAGAGTCAGGAAACGTTTTCCTCCCCAGTATCACGTAGTGACCTGGCCCACTATCCTGCAAGAAGAATGGCTTAAATCCCTCTGACCACTCTGCAGGACTTTAATATGTCATTCCAAGACGAATTGACGCTGTTTTTTGGCCCGAAAAAGGGGGGCCCCAAACCCCATACTAATAAATTATTCTGGTCTAAAACCAGGTGTTTCAGTTTCATTGTCCAACCCCTGTATGGTGGCTCTTACGTCCTTGTTGAAATGCTGCAGTTTTGTGGTGTACAAGTGAGATAAATCATGAGCTAAATTGTTTTGAAGCATTTTCCAAATTTACCGTACCATATGAAATTATACATTATTATATAACAAAAATAGTAAAATAAAAAGCTGCAACAAGTTGGCTGCATAACTGTGCACACCCATTCAATTTAGTTTCACTATTCAGACTTTTTGTGTTCACCTGTCTTGGAGGGTCCTGAAAAATCTGATTAACCTGAAATAAATTACAGCTGTCCCAATTGGATTTTCCTAAGACTCGTTCAGATGCATCCTTGAGCATAAGCCATAATTTGCAAAGAGATTATAAAGGAAATGATTTCATTGGACAAAGGTATCAATAAGGAGGAGAGTACAAAATTGTTTAGAGCTTTATACATTCAAAAGGACACAGTTAACACAGTCACCAACAAATGGAGAAAATATGGGAGAAGAGGGACATTACAAAAATCAACATTTGTGCAAACGTGATAAAAACCATGACCATGAAGTGGTCAGGGAGGCTACCGGTGGAGGTCAGGGATCTGTAGGAATATCCTACTAGTACTAGTTGTGTTTTACATGTGACAACAATTGTGTGTATCATCCATTTGAAGAATTTTAACACAGAATTATTTCTTCCAAAGAAAAAATTCCAGCCTCGCTAAAATCTTCCAAAATATTGTGTTACAGGCTGACGAAAATTGAATTGAATTTTTTGCCACAATCCCAAAAGGCAAGTTTGGCACAAAAACAACACTGCATACCACTGAAGGAACACTATACTCTCAATGAAAGATGGTAGAGGCAGTACTCTGGGACTGCCTTTCTCCTAAGCAAAACTGAGGTGTATGAAGTTAAATAGTAATAACAATTATCTGTTAGTTTTGGCCCAAAACCTTTAGATGGTTGCTTTAAAGTAGAAGATGAAGATGGATTTAATTTTTCAGCATGAAACCAAGAATACATCCAAATCAACAAATTAATGGTTTCATGGTAAGATTGTTCATGTCTTTGGGTTGCAAAGCTAGAGTTCAGTTTTGGAGATCTTTTGCTGAGTAGAGTACAAATATCACCAAGTCAGGGATGTGGGATCCTGATCCAACCAAAGAAAACTAAAGGCTGAAATTAAATCCCAATGAAACTGTTTCCATAATTTACTGAAATCTTGTCTTTGTTTATCCAAAGTGAATTTTTCAAAATTTTCAAAATTTTAGACTTACATCCAAACTGATGTTTCTCTCAGATGTTCTTGAAAAAGTGTACTAACTCAACTCTGTTATCTTCTATACAAAACATTTGTAGAAAGTTCCAGTCTAGTTTCAGAGATCATTGTAACAATGAATGGGTTTCTAAACGTTTTGGGCCTCAGTTTACAACCTGTATTATTTGAAAAAAAAATTTATATGTCCTATATAATTTTAGGGTTATTTTGCTGCATTTGATCCAATCAGCACCCAAAAGCTTTTAAAAGAGGTTTAAAATTGCATGCATTAAATAAACAGCGCTAGTCAAATTTTGATCATAGAATAGAATAGAATAGAATAGAATAGAATAGAATAGAATAGAATAGAATAGAATAGAATAAAACCATTATTGTCTCTCAATTGGGACATTCAGGTGTACTAGTAGCAAAATGACAGTTAATGGAAGCATGCAGATTGACACAGAGGTAAAAATGTAAAAACGTAAGTAAGAATAACAGTTTTGTACTTGCACTATTTTATTTACTTAGTAAATTTTCTTTACTCTGCTTCAGAATCATGCAGGAAAAATAGCCCATGCATTGTTATTTCTGGACTGGATTATTATTACTCTTTTTTGATTTAGATGCCCTTCCCAAAAGGGGGCAACACAAGTTCTGCTTTTTTTTTTGGGTTGGGGCCCTTTTAAAAAAAAAGTGTTTTTTTAAAAATTTTTTTTTTTTGTTTACAAAAAAATTTAAAAAGGCTCCTAATAATTAAACTCCATCTTATATTTACTTATATTTTCTTTATATTCCAAATAGAACACTTTGCTTTTTTTTTGGATCTATCTAAAGAAAAGGCCTAAAAGTAGTAGGGAGGCAGACCTTCATGTAGTCAGGGTTTGCCGGGTTTTTGGGAAACCAAATACAATTTTTTTTTGGGAGGCAGGGCACTTTCTTACTAGATTTTCCTAAAACTTACATTTTTACTATCCATTGAGGACAAATGGATGCATTACTATTGACAATTTCACCAGTTACCTATGACCTTAAAAACCCCCACCCTTGCAAAAAGTTTAAAAAAACAATAAATGTACCCGATAATCCCCCGTGGCGGGACCGACTAAAGTTTTCTGGGCCCCCTTTACGGATCCTTAAAAAATCCCGACCTGGGCCCTTTCCCAATTTTTGGTGATAAAAGATTTTTTTTACAACTGACATTGTGAGATGTTATATGGTTACAATACACCTTCCCAAAGTTCCCCCAATTTTTTTTTTTTTTTTTATTTTTTTTTTTTTTTTTTTTTTGGGGGGGGGAAAAATTTTTTTTTTTTTTTTTTTGGGTTTTTTTTTGGGTTTAAAACTATGTTAACCGCAGATGAGAGACGTGACCTGGTGGGCTGGTCCGTCAGTCAGGGCTCTCTCACAGCAGAGCAAAAGGGGAGAGTGGCTGATTTTCAGACCTTTGTGGACGTAGATAAAATCGGTGGATAAGATCGGTTTTACATGTATTGGCTGATCGGCAATCAACCAAATTTAAGGAAATCGGGTGCACCCCTATAGATAATGAATGTCTGGATATAGTTAGGACTGACTTGAATAAGCCATGCATTTAGTTATGCTGCTATAGGTCTAGACTGCTGGAAAACTGAAAGCACTGAGCATCTTTTCTTGACTGCTTCATTTTACTTGTGATGTTAATGTGCAACATTATTATCATCAACTTTTTACCTCTTTGTTGTCTAAGACACTAATTTCCAACAGCATTTGTGTTTGTCTGGGTTTCCTTTCTGTCCTCCTAACCCTCAGCTGCTTGAGACAGATATCTGCTCATCCTACACTTGGTTCTACTGAAAGTTTCTTACATTTTTAAAAGGAAATTTCTTCCCATCCAGCGCTCCGGGGACTGGGTCACAGAAAAACCAGTCTCCCTTTGGGAAATAAAAAATTCAAAGAAATCTGCTTCTTTTCTTTCAATAATCAAGTGAGGATTTTTTTTTTTTAAAAATGGTCTATTTTTGTTTAAAGTACCCATTCAATCTGATCTAGTTTGATGATTTGTTGTTGGATTGAATGTGTCTATGAATTATATGAGAGAAACAAATGCAGTGGGCTTAAATTGGACTTGCTTGATGATTTAAACTTACCTTAGGATAACTTAAGTAATGATTTGCTATATGAATAAACTGAATTTGATTTAGTTAATCACCAAATGACATTAATGTATTTATTTTTTATTACTTTTTTTTCGTTTTCTAAAAGAAATGCAGTGTAACCTGTAACATTAGCTTTTTGAGTTTATATTTGACCAACTGCATAGCATATTCTTCCCGCTAGATGGCAGTAGATACCAAGGGCAGGCAACAAGGTCAAAAGTAAGGCTGCTCAAATTGCTTTGTGGTGGATTCATTTAAAGCACATAGCGGTCAACCACAGGAGTCACTCTAAAAGCAGCATGCATTCCATTATAAACTAACCAAAGAATTTCAATGTTTAGCTAAGCAGTCTTATATATGCTGTTTTGTGAAAAACAAAAAATTGTTTAGAAAAAAAAAAAGTCAGCTAAAGCTCAGTGTTGTGAGATGTAAATTGAGCTTTTTTTCTTGAATTTAAAGTTTAAAACCGATATGTAGAAACTGACTCACAGCTGTCATAGGGGTTTATATAAAACATAATCACATCTTATGTCTCTTCTTGTGAAAGGAAAAGTGTTGTCATGTTTTTATGTTTTTTTACTATTATTTTTTTATTATCATTATTTTCCTTCAATGTAGAACAATGTTTAAAGTATATATATATATATATATATATATATATAGTTATAGTTATATATATTTATATATAGTTATATATATAGTTATATATAAAACCAAGGGGCTAGGGTTAAACAAGGTTATACTTCTACCTACCTCCTTTTCAAACGTTCATGTAAATATGTATCATGTGTATGAATGTGAATGTCTTTGAAATAAACAAACATGATATAATTGAATTTGATGCATGTCCTGCAGACACTGTTAGATTAAAAATACTGTGCTAGACATCTGATGACAAGGATCAGGTTTGTACTTTGGGGCTGACATAGATCCGTCTGTCACCTCACTATAAACTAATTTCACACTAGTTGAGATCACACAAGGCCAGTAAGTGGATTCTTTATGTGCCATGATAAATACCAGAATAATATACAAGAGTTTAATAAAGAACTGTTTCTTCTTTTTTCCCCTTTTCACATTCAAATCTTTAGGTTTATGATTATAGTTCCTTAATAATGTAAGGAGAATAGAGGAAGAGACTATTAATCACACAAAAAAGAATCTGCATTGGAACGGATGCTAAGCAGGTCATTTATACATTTCTTCTAGCTCATTCTTTCTTGACTGGTATCCAGACAGGGTAACAAGTTCACATTAATTTTGATTTACCTCCCTCTGTGCAATCTCAGTGTCAGCTGGCCTCTATATATGGCTGTTTGTAAGTGATCTGAGCTGTAATGCTAAGAGTTGCTGATGCTCCTGGAATTAAATCTCTCACTGGATTTCCTCTCACCTGTTACCAATAAACACTTTATTGTTAAGAACTTTAGGGCCATTTTCATCAGTAACCCTGTGGGCTTTCATTTCTTTAACGCTTTCCTTACAAATACACTCCACTCTTTAGGCCACTGACATGACCTGTTAGAGTTTTTAAGAACATCTGAGGGTTAAAAAAAGATATGTCTATTTTCTAATTACTTAGGGGAATTCGGATTCTCTGAGGTAGCACTACTTCATTTCAAACTATAACTTGCAATTCACCTCATTTCGCTTGCCACAACAGCTGGTGCCAGCAGACAGCCCTAGACCGTGGTGTAATAGCTGACCCATCCAGTATCCTAGCAGCCCTAACCCAACAGCAGAGCAAAGATTGGAGGCAAAGATGACTTCACAAAATCAAGAAACTATTGAAATGCTTTCTTTAACACAAATGAAAACACTCATGTATTGCTTGCATTTACCTCTCTGTGAGTAATTTCTACATTTCCAGAAGTCTTGTTAGGACACAAATATTGTGATTTAAACATTTTGCAGCTTCCATTTGGGGCACATATTTTCGCACATCAAGAGATTTATTAGGCTAGAGGCCTACTTTCAAATAAAACTAATTTTTACTTTATTTTTTGCCCTGTTATGATCTGCCTGTTAGGTTTTGAGTTCCTTGTTTGTTTTCTCTTCTCACATTCTTTAGTTGCTGTTATTTCAGTTTATGTTTAGATTCATCATTCATTCTTGTGTTTAGATAATTGTTTGGATTCCTGTGTTAGAAGTGTCAGTTTGTTTGTCCTTGTAGATCTGGTTCCTCCCTGTTTATGTTCTTTAGTTAGTTCATTGTTTACTTATTTCTGTTCACTTTGATGTTTTGTTATTCCCCTGATTCCCTGCTCCCCCTCCTTCAATTGCCTGCTTTCTCTCTCTCGCCAGCTACTCCTGATTTCCCCCCGATTAGCTCCCAGTGTTCATTGGTCCATTCTCCACCCTTCAATAGTATTTATACTCTCCGGTTTTCATTGTTCTCTACTGGTTTCTCCTGTTTGCTACCTGTTCGTTACCCTGATGTATTCCCGCTCAAGTCTCAGCTACCTGCCTATGTTCCATGACCTGAGATCATTGTAAGTTCTTGATTCTAACCATATTAAAACTTTACAACTCACCATGTGGCTCCTTGGCTCTGCTCTGCATGTGGGTCTATCCCAAATTCAGCAAACTCTGACATACCCAGGAAATCAATCATCAGCTAATAGTCATATATTCAGCAAATATGACAATGAAGCTGTGAAAGAGTCTACTTGAAATCATTATACCAATCTCATTATAGGACTAACTGCTACACAAGGGGGTGAAATGCTTATACCCTTGCCATGCTGTATTAGCAATGGTTACCTCCAAACAAAAGTGTGTCACCTCCTTTGCTAAGAAACAAAATGGCTTCATAGGCAAGGAGATTCATGCTGAGAATATTGCACATTACAGTACTGTTTTCCAGATAATGACAGACTTATTAATAAAGAACTGGACTTCAGAATGTGCAAGACTGGCCAGTCAGTACATCTGCACACACACTTTTCTTGTCACAAGAAAAGCGTAAAGAAGTCACTTGAAGCCACTGAAGAAAGAAAAGGATGGACGGAGGCTGTTTTCCCTGATTAGTTCTCCTAATGTTTTTTACATCTGGAAAATCATTTAATGGGAGCTCAACCATCAGTAGGTGTTGTGCCAACAGTGAAGCACCCTAATACAATCGATGTTTAGGGTTGCTTCTTGTCCAACAGAATGAACTTACTCAGAGTTGTCAAATAGCACTGCAACAAATCGAGTGAACTCAAAGTTCATTACAAGAGGTTCTAATAATTCAAGGCAAATTTTGTGATATGTGTATCATACACCAAGATACAGGACCATGTTACCAGACAAAGTGATAAAAAGGTAGCTCAAACATCATAGCCTTGAAAACTAGACCAAATGCTGGGAAACTCCCGATAATATTATGAACTTATAATCAGTTCTTAAAAAGCAGGTGAACAAGCAGAAACCAGCTCTGACCAGGAAAGAGCCGCACATGGTTACATGCTTGTAATATGTCAGCCATTTTGTCTCCCTCCTGTGTGACATATGGTTTGGCTAAACCAGTATTTAAGTTTGCGTATATGTCTGTTCAGAAGGTCAGTTTGTTTGTTATGTTCCATCATTCCTTATGCCGTATGTGTTTCCATAGTTGGGATTTTGACTCTATGTTATGTTAAGTTGACCTCTTTTATAAGCCTGTCTTTTATATTTTTATAAATAATAACAAAAAATCCACATTTTGAATTAACCACCTGTGTTTTTTTTCCCCTTTGCTTGGCCCGACTTTAGGCTTTCAAAAAAAACTGTACAGGGAGTTTGCCCCTCCCCCCAAAGTGTGATTGAAAATCAAAACATTTGAAGTTGGGAAAATTTACTCTTTAAATACTTAGACATGTGAAAGATAAAATATAATATTATAAAATTTTTTAATATAAAATATATATAAAATATATATATATATATATATAATATTTTGTAAATATATGTCCTATTACCTAGAAAATTTCATTGATATGGGAAAGATCACGGGCCCTTGGGGTTAAATGAGTTGCAGCATTGTCTTTTATGCATTTACCAAAGTAGCATACACAATTAGATGGTGACTGCCACAGATTATACATTGCCACATGCAATGTATAATACACATTGTACCACTGCAACTGCATTTACACAACCGCTACTCAAATATTACAGCAATGACCCAATATTAACTTTAATCAATCTCAGACCTGCTGGCAGTCTTGCCTGGGCCTGGGAAAAGAACATCTATGGGCAAACATGGGCCAACACCTGACATTCTGTAACTAGAAGAAAATTAAGATATATTTACCTTTTCAAAACATAACTGATATTGTATTGAATTGCCTTTTTTCTCCTCCCACGTTCTCCCTTCCCTCCACTCTCCACTTCCCTTCTTCCCCCTCGTATATTCTCCATACTTTGGATATTTTAGTTTCCCTGTTTAGAACAAGTTCTAAATTATATTCCTGCAATTAAAGGCTAATCACTAATTACTGCGATCCATGCAGCCCATTGTTAGTCCCGCTTAGTGATTTTGATTTGTAAGGCAGAAAGATAAAATAAATTCATGACCATGAAGTAAAAATATTTATGAAATAGTTTTAAAAAGTTATGTATTTATTTATTTAGTTTTAGTTTTAATAAAATTTTCATATGTAAAAATATCAGTTTGAGTCTTGTTGCACTTTTGGCTTTCCATACATCTGGGTGGACCAAATCGTTCGTATTTTAGGCTTTTGTTTATGTGACCTGTTTAGATTTGAGCTCCAAAAGCCATGGGCTGAACCTTCCTTTAGCAGTTGAGGTTGTAGAGCAGTATTTTCACTTCGTTCACCAACGTCAGATATTGTGTCAGCGGCCAAACCATTCCACCACTGCACGGACAATTAGGAAGTAAAAAAATTAGTAAATAAGGTTTTATACAGTGTAACCTAAATTTAGGCCTTAATGGTGCCACCTTTTCTCTACCAATGGCACGGGCTGGGGGGGACAACCGGGTCATGAGACTAATATGCTTAGTCTCATGAAACACCATGCAAACTGACAACATTTTTTATTTATTCAACAACTAATTTTCTGACTACATGGTGACACTCATAGAGCATTGTAATTTAATACCCAGGCAGACAGTAGATCATAATTATGGAAACAAAGATTACAAGACTGTGTGTTCAAGGCTAAAGTAATGTACTCCACCCTGACACAGTTGAACACTGTGCATTTCATACCTTTGAACCCAATATGTGTACACTATATAAACCAGGAGCAAAAGCAACACATACCACAAAGACTTAACAGGACTTAAAGATACGCAATATCCGTTCATTTCCTCCCTGTGTAACAGTCCACTAGCAAAGATGTCAAGATAGAAAAAGGCCTTGACAGCAGTTAGGTAGGCAAAGTAGGTAATCAAAATCCTTATTTACCACAATTTATATAAAATTTAAAAATCAAAACAAACTAATTTATTTAAATACACATTCACTTTAAATAACAAAGAGACTAGTGAATATCATACAGAATGAAATACATCCTGGATATTTAATTTTGTTTCCAAAAGATCCACTCAAATCCTACATTTGCTAAATGTTGCCTAATAAGAATTATATAATGAGCATATCTGCTTTCAGCAGCTCTTTTGAGAAAGAACAACATTTAATTCAGCACAATAGCTCATATTTGTTCAATAAAGAGAGACTGTTTCCATGCAAGGTCAAGATTGTTGTATTCATGTTTGCAGTGAGATTTAGCAGATGTATAGAGAGCTCAATCCTTACTAAGATAAACTAGCAACTCTTTGAGAAAAAGAGGTCCATGCACACATGCAGAAAAACTGTTTTTCAAAATGTTGAAAATGAAACTATATGGCCTGTGTGTCATTTCTTTCAGGATAAATGCTGCATTTACAGAAAAATCCCACACACAGTTTTTAAAACATCATTGACTGAGGTAGTTTTTCCTTAGTCTTTATAATGAAGCTGGATGGATCTTCGCCTAAGTAAATCCAGACAGAGAGAGCAGCTGAAAACTGACTTCTCACTTGCAGCTTTGGGAAAAATGTCACGCCTTCAGTTCTTGGGTCAAATGGCTTAAGAGAGATTGTCGACAGATGATGAAATTTAAATCACGTCCCTGAAAATATGTAGAGAAGGCATGATTTTTTTCATGATCCATGCTGTGCCAACCATGTGAAACACTAAGAATACATATCGATCTCCTTTATAGCACTTTTTTTCTGCAGTGCAGCTTTCTAGCAGTAGAATAGCTTGGGAATTTGCAACTGTTCTAAAAGCAATTGTCGATCCTGAAATTTAATTACACCCAGTATCATTGCTGCCTCCCACTGTTTAGCTATCTATCGCTAACAAACTCATGCAGATAATTTATTTTCTTTGCACCAAAGCACCTGAAAGCCAAAAGAGTAACAGATTAATTCCATACATTCACAATCAGCAGGTGATGCTTTTGAAATGTTGCCAAAGGCAAAAGAACATACTACATTTGCTTCACCACTTTGCCAAAAGTCACACACAAACACACATGTACTCACACATTAGCCCACACCGCCCTCTTACTCCAGACCAATGCTGGCACTACCCATCCTCAGGCCTGGCTTGGCTGGTGGTTTGATAAATTGGCCCTTTCATCGTGTCAATGTGAATTGTGTCAGCGGATTTGTGTGTGTTTGAATTTGTAAGTGCATACATGTGCATGTGAGTGTCTGCCTGGGTACATTGTCTAAGCTGCAAAGTGTTTGGCTTCCTCACTGAGTGCTGCTGTCACAGCCCCTGAAAGCGTATAATAACCGCCCATTCTCTTGGCATGAATGCACATCCATACACAAGCACAAAAAAGTGACATTTCAAAAGGACCGGGATAATCAAACTGAAAGAAATTATAAAAAAGGGCATGGCAATATTATTCTCTTCAGCTAAGCTCTATATTTGCTGAACATGACTGCTTTACAAACTGGATGCAAGTCAAAATAAATTTATGCCATTGTTTAACATACAGTGGCTCTCAAAAGTCTACACACCAAGTTAAAGTGCCAGCTTTTGTAATGTAAAAAACTAAGATCAAAATAAATCTTTTCAAAACTTCTTCCACATATAATATAACATTAATTCTACACAATTTAACAAAAAATAATCGTTGGGTTCACCTAAAGAATACAATGAACAAGAGATGCCTTCCCAGTCTGATAGATTTGGAAAACCCTTATGAGGTGAGATGGGCAAATATTAGTCGGGATGCGGGATGCTGCAGACCTCTACAAACAACTGAATGCTTAAATTGAATCAAGCAGTGTTTTAACAAAGTATTAGTTTAAGGGTGTGCACACTTAGGCAACAGTTTTTTTTTTTTATTATTAATATTGTAACAGATTAATTTGTGCGTCCCTGTTATTGTAAAAACGGATGTCACATCATGGGAAAGTTATAAAATTATTTATCAAGGCCTCATTTTTCATTTCAGTAAATTCTGTAATATTAAAACTGTTTTAACAGCTTCTGGTCTTTGACAAATAGTACTGCAATGTTATCTTTAAAGAAAATGATTTTTTTATTACAATCCCTGAAAAATGTATGTTTGATCATAAGGCTATTATTTAATAATATCAATAAAACAAGCACATTCTGTTTTAACAGATGTGTTTAAAATTAGCTGCATTAGCATCAAGTGATGGCGATCATTCTACGTTGTTGTTAGATAATTTCTGTACCCTAAGTGGATGGCATCAGCAGAAATGCCATGCCAACATAACATGAGGTTTTCTATTTTTGCTGCCTTTTCTTTTGACAAATTGAGCATATAAAGTAAATGTGAGTGTGAACTATGCTGTGTAGCACTGTGGGATGGGAGAGCCATCTTCTGAGAAATTTCTTGAGCAGATTACAACACTATTTTAGTTAGGCAAGCTAGTTCTTAAATGTTCTCAGACTGTTAGACAAACAATTATACATATGCAGACTAAAAAAAACAACATTACACACAAATACACCAAACATACACAAATTCATGGAAACAATGCACATCAGCACGGGCTAATTTATCAGACCATCAGCCAAGGCAGGCTTGAGAATATTCAATGCCTGCATTGTTTTCAAAGAACAGGACCGATTATCAACACGCAGAACTTTATTTGGGTTATTTCACATTGTAAGCTGTACATTTTAACTAAGTAGATGTACTTTCCATGAGTTTAAAAGTGACTCTGCAGATTGCATGAGCTTTATGCAGTCAGACACCTTCATGTCACTGTTAAGGAAGTAACAATCTACCCCCTTCTTTGGATCATTTCATCATTTCACTGTATAGCTTTGAAATGCTCTCAGCCATATTTCTTTTCACAAGATAATAAATAGGCTTTATAAATCATAAATAAATAGTAACAATTGGTTCTGTCCTGTTAAACATAAGAGTGACAGAAATATTTATAATTTCATTAAGTCTACTAGAAACTAGTCAATCAGTCATTTTCTACCACTTAGTCCATAGTGGGTCACAGCTGGTGCCTATCTCCAGCAGGGTTAAGGGCAGGGTACACCCTGGAGAGCTCGCCAGTCCATCGTAGGGCAACACAGACACACACAGGACAAACAAACACAAATACAATCATTAACATCTAAGGGTAATTTAGAGATACCAATTTACCTAACAGTCATGTTTTTGGACTGTGGTAGGAAGCAGGAGTACTGGAGAGAACCCATGCATACAATTCACCCATGTGAACATGCAAACTCCATGCAGAAAGACCAAGTCGAACCTGGGACCTTCTTGCTGCAAGGGGAACAGTGCTACCAACTGCGCCACCATGAAGCCATGATACTAGAAACTAAGCAACGCATTATCATGCAGACTTGTTTTAAGAACGTTTATATGCAGGAACACTGCACTAAATGACTGGTGTAATATTTCAATATTACATTCTCTATTTGCATTAATATCATTGGTTAAATTGCAGAGCTAAACACAACAACATTAAATCAGGTGCTGGTCATTTGCCACATTTTGGTCATTTCAGACCCAACTTTTTCAGGTACGAAAAGGAGCCTTCTTCCACAGGAAGTACTTGGTAGCAGACTTTTTTTTACTCTGACAAACAACAACCCAAAGTAATTTTCAATAACCTGTAAGGAAATGTGGTTATGTGACTTCATTAAAATGCATCTGACAGCATGAGGTTGCTCAGACACTGGGAAGAGGGTGTAATATGAGGTCTTCTGGAAATATTATGCCGTCACATTAAATTATTCATGAGGTTTGAGCATTTCTATAGATCATTCTTAAAAATACTTAACTATGGGCACAATACTGAAATAGAAAAGGATGATATTGACTGGTAAGGGTTTAAAATTGAGGTACGAATTGGCAAAGAGGCAAACTGATGAAGAGCCATTACATCATGAACAAATTTGTGACAAAGAAGAGGCTAATAATACTTGGGCTATCTGGTAGCATTGCTGTTTCTCTTTTCTTTATTCACTCACGTTCAGAGTCAAAACCCATGACAAGCTTTGCCGACCCAAAGATACTTTTGAGCGGGTACATTCAATACCAATTAATGTTTTTGTTGGGATTTATTATGCCACTGACGCTATGGTTGATCAGTTTCAAAGAGCAACGCCTTAATAGCTCTGTTGAATAATTTTTGAACTTACAGATGTGTTGCAAAGATTGGTTGGATAGTCAGGTATTGTGATAAATTGGTTCAGATTTCTTTTGTTAAACTGGGATAACTTTGTGTTATTTGACAAAATAATGGCTGCACGGTGGCGCAGTTGGTAGCACTGTTGCCTTGCAGCAAAAAGCACCTGGGTTCGATTCCCGGCCGGGGGTCTTTCTGCAAGTTCTCCCTGTGCATGCGTGGGTTCTCACCGGGTACTCCGGCTTCCTCCCACAGTCCAAAGACATGCGTGTTAGGTTAATTGGTCACTCTAAATTGCCCTTAGGTGTATGAATGCATGGTTGCTTGTGTGTTGCCCTGCGATGGACTGGCGACCTGTCCAGGGTGGACCCCACCTCTCGCCCATAGACTGCTGGAGATAGGCACCAGGTTCCCCGCGACCCACTATGGAATAAAGCGGTAGAAAATGACTGACTGACTGACAAAATAATATGAGGAGAACAAAGATTATGTCGCATTCCTCAAGGATCCTTTCTTGAGAACCCTTTATTAAATTTCTACATGCTCCCCCTAGCGCAGATTGTAAAGTATTACAAGATATTGAACCATATGTATGCTGAAGACACACAACTTTTTAGTTTTATTTCAGCACATTATCAGAGTCCCTTACTGTCAGTCAGTAAATTCGTCCATAATATCAGGTAGTGGATGAGCGTTGGCCAACATCCGCAACATCTGGAAAAATAGATTTTATTCCTTCTGCCTTGAATCACCATGCTGTTTTTTTTTTGTTGTTTTTTTTTTTTACCTTGTCGGTGCTCTATAAAGCTCAGGATGGTCTTTGACCAAAATATATTTCAGAGTTGAAGTATGGACCATCTAGACTCTTCAAGCCATCAGAGATATGTTTACCCAATGTTCCAGTGACCGGAATTAAACAGCCTGAAATCTGAGAAAATCTGAAAATTTCAAAATCAGAACCATACTGTTCATTTTTATCATGTTGTTGCCATTTAATTGTTTTAATTTATCATGTTAATGTTTCTTTTTTGCTTACGTTATTTTTCTATTAGTTTTTAATGAATCTCTTGTTATGCATGTTTTTTTGTTTTTTTTTACATTTTTCCTTTATTGTCTTAAACATGTTTAGCATTACCTTGTGTGTGATTTTTGAACTTCCCTTGCTTTACCTAAAACCTGGGAAAGTGTCACCAAGATGCGTTGCGGTACACCTGCTGCACCTTTGCGTCTGGCTGAAAGCAACAGCAGGAGTTCGTGATCAATCAGAGGAACACAGCGAAATTCCATGTCAATGTAAGGTTAACGCTTGTGCTCCTCATCTCTTTACATGAGCGGTTATTGACGTGGGTGAACCAAGCGGAGACCCGCTCCGTGGACCGGAGCATACATTTACTCACTGAACAAATCGAGCATTCAGCGTGGACTGTGTCGCACACACCGTGTAAGCCGAGTGCGCTTTGTGTCTTTCATTCATTCCTGTGAAGGCTGCCGCTTCCTCTCACACTTTCAGCTCTTCCTCCTCCCCTCCCTCCCCCACGCCGGGCGAGCTAGTCTGATCCCCGCTGTCGCTTTTTGGTCCGAGTTAAGTGGATGATATCAACAGAGCTCGGTGTTCTTCCTACCTCCGGCGAGGTACCGCGGACCTGAGAAGTCCCCAGAGGACAGGCGCATCACGACGTAAAGCAGCGAGAAGGAGTTTATTATTGTTACTGTTATTCTTATTTTCCTCAGAGGGAACGACGCGGTTTGAAAGAAGATATGCGAGTCAAATTTGTCTGGATGGAGCAGAGTCCTGCTGAGTTCTGACGGATTTTAAGGAACAGGTGCCATAAAGGAATACAGACAGGACAGCTTGCGGATGGTTGTCGGTTTCGAAGAAAGAAGTCTGCCTCTGCGCAAGGTGAGTGATGGACTCCGCTGGCCACTACTGGCCAATACTGACTGGAATTCTACCTACAGATGAAGCTTTGACCTTTATTATTGACTTTTCACATATTTCCTGTAGAAACGCCGCATAAAAAGTTTTGTCACATCATTTTACAGAAAAATCCTGGAAACTTTGAGTTATTATATTTCGTCAATCTGAAGTTGATAATTCTCGCATGCTGCAGCAACATACAATGATGAAGGATCATTAAAATGGTACGAGATCTCTGTATAATTATAAAATGAACAAATAGCACTTTGGTGGATGAATTTGTCTCACGTTATTATAGGCTGCAACTAGATTTATTTGACCAGCTAGTTTGCACTGATCCTAATATAAATAGCTGTTTTGTTGTAAGGTTGCAGTGCCTATGAAAGAGTTTGGTTTAAGCTCTTAAATGTGTTGATCTCTCACCAAAGAAATATATTGTCACAACGAGAGTTAATGGGATACACGCTGTACTAGAAAGAGTAAACTAGGAAAATCAATGGACACAGATGACTAATAGATGGTCAACATGCATGGTGGGGAAGTGGTATCCTAAACCCCACTTTAGCTGACATTCACTTTTAATGAACTCAAGGGAGAAAGAAAAAAAACTTTACATGTCAGAGATGTCAGGGATGACTTTCTATTATACATGCATAACATTATGACCAGCATGGGCACCCAGACTAGTCTGCAGCTATGCAGTCCTATATGTAGGAAACTGCAATGCACTGCATTCTGACAACTTCTTCAGGAATTCGAGATATTATCAAATTTAATTGATCCGACCATACAGGCCAGCCTTTGCTCCCCTTGTGCTCCAATGACATTTTCCCCAGTTCACTTCTGTTATTTCCTTGGACCATTTTTGATAGGTGCGGGCCACTGCAGACTGGGAACAGCCCACATGAGCTGCAGTTTTGGAGATGCTCTTACCCAGTTGTCTAGGCATCTCAATTTGGCCCAATTTGCTCAAATCTTTACACTTGCCCAACTGTTCCTGCTGCTAGCACACCAACTTTGAGAACATATTGTTTACTTAATGCCTAATACATTCTACCTCATTTGTGTTATTTACTACTCCTGTCAGTGTTATTGCTGATAAAAGTATATCATGTTTAATGTCACAATGTAAGTAAAAGGGATTAGTCCCCTACTAAAAAGTGTAACATTAGAAAATGAATGACTTTTTAGAGTGAGTAAAGAACATGATTAATAGCTTTTCAGAATGTGGTAGTCAGGTTATTTTCCTAACTCTTTTTTAGCTTTTGTTCATTTATAAATTCTTTTCTATTATTCAGTATAATATGGATTCGTTTTGATACTGATGACAACTTTCAAACCCTGAAATTGCTGACATCTGTCACTGAGGACTAATATCCTTTTAACCTCATACTGGATGTCTGCAAAAGCCGATACAATATTGAGGACATTTGAAAGCCCTTTCCTACCTGTCAGCAGGACTGCCTTTCCTGCTTCTTAACTTTGTTTGTTTCTGAAGTAGGAATCTAATTAACTAGCAGGAATCAATAACTCGATCCTCAGATATTAGCACCTTTGAAAGACATGAAAACTGGGACGGAAAAAAAATCTGAGAGTCTGTAAGAAATAACTAATGGAGCAGCACTCTTGAAAAGTTATTGAAGCATCTTTACTTCTTTAGCAGGACGACGATTGATTGAGCATGTGTGTTTATATTCATGGACATGTGTTTGTTTGACCATGGATCGTGAGTGGGTGTGTGTCTTTGTGTGTGTGTTCTTTTGGAGTAGTGCTCCATAGCAACAGGCAGCATATTGTCTCATCTTCAGATATATTTTTTCTCACTCATGGTGTGCTGTGACCTTTCTGCCGACAGTGTTGTCTTTGCATGGGTGTGTCTGCATTTGTGTTCCTTTGTGTGTGTGTGTGTGTGTGTGAGTGTGGGTGTGTGCGTGTCTGCGTGTGAGAGAGAGTATCATATGTATCAGTGTGTGGGCCATTTGACCTTTCATAGTGTACTATCATTAATAGCTGCATGATAACTAATATGCAACCAGTGACTGTAAATGTCTACAGGTGCAAAATAATAATAAAAATGACCAACAATCATTATTTTAGCAGCATTAGAAAACCTTATTTAAAGAGCTTTTTGTGCAAACTTTTTCACTCAAATCTCACACTTTTCTAATAATTTCTTTAAATAAGTTTTTAAATAAGTTTATTTTATTTAAGTAAGTTCATTTTAGTTGATTTTAGTCAATATCAATTATTTCTTGAGAAAGAATACAGAAGCAACACAGTCATTTTTAATATATGTCATGCCACGGTTGTCATGTCAAGTCAGTGTTAGACTAATAACCAGTTGCATATTTCATATCCAGGCAAAGGAGTCAGGGGTCTTTAGAAATTAATTTTCCTTTGCTCCATCCCTGACTTCTGAAACTACCATGTTACTAGAGGGAAGGCAATAAGGGAAGCAAAGTGTAATATTTCAGCTGCATTACTCAGTTAGAGAAAACAAACATGCACGTTCAATTATTATTGATTTTAATATTCTTAAATAGGTGTCTCAAAATCCACCTGACATTATCCATTAACGACATAGCTGACGAAGCATAAATAGAAACTTTGCACAGAGTATTTGTGTAGGCTATGTGTTGCAAGGTCTTACACTATTTAGATCACGGCAATGAAGATCTGTGTTTGTACCAATGATTGCGCATTGAAAAAACTCTTACACATCTATTCTGTGTATTTTGTGAGTAAGGCAAGGCAAGTTTATTAATAAAGCGCCATTAGTGCACAAGAAAATCAAAGTACTTCACAGAAACCCATAAGAGGACCATAAGAATAAAAAAAACATCTTAAAGAACAATGCAGAAAAAGAAACAAATTTTTGAAATCAATCTCATCAATGATTGGTTAAACAGTTCATTAGTGAGACTCCTTGATGAAAAGCTGCAGTAAACAATCATTTTTTAACCCCTTCTGCTGTGCTGAAGGGGTTGCACGGACCCTGTGTGCGCTATTTGAGTTTTCCCAACAACAAAAAAATGTCAATGTCTCAATAACGTGTCTTGCCTTTGAGCATCAATTACAGCTTCCACGCCTCATGCTGTTCACAAGTCGACTTTTTGTCTGCTGAGGCTTGGCATCCCACTCTTCTTGAATGGTGGCCCTCAGGTCATTGAGGTTCTGGGGTATAGCGTTAGGGCCTCTAGACGGCAACTCAGCTGATCCTACAGGCTTTCTATGGGATTCAGGTCTGGAGAAAGTGCAGGTCACTCCATTCTAGGTACTCCAGTCTCCAGCAGCCGTTCCCTAAAGATGTGACCTCGATGAGCTGGAGCATTGCTGTCCATGAAGATGAAATAAGGCCTGAGTTGTTTATGCAGGGGCACAATGACTGGATTAATGATGCTATTAAGGTAGTTTGGGCTTGTCATTGTACCATTCACAAAGTAAAGGGCAGTTCTGTGTTGACTAGATACACCTGCCCACACTGTAACAGAACTACCACCAAAGGCTCATCTGATGACAACAGTAGCTGATGCACAGCGCTCTCTCTTGATGTCTCCAACATCATTGGTGGCCATCATTTCTGCTCGACATGAATCGACTTTCATCAGAGAACAGCACTGAGGCCCACTGGTCCTTCGTCCAGCGTAAATGCTCCCTGATCCATGCAAGACAATTATGCATGTGCCTGGTGGTGTGATCAGGTACCCCTACAGGTCATCTAGCACCTAGACCATGATGATTTTTGAATCAGACGGTTTCGAATGGTCTGACGTAACACTTGGGTGCCTCACACCTCCCATATATGTGCCTAGAGTTAAGTGGCATTCATCATCTGTTTCACAGGGCAATATTCACATTGAAGCAGTCATCAGTGTGGGATATGGACAAAAGACATCAACTTCTATGCCTTTCTGTGACTTATCCAAACTCAGCTCTGTGTATCTCTGCAACCTGCTGATGACATTGTGTGACACACTAAGCTCAATGGTCACTTCCATCAATAGCGATGTACTGTGAACAGCATGATGTGGAGGCCTGTTTAAATGCGAATTCTGATTGAACCAGGAAATTCATTGGACAATTCATGGATCAAACACCTGTTGTGAATTTTGCCGGTTGGACATGTGCATTAAAAAGTTTGGAGAAGGTCAGATTAAGTTCAACGGTAAAGGTTAGAGTGCATTTTATGTTCATGCTGAAATTTCACCCGTCAGCTGAATATCCCTGACTTTCTGTGAGTAGTGTGTATATATATATACATATATATATATATGTATATATATATATATATATATATATATATATATATATATATATATATATATATATATATATATATACACTCACTGGCCACTTTATTAGGTACACCTATCCAACTGGTTGTTAACGCAAATTACTAATCAGCCAATCACATAGCAGCAACTCAATGCATTTAGGCATGTAGACATGGTCAAGACGATCTGCTGCAGTTCAAACCGAGCATCAGAATGGGGAAGTAAGGTAATTTAAGTGACTTTGAACGTGGCATTGTTGTTGGTGCCAGACAGGCTGGTCTGAGTATTTCAGAAACTGCTGATCTACTGGGATTTTCTGATTTTCTGAACGCACAACATGTCGAACCTTGAGGCAGATGGGCTACACCAGCAGAAGACCACACCGGGTGCCACTCCTGTCAACTAAGAACAGGAAACTGAGGCTACAATTCGCACAGGCTCACCAAAATTGGACAATAGAAGATTGGAAAAACGTTACCTGGTCTGATGAGTCTCGATTTCTGCTGCGACATTCGGATGGTAGGGTCAGAATTTGGCATCAACAACATGAAAGCATGGATCCATCCTGCCTTGTATCAACGGTTTAGGCTGGTGGTGTAATGTTGTGGGGGATATTTTCTTGGCACACTTTGGGCCCCTTAGTACCAATTGAGCATCGTGTCAATGCCACAGCCTACCTGAGTATTGTTGCTGACCATGTCAATCCCTTCATGACCACAGTGTACCCATCTTCTGATGGTAACTTCCAGCAGGATAACGTGCCATTTCATAAAGCACGAATCATCTCAGACTGGTTTCTTGAACATGTATATATATATATATATATATATATATATATACAGTACAGACCAAAGGTTTGGACAGACCTTCTCATTCAAAGAGCTTTCTTTATTTTCATGACTATGAATATTGTAGCTTCACACTGAAGGCATCAAAACTATGAATTAACACATGTGGAATTATATACTGAACAAAAAAGTATGCAACAACTGAAAATATGTCTTATATTTGTTGGACCACTTGTTTGCTGAATATTGGACAGTTTACACATTGCTGGACACCACCAGGCCTTCCGACATCATCGGCCATTTTGTATCCAGTATTGTCCGCCACTACAAATCCCAGTGGGCACTGCGGCTGGTAGGACGGGGACGTCCCAAGTCTGACGTCACAAGAAGTCTGACGTCACACGAGATTATATATGGAAGGCGGGAGCTTTAAAACCTTGCTTTCAGCTGGAGATCTCGACAGATAACCACGCAACGGAAGCATCCTCTGGAGAAGAAGAGGTCCCACGTGGAGTCTTCATTTATTCTCCTTCGTTGGCCACGAAAAGAACGTTCATGACAGAAATTCCTGGAATAAGAAGGCCAGAAATTTCAACTTTACCGATCGAAGGTGTTAGTTTAACACGTAACCAAAAAAACCACGGAGTTTCAAGGAGACGGATCGCCACCTTGTTTTTTTGTTCTAGTCGACTGCTGACGGTCAGATCATATTTTTTCCCTTTCGCCAAGGAGGCCAAAGGACGAAGATTGACCGCTCTTCCCGAAGTTAACCGTGGACGCACGTTAACTTCCAACTTTCCCCCTCCTCCTCTCCCCCTCACGCGGGCAGCCCTGAAGAATTGCTCCACAAAGTAATACCCATCTTTTATTGTTTTCTTTGATTTCTTTATTAGAAGTAGTCTGGGCAGGGTAGAGAGAGATAGGATTTTTAGTGCGATCAGAATCGCAATTTATAGTCTGATGTTATGAAATTGTATTTGCATGCAACATTGTATTGAGACCCGAAGCGGCTGCGTCTCACAAGTTGTCTTACCAGGCGAACACCGGAGCGCTGGTAATACTGGACTACGACAGTAACCTCATGGTGAAATTCACCATTTTCTTTGTTCCAACTTTACTGCTTGCTAACTTGCCACCAAAAGGTTTATGACTCTTTGTCTAAGCTGAGTTTACAACTTTGCTGTGGGGGTTTTATGACAGCCCGTGTCCCGCTGGGCTACGCTTCTGGCGGACTGTTCAAACCCCGTTCAACACACCACATCCCTTTGTCATATTACCACTTTTGCCATAACTGCTGGTTGATTCAATACACACACACTGCTGTTTTGCTTTATTTTGTTAGTTAGATATTTTACCCTTTTGTGTAGAACTTTGCATGTTTGAGTAGGTGAAGATTATTGAATCGGGGAGGTGAATGTATGAGGCTGATTGATTTAATAAATTTTCACATAGATAAAGAGAAGGCGTTTTGTGTTTATTTTGTGCAAGAGTGATTCGTCACATAAAATAAGGCAAAGTTTAGAGTGCAAAGTTCCCCACGTTTCGGCAGAAACGGTCGATTAAACAGTGACATTTAATAATTGTAATTATCAGAGGCCTTGAGCCATAATTACAACACCAGAGGACAGCTCTGGTTTCAATTCATAAACAGGATTTTGGTTAAGGAGTTAATTTTATCGGATTATGATTTTAATTATAATTCTTGATAAATATTCAATTAATCAATAATCTATAATTACAACATATTCTAGGTTCTTCAAAGTAGCCACCTTTTGCTTTGATTACTGCTCCGCACACTCTTGGCATTCTGTTGATGAGCTTCAAGAAGTAGTCACCTGAAATAGTTTTCCAACAGTCTTGAAGGAGTTCCCAGAGATGCTTAGCACTTGTTGGCCCTTTTGCCTTCACTCTGCATTCCAGCTCACCCCAAACCATCTCGATTGGGTTCAGGTCCGGTGACTGTGGAGGCCAGGTCATCTGGCGCAGCACCCCATCACTCTCCTTGGTCAAATAGCCCTTACACAGCCTGGAGGTGTGTTTGGGGTCATTGTCCTGTTGAAAAATAAATGATGGTCCAACTAAACGCAAACCGGATGGAATAGCATGCCGCTGCAAGATGCTGTGGTAGCCATGCTGGTTCAGTATGCCTTCAATTTTGAATAAATCCCCAACAGTGTCACCAGCAAAGCACCCCCACATCATCACTCCTCCATGCTTCACAGTGGAAATCAGGCATGTAGAGTCCATCCGTTCACCTCTTCTGCGCCGCACAAAGACACAGTGGTTAGAACCAAAGATCTCAAACTTGGACTCATTAGACCAAAGCACAGATTTCCACTGGTCTAATGTTCATTCCTTGTGTTCTTTAGCCCAAACAAGTCTCTTCTGCTTGTTGCCTGTCCTCAGCAGTGGTTTCCTAGCAGCTATTTTACCATGAAGGCCTGATTCACACAGTCTCCTCTTAACAGTTGTTCTAGAGATGTGTCTGCTGCTAGAACTCTGTGTGGCATTGACCTGTTCTCTAATCTGAGCTGCTGTTAACCTGCGATTTCTGAGGCTGGTGACTCGGATGAACTTATCGTCCGCAGCAGAGGTGGCTCTTGGTCTTCCTTTCCTGGGGCGGTCCTTATGTGAGCCAGTTTCTTTGTAGCGCTTGATGGTTTTTGCGACTGCACTTGGGGACACTTCCCAATTGTTCGAACTGACTGACCTTCATTTCTTAAAGTAACGATGGCCACTAGTTTTTCTTTACTTAGCTGCTTTTTTCTTGTCATAATACAAGTTCTAACAGTCTATTCAGTAGGGCCATCAGCTGTGTACTGTATCCACCTCCTGCACAACACAACTGATCCCAACCCCATTTATAAGGCTTGAAATCCCACTTATTAAACCTGAAAGGGCACACCTGTGAAGTGAAAACCATTTCAGGTGACTACCTCTTGAAGCTCATCAATTCAATTCAATTCAATTCAATTCAATTCAATTCAATTCAATTCAATTCAATTCAGTTTATTTATATAGCGCCAATTCACAACACATGTCGTCTCAAGGCACTTCACAAAAGTCAGGTACATACATCCCAATTAGTCCTAACCATTGAACAGTGCAGTCAGAGTTAGTTATTTATTCAAATTGGATAAAAAGTTTTTCTGTCTAAGGAAACCCAGCAGATTGCACCGAGTCAGTGACTTGCAGCATTCACTCCTCCCGGATGAACATGTAGAGACAGTGGACAGTCACTGGCGTTGACTTTGCAGCAATCCCTCATACTGAGCATGCATGTAGCAACAGTGGAGAGGAAAAACTCCCTTTTAACAGGAAGAAACCTCCAGCAGAACCAGGCTCAGTGTGAGCGGCCATCTGCCACGACCGACTGGGGGTTAGAGAGAACAGAGCAGAGACACATAGAGAACAAAGAAGCACTGACCCAGGAGTACTTTCTATGGGAAGGAAAAGGTAAATGTTAATGGATGTAGCTCCTTTAGTCGTTTCACCTAGAAAGAAGGAACAGATAAACTCTGAGCCAGTTTTCAAGTTTAGAGTCTGAAGAGAGTACATAGTTAGTAAGTAAAAGCTCAGTCAGTAGCCATGTCTAGGAGAGAGAAAGGGTTAAACACTGAAAGACAGGGTCATGTGGATCATAATGATGATCAATCAATCAACAGAATGCCAAGAGTGTGCGTAGCAGTAATCAAAGCAAAAGGTAGCTACTTTGAAGAACCTAGAATATAAGACATATTTTCAGTTGTTTCACACTTTTTTGTTTAGTATATAATTCCACATGTGTTAATTCATAGTTTTGATGCCTTCAGTGTGAAGCTACAATATTCATAGTCATGAAAAATATATATATCTATATCTATATCTATATATAGATATAGATATAGATATCTAAATAATCATTCAGTGTGGATTTTGCGAGTTCTTTTATTCTTCACAACCTTTAAAGACAGATACAAGGTATCAGTGAACGCTCCCTCCCGCAGCCGTTACAACACTATTGCCGTTGGCTTGCTGCACACTCTCCCCTCTAAAATGCAATGTCGTCCCGACATTCAGGTAGCCAAGCTTTACAGCAAATAAACCAGCGAGCATGTTCTTGTGATGCCTCAACAATTATGTAGAGTACTTCTAAATAGGAGTCAGAATGTATGTTCAAAGAGATGCTATACTGTTTCCAGTCCCACAATATGACATGTATCTCCTGTTAATGTCACATCGCTGCAGTCGACGTCATTGTGCACGATGACAATCCACCACTTGATTCGCCAGTAGCGTAAATATCTGCAATCTCCTCTGAGAGTAAGGTACTAAAACATAGTAGACTCTACCTTCAAGAAGAGGTTGGAACTGACATCATAGATACCACTATTATCTTTCATTTCAACTAAAATTCAACAAATATATAGTTGCAAAACCCCTGAACCTATTACTGCTTTTAGTAAAATAGCAAGTTATTTTAACCAGGCTTTTCACCAATGCAATCCTTGTAACTTATTCACATAACAGGCTGTCCTAATCTATGGTAAGTAAATCTCAACATAGGTCTTCTTGTTCGAAAAGGATACTTTCCTGTGAACTGGTGCGTCAGCCTCCTCTTGGTCACTGGAAACTGACTGGTGAGACCCATCCCTAATGTCCCTACTCTCTGGTCGAAAGTCGTCACCCAGTTTGGCATCTACTTCTTCACCTAGAGTCGATTGTTGTACTGGTCCACCCTCATCAGCTATCCAGTCACTTTGCATGTCTTCTCCAGTTGGATGGAACTCTGGTGCCTCAGCTCTCAGATGACTCTCAGTGCGATGACCTGACTCCATATTGTGATGCTGTAGAGATGGACTCGTGATGGCCTCCCAATTCTCATCATCATCAGAGCTGTCCCCATGTCTCTGCTTCTCTCTTTCTTTTCTGGGTCTTTTAGGTTGAGAGGGCACTTGTGATTCAGTAGTTGGAAGGAAGTCACATGGAAGCAGCAGATTTCTGTGAATGACTGATTTGTCCCTTGTCACCTTCTGGGTGAACTTCATACACTGGGCTGTCCTCATGTTTCCTCTCTTTGACAACATCTACCTGATCTTCCCAGAATGCTCTCATTTTTCCTGTTCCTCCCTTCTCAGTCAGATTCCGAACCAGCACTCTGCATCCAGGATACAACTCCCCTCCATGGAGTTTCCTATCATAAAGAGTCTTCCCTCTCATTGCCTGCTTACTAGCTGTCCTGGATGCCAGCTGATAGGCCTCACTCATTCTTGTTCTCCATTTTCGCTGAGACCAAACATGAGATCAATGGGGAGCGTAGGCTGACGACCAAATAAGAGGAAATAGGGGGCATAACCAGTAGCTTCACTGCTTGTGCAATTATATGCATGGACCACTTTTGCTAGAGAAGATTTCCAATCAGCCTTCTCCATTTCTGGTAAACTCCTAAGCATAGCCAGCAGCGTCCTGTTGAACCTCTCAACCTGGCCGTTCCCCTGCGGATGATATGGCGTTGTCCTTGACCCTTCGACAGCACTGTACTTTTTCAGTGATGCAAATAGCTTATTTTCAAATTCCTTCCCCTGGTCATGGTGAAGCTTTGTGGGAAAACCAAACTTCAATACAAAATCCCCAAATATCTTTTCAGCAGCTGTTTTGGCAGTTTTATTTCTGCAAGGATAAGCCTGGGCAAACCGTGTGAAATGGTCCATCACGACTAGGATGTACCCACCACTGCATTTCTCCAGATGTAAGAAATCAATGGAGATTAATCCAAATGGGTATGTAGTGATGATGTTCGTAAGGGGAGCTCGAGATGGTTTATTAGGCCGCTTCCGTTTCAAACAGCTGCAAGCATGAGTGACATAATGTTCGACATCACCCTGCATGTGAGGCCAATAGAAGTGATCTCTGATGAGATGTAACACCTTCTCTGCTCCAAGATGACCCATCTCCTCATGAAGCTCCGTAAAAACGAGAGTATGGTATTTCTTTGGTAGGAGGAACTGTGAGTGGCTGGCTGTCTTGCGATGAAGTAATCCATCTTCGTCTATGTGCAGTCTGTGTTTTTGTCTCGTTAGAGTAGCAATCTCCCTGGTGCTCCTGTGCCACCCACCTTTTGGCTTTTCATTTGCAGCAACACATCTCAGTACTTCCCCAATCACAGGATCGTCTTTTTGCACCTGTCTGAGAGCTGCTTTAGTGATGTACTTTACTGATGTAATCGCTGCATCACATTCCTCTGTGACCAGATTATTGATGGTTGCCGGGCATAACCAAGGCTCCGACTCCTGAAACTGAACAGCAGCTGCCTGAATAACGCTGTTCATCACCTCAGGGTGTACTGCCTCTGTGCAGCTTTGCATGTACTCTTCCATCCTGAGTGGCATTCGGGAAAGACCATCTGTATCTCCATTTTCTTTCCCGGGGCGATACTTTATCACGAACTGGAAATTAGCAAGTTCAGCAACCCATCTATGAGTGGTTGCACTCAGTTTAGCTGTGGAGAGCACATATGTAAGAGGGTTGTTGTCAGTAAAAACTGTAAATGGTGGTGCATAATAGAGATAATCTCTAAACCTCTCACATATGGCCCACTTCAGAGCCAGGAATTCCAGCTTCCCTGAATGAAGATGGTAGTTTTTCTCTGGAGCCGTTAGCGTCCTGGAGCCATACGCTAAAACTGTTAGCTTTCCCTGCTGCCTCTGATAAAGTACAGCGCCAAGCCCCTCTTGTGAAGCATCACAATGTAGAATGAATGGCTGTTCAAAGTCTGGATAACCCAATACCAGTGGTTGCACTAGAAAGTCCAATAATTGGCCAAGCACCTCCTGATGTTTTGCCGACCAAATAATTGGTTGGGATGATGGTAACTGTCCACCCTGTTTTGATTCTGTTTCCTTCCAGCTTGCTTTTCGTGCTTATTTTTCTCCTTTGCCTCAGGACCCACAGAGAGAATATCATAAAGAGGCTTGGCTATGCAAGAGAAGTTTGGGATGTAACTGCGATAGTAGGAGACAAATCCCATTAATTTTCTCAACTCTCCCACGGTGGAGGGGAGTCTTTGCCTTAAAGCTTGTACAGGAGCAATATCTGCAGGATGCATTGTATATCCATCTTTTGTGACCAGCCTTCCCAGGAATCTCACTTGGCTCTTGAAGATGTCACATTTCCTCGGTGTCAGCTTGACTCCTGTTTCCTGATAACAGTGCAATACACTCCTCAGATGATTCAAGTGATCTTCAAATGTTTTAGAGTGCACCACATTTTTATCCAGGTAAGGCAAACATACCTCATCACGTAGCCCAGTTAGGCACTCTTCCATGGACCTCTGAAACTCTGCTGGGGCAGATGACAATCCAAATGGTATTCTCACCCATTCATACAGGCCCCAGGGTGTGATAAATGCAGTGAGCGGGCGGCTGGATTCTTCCAGGAAGCCCTGGTGATAGGCTTTTCCCTGGTCGAGGACTGAAAACCAGGAACTTCCAATCAGGCTGTTTAGCATGTCCTGTATGCGGGGAATAGGATGACGGTCTGGCAGAGACTTCTTATTCAACTCTCAGTAATCACAGCATAACCTGAGGCTGCCATCCTTTTTCCTTACGCAGACTATTGGGCTAGAATAGTTTGACTTTGACTTTGTTATCCAACCTCTATTTAACAAATCTTCGAGATATTCTTTTACCTCATTGTGTAGGGGTTTGGGGACGGATACATATGTCCTTGTCACTGGTGTGGGATCCTGTAGACGGATTTTGAGCTGTAGCGAGGGGATGGTTCCAACATCATAATCATCACGGGAGAAAGCTGCACACTCTTTTCGGAGTAGTTGTCTCACCAGTCTCTGTTGTGTTGGGGGAAGGTGGCTGATAGGGCCCTGGTGGATCCCAAGTACCTTCACTTTCAACCCTTCCTTGGTCCTTCTTTCTTTCTCCTTTGCATTCTGATCCTGTCGACATTCCCTTTCCACAGCTGGAATTTGGTGTCTCTGTTCGATTTATTTCTATCGATTCTGTTGGTGCCTCATACATTGCCTTTACTACTTGAATTTGCCCTACTTTACTTTTGGAGGGTAAAACGATGTCATGAGCAGTATCATTATTAACTGGGATTTTGAACCGGGACCAGGAACCCCGTTGTAGACACACTATTCCTTCTTTGACCCGTAGCCCCTCTGGTAATTGTGACTGTGACAGAGGTTCGAATAGGACCCCTTGCTGACCTATAAGTGGGCCAGCTTGTGCACTGCACTCCACCATCTTTACCTGACCAGCTGGGATGATGATGTTCTCCTTCTGTGCTTTCACAGTAATTGTGCCCTGTGCAACATTTGTATTCCTCATTACCTCTAGAAGCACCTCTGCTTTTTTACTTTCAATGGAAAATGCTCTGCTAACCGCTTCTGTGATGAGGGGGGGAGAATCTACACCCATTTTTAATAGGTATTCAATTACATTGTAACCAATTATTGGTTCTTCTCCCACCACATCTTCTTCAGCAATGAGAACTGGGACCCAGAGCTCTAACTGTGTGTGACTCACAGATGATAATTTAAATTTAACTTCAACCCACCCAATAAAAGGGATTGGTGTCTTATTCACTGCTGTTCGGTCCAATATTCCCGGCCCAATAATTTCAGTGAGGCTTCTGACAGTAACATGTGGAATGTTCTGTTTTCTCCATTTCTCACTCATTAGGCATACCTGTGATCCAGTATCCCACAGAGCTTTGGTTTCCACTCCATCCAGCAGGCAGGTGATCATACACTTCTGTCCAATCAGGTTGAGCAGTTTGTCTCTTTGTGATGGGGAGAGAAGGTTGACATTAACCCTCTCATTCCCCTCAGGTGCTGCTTGTCTTGCTTCCCCCATAATCTTTGCTTCAAAATGGTGTGTGTTGTTAGTGGTAAGCATGGGAACACCTGATAGTTCATTTTTATTCTTGTTAACTTCTGTTTCTGGTTTTGATGTTACACTGCTCACTGACATGTCCCCTTCTCCCGGCCTCCCTGATGTGTTTTTAACAACTTGGCACCCACGTGATAGATGCCCACTCTGTCCACATTTAAAGCAGTGGTCACAAATCTCTCCCCTATTATTGTCCTGACAACTTTTACAGCCGGGCCTCCGACCTGGTCTTGGTTTAGAAACAGCTACATGAGAGTCATTAACCAGTTTTCTGATGTCTTGCATCTCACTTTTAAGTTGTCTGATGATGTCTAGGAGCTCAGTTTCTGTGTGAGAAACAGATGAGTGTTTTTTCCCAGTTTTAGCTTTCATCCCAGTGGAAGATGACTGGTTATGTTCCCAATTTGCACTGTTGTTTGCAACTGTTGTTTTGGAAGCTGCCTGTGCTTCTGCTCTAACCTCCCTCACTTTCAGGTCTTTACTGCTCCTCCTGAACTTTTGTTGCCTTTCCCATTCCATGCTGGCTGCCTCATTTGTCTTTGCTATTAGGATATCATCTGTCACTCTCAGATCATCCAGGAAGTTCTTAAGCTGGTGTTTGACATTGTCATTAGTTTGTCCTGTTCCCACTGCCCTCAGAAATTTCTTTTGAATCAGTTCTGGCCCATAATCCCCTTCTGAACCAGGTTCTCTGGATGCAGCCAGTAATCTTTTTTTTATCTCTATGGCCCTAAATAAGAAGTTTTGTGGAGACTCATTACTATCCTGTGTAATGTTTATTAACCGATGGTACAGGTCAGTGGAGCTATCTTCTTTGTAATGGCCCCTTAATATTGTAAGTAGCTGTGCAATAGTAAGATCTGTTTTGATCTCTAGCATATCACGGAGAGGTAAAACTGGGCTAATAGCCCTGACCACAGCCTCTATGATCTCCCCTTCACTGTAATTACTTTTCAGCCCCATATCAATCTGATGCATCAGATTCGAATATGACAGTTTGTCTCTTCGTCCCCTTTCTCCAATCTGGCCATTAATTTTAAACTCTCTTATAATAAACTCTGGTGGACTTGCTGCAAAGGGATTAACAGGCTGTTTTGGAAGTGAAGACAGCTCCTGTCTTTTCACTTTGTTTTCCAATATTGCCATTTCTCCCTCTAATTTCTTGGTTGCCGCTTGGAAACTTAGTTGTAACGCTGCATATTTTCACTTCTTTAGCTTTTGATATTAATCTGTTAAGGAATTCACAAGCCACATCCTCCTCTTCGCTATCGATAGCAGTATCAACAGCTGCACTTATTAGTCTGATCAGCGAGTGCTTTCTAGTCTGATTTTCTGCTAAGACTTTAAGCATACAAACACACCTCTTGTAGCTGGTCCACCTTCAACTGTACCAGAGCTTCACTCAACTGGTCTTGTAGTTGCTGCAGCTCCATCGCTGGTGTGCTGACGCTGGGGTCTCACTCTGTCTTTTACCCAAGCACCGCTGATTTCCCCGTACAGGCCACCAATTTGTTGCACACTAAATAATCATTCAGTGTGGATTTTGCGAGTTCTTTTATTCTTCACAACTGTTAAAGACAGATACAAAGTATCAGTGAACACTCCCTCCCGCAGCCGTTACAACACTATTGCCGTTGGCTTATACATATATATATATATACACCACTATATATATATATATATATATATATATATATATATATATATATATATATATATAATAATATATATAGTGGTGTATATATATGTATATATATGGTATGTATATATATATATATATATATATATATAATTATATATATGTACACTACTGGTCAACAAGTTTTAGGACGCCTTTCTTATTTAATGGTTTTCTTTATATTCATGACTATTTACATTATACGTAGATTATATATATATGTATATATATATTGATATAGATATAGATATAGATATATCTATATATCTATATCTATATATATATATAGATATATATATATATATCTATATATATATATAGATATAGATATATATACAAATTTATATATAAATTTATGTATATATCTATATCTATATATATATAGATATATATATATATATCTATATATATATATAGATATAGATATATATACAAATTTATATATAAATTTATGTACACTACTGGTCAGAAGTTTTAGGACGCCTTTCTCATTTAATGGTTTTCTTTATATTCATGACTATTTACATTGTACGTAGATTCTCCATGAAGGCATCAAAACAGTGAATGAACACATATGCAATTATGTAGTAAACAAAACATTGTAAAATAACTTTAAATATTTTATAATTTAAAATCCCTAAAATGTCCGCCCTTTGCTTTAACGACTGAAATATTAACCTTCAGGCGTTTCTCAATGAAATGAGACTCTTTGGAAAACCATGTTAGATGACCACTTCATGAAGCTCATGGAGAGAATGTGTTATGATTTGGGGTTGTTTGGTTTTTGGTTTCGGGGTTTTTCTTATATTTCTCTCTCAGTTTTTGTATCATGCTTCTGTTTATTATTTTTCTGGTCATGTTTTAGTTTTGTTCATGTTTTGTCAAGTTTGGTTTTGGTCATGCTTTAGTTTTTGTTTGTATTCATGAGTCTCTGTTCTTGCTCCAGCCACATTCTGTCTGTTAATTGTCTTTATCCGGTTCACCTGCTCCAAACTAATCTGTCTCCTAGCTCCACCTGTTTCACACTCTATATATACACACCTGTTCAGTTATTTTGCGCGGAAACATTTTCAAACCATGTCTTTTTTATCCAAATCATGCTCATGTCTTGTTGGTTGATCATGCTCAAGTCTTGTTTTTTGGACCATGCAATGCCTGTCTAGTCAACCTGCTTCTGTTTTGTTCCTGCCTCTTCTGAGAGTGAGTTTTTGTTTTTTTTATTAAATCGTTTTTCACCTACCGTCATGCTGCCTACTCGTCTGCATTCTGGGATCCCACATCTCGCAAGTCCTAACAGAATGCTAAGAGATCAAAGTGGTCAAAGGTGACTATTTTGTAAAAATCTAAAATATAAAAATGTTTAGAGTTATTTTACAGTTTTTTTTTATCACATAATTCCATGTGTGTTCATTCACAGGTTTGTTGTCTGTAATGAGAATCTAAAATAATTTAGATTTAATTTAAATAGTCATGAAAATAAAGAGACCCATTAAGAGAGAAAGACGTTCTAAAAGTTTGACCGGTAGTGTATATATACACATATTCTATCATCTATAGAATAGAGGATTCTCATGTCTTTAGACTGAGGGAGGACGCCTACTGTTAACTTTCATTTGGAAAAATTAAATGGTTTGCCTGATAACAATAATAATAATAATATTAATAATTATTATTATTTCAGCATTTCTGTTCTTCTTTTGCTCAATTATAAGCGATTGTCCAATGAGAATATTACAAAAAAGTTCACATTATTTAAAAAAAATTCAATGTGAAAAATACAAGAATGTTGTTAATGTTGTTTTTGTTCTCTTTTTTTCTTTAGTAAAAATAAATTTGACCCATATTTTCTTTAATCTTGCTGAGGCTGGAAGCCTGATGCGTGTAAGGGCAAGCATTACATACATATACCTAAAAAAGAGAAACAATAAATGACTATGAAACCATTATGTTTATGCACATATCCCCTGAGAAACAAAATATATAATGGACTGTGAGCTGTATTGTAATGTAGCTATTTATATTACTGCTTTTTAGTCAAACTACCAGACTCAAGTATGTTGGGTTTGACGGCTGGGTCTTTTGTAGTGAAGAACAAGTAGCTTACAGCTTGTTTTGTAATTAGTAAGAGAAGACAATGTCATATTGGTCTTTAGCTGGTAGCAGTCATGTCAGTTAAGTACTACAAACAAAGAGAGTGAGGTAGGACTGAGAGATATGAAGGAGGAATGTTATTAAAATAGCATAATTTGTGTCACCTCAGTGGCTCTGTTATTGTAATATATGTCTGATTTATTGCATTGTGTAATTTCTGTTTTCAACATGGATTCTTAAGCTCAAACTGATTCTCTGCTGTTGGTCAGGTTGAGTACCTCATGGAAAGTCTGTTTGCAATTTTATCAATATTAGTTTAATCTAGTAGAGTGATACATACTGCACTTTGCAACCCAGTATGATATTGATTATAGATGAGTTTTGTTTGGGGGTTATGAGAATGCATGAACAACAATATTGACTTACCGTAAGCCCTCTATTTTTGTTGTTGCAACATTGAGTGCTGTATACTGAGACAATCTGTCTATATTGCTCAATGATGTTAGTAGGTTCACAACTTCAAATGGTTGTAGGTAAATATTTCCATGTTCGTAAACAGAGATTCTTCAATGAAGAGCTTGTTTAGAATGGACTGAGATCAAATGACAAAACTGTCCTGTGTTCTGAAGTTTAATTTGAAAATTCTTGTTTGAAATCATGAACAAAATGTTTAACATTTTTAACATAATGTTACATTTCTGAATAATCAATCAAAGTACTTTTTCGTTTTTGTAATGGTTTGTAATTGGTTTCTCACTCTAAGCTGAAAATGTTTTCATAATAATAGGAAACCTGGCTGTACAGTGGAGCAGTTGGTAGCACTGTTGCCTTGCAGCAAGAATGTCCTGGGTTCTACTCCCAGCCGGAGGTCTGTCTGCATGGAGGTTGTATGTTCTCCCCATACATGCGTGGGTTCTCTCTGGGACTCTGGCTTCCTCACACAATCCAAAACCATTAGGTAAATTGGTCACTCTTAATTGCCCTTAGGTGTGAATGAGTGTGTGCATGGTTGTTTATCCTGTGTGTCTCTGTGTTGCCCTGTGATGGGCTGGTAACCTGTCCAGGACGTACCCTGCCTCTCACCCATATACTGCTGGAGATGGCATCACCCCCCCGCGACCCTGTACGGAAGAAGCGGGTATAGAAAATGGATGGATGGATATTTGGAAACCAATTTTCTAAATCCACATTTAAAATCTTTGTTCTAAATTCTAGTAAATATGTTAAAATTTAAGGTATAAATACGTTAGCTAGCTTAGCAGCAAAAGAATGTCGAAAGTAAGTTGTTTTTATTTGTTTCCTAAATGATCCAAAGTCATTTAATACAGCATTCATTTGGAGATACATTCATGATGTCATTATTATAAAGCTACAGCTAACATGAGGAGATTGTTATTGGCCACTAACAGCCCACAATCCTCAACCATCACTGGCTAATAAGTTATCCTTTCAAAGTAAAACTTGCACAGCAGCTGCAGTCTGTAGCTCACTTAAAGGCTTCTCTTCACTCTTCATTACATGAAACAGAAACAGTTACTACTATTTGAGTCTCAGACCAGGAGTCCAAGTCAAGCATCAAGTCTTTAGAGCACAAGTCTAAGTCATTGCTTTTGGCATCTAACTTCAACTCGGGTCAAAGTCTCAAACTCGAGTCGCCATCTATGTCTGAAGTTCAGTTTAGTTTGTCACCCTGAATTTTGACCTCGATACCTTGGATCATATTGGAGCATTCCTACTGTTATGAGCAGGGACGTGCACAGATAGACATTAGGTGGTGCTAGAGCACCTGCCCTTTTATCCTATGGACAAAACAGTGCCCTCCTGAAATCTTAAAAAGGTAACATTTCTGAATTTAAAGGCCTATAATACCAGTGTATATAATACCAGTTTTTGAAACTACCACCCTGCCTCACCCACACACATACATGTCCCACCTCGTGTGTCTCTCAATGGGTACGGGCTGCGTGCAGAGCCGACAGGTGGACACACGCTGGTGCAGCTTACCTCTTCTCTACTCCGCTGCAGATAGAGCCCTGCCCTGCAGACAGGCCGGCTAACCATCCAGGTAACAAACAAAACGAATGTACTTGCTTCCTAAACTTCAGATGAAAAAGTTAACACTTCACTTGCCTCCATTTTTTCTAAACAGAACAGGCCAATCAATGGCATACCACCGGCTATGTCTTCTATGGCCGCCACCAGGCGCCAAGAGAATGTTTACGATATAATTCTTAGATTAAGTTAGAAGAAATAAATAAATTCAAATCTCATAGGTGTGTTGGCTACATTGGCTACAATGGTGCCTGATGACTTACTTCTGTTTGACTCATGTTTTTTTTAATTGCAAATACGGCCAAATGAGCTGGTTACCATTACAATTTATACACCACTAAAAATACCTTTAATAAAGTTCAGTTAAGGTGGGGCATGTAGGCTAAGTTGTATTTTCTACTTCTGTGTGTGTAAAAATTAGGACAAAATGATATAGTCAAGACAAACACGTGCTCAGTGTGTAAAAAGAAAAAAAAAGAAAGATAATGTAAGTTTCAAATGTGACTCAGGAAGTTCAGGTTAAAGGCTGGTTGTGAGTCAGTAATCTAACTTTTAATCAATCTATGATTATTTTGTTGCCTTATTAATCTTAAGAATTTTGTAAACTGCATTCTTGTTTTGAGTTTCATTTTCCTAGGTGGTCATTTCCCTATAGATCCCACAGGACAGCTTGTTTTGTGGGTGCTTAGTAATACAATTAAATTATGTTCATGCTGTGCCTGTAATAAATCTCACACTACAAAGGCAGCCAACAGCTCCATGTGCCGCACAAGTGCCCTTTTTTTTCACTTGAGCATCTGCCCCCCAAAATGTCTGTGCACGCCACTGGTTATGAGCATAGTTGAAAAGCTGGCATCTTGATTAATATGAGGGTTCTTTAGTGCACGTTTTATATGATTCTGTTTTTTTTTTTTTTAATTTTCACCAGCACTCATAATGCTGATTTTCCCTGTGATGGACTGTCGACCTATCCAGGGTCAACTACTTCATCGGGTTGATGCTAAACAATACTTGCTAAAAAAAGAAGTCTAAGCCATCTCAATGGAAATTTGACCATCTGAAACTCAATGAAAATATTTGAAGCATTGCAAATTAGAACAAGAAAATATCCAGTATCAAGAAAGAACCATTGTCACCAATATATATATGTAAAACGTAGGGTAAGACCTTTTGCTTTTTCACTAATAATTTCTTAATATTTGTGAATCATCAAGCTACAGTTTCACATCTGGGTGATACTAGGTCTTGAGTGCAAAAACAAAGACATTTGGTGTTTTACAACTTTCAATGAATTAAAGAAACAAACAATGAAACTCCTCTTGTAAAGTCACAGAAAACAGGATAGAAACATCTGGCAAAAATAGCTTATATAAAAAAATGCAATTAGTGGCTAATGGAACAGACAGACCCCCATGGTTCTGTTGCTATCCAGCATAGCATTCTCCATATGTTACAGTAACATAACCCCCCCTCTCATTAAAACTTTGGGTTGCCTTTTGTCTCCCACCATTAACTCACTTTGCCTCGAAGTCTCTTACTGATAGTCACACTGAGTTGGAGATGGGCTCAGTTAAACTTGGAGAAGCAGCTTTATTCTTGGAGTTATAGTCTTTAACCATTTAAGTAAATATTGTTGCCTGAAGCCATAGATCTTTTATTGATGACATTAACAGCTAATGGTCTGCAGAGAGAGATTTTCAGACATAAAACTGCCAGAGTGCCCTCATGACTTCAGTTGGCCCATACAAGAAGGGAGTTAATTAAATTTCAATAAATAATATGTAGTTAAGAGGCTATATGACGGTTTGTTTTACCGTCGGGTTTTTAACACGTCAACTAGTTTATACAAATAGTTCCAAAAGAATTTCAAACAAAGTCTTGAAGTTACTAAGCTTTATTTATTTACCTTTTCGGTAAGGATAATGACTTCTTCAGCAAGAGAAAATTAATAATTTTTGTCAAGTTTAAAACACTGTTATCTAATATTTTGTATAATAAGTGAGTACTAGTTGTAACGTGCATAATAAAGTAGTGAGAAGTGAGCCATGTTACGCCCCCCTTTCACTTTGCGGACATAAACTAGAACTAAAAATGCATTCAGCTCATCCACACTCATGTCTGAGGAGGAATCATCTCCTAAAACTCTGTGGGCCTCAGCCACACTGCAGCCGTGAATGCGGATAAGCATTTCGGCATCCACCACGCAGAGGAACGCGGTCTGGGCATCTTGGATCTGGTGCTCTGTCAACGGGTTCTGGCTCTGACGCCTCCCTCTACTTTCTTCCTCCCCTACCACTGTCCACACAGCGCCATCCTTTCCTATCTCCTCCTTCCCAGGTGTCTGCTCGTCTTGCGATGAAAACGCTGTAAAGCGCAGAATAGGTTGTTGTTACTGGGCTACTATATCTATGACCTAACTTATTGTTTATTTCTTTTTCAATTATCACTACCTTGTTTTTTAGTTTCTCTCCTGCCAGTGAGCTGGATTGCTGGGTTTATAGCTGGGCACTGGGCACCTGGCTCGTCTCCCTGTCTCTGAACCTGCGCTGATTGTGGCACTGTTTCTATAGTTTATATATTATTAGTTTACCAATCTGTAAACTATAGCCTTAAATGATAAAATCGTTACATAGGCTAGTCTTTTACTACCTTGAAATAATGCGTCACAACCTCCTGCTAATGGGACGACTCGTGTTTTTTTTAGCCGGGGGAGGTTCACTCTCTGACCCGCTGTCACTGGAACTGAATGCTGACCAAGAGCGGTCAGAATCCCTCTCTACCCAGAATCACAATCATGTAATTTTTGAAGCATTTCCAATGTCTCTTGTGCAGAAAATATCCTTCTAGAAGCCATTTGTAGGATGCCAACAATCTGATTGTGTTCTAGAGTGGCGGTTGCTAAGCAACACTTGCGCGTATACTCAGCCTCGGAAAAAAAATATCAATGTAAATAATAGGGCCGTCAAAATAGCGGCTGTGGTAGTTAGAGGTAGAAATACTTAGATCTTTTATTTACTTTATTAAAAAAAAATAGAGACATAGGAATACACAAGACACAGGTTTAGAAAAGTCAGGATGCCAGGAAGATAAGAGTTTTAATAAACCAGAGTTATGGCATGTCAAACTTTCAAAACCGTCGAATTGACGGCCCTGGGAGTTCTAAAGTCAGCTGTCTTCTATGGGAAGATCTAAATGTCCAGATATAAATCTGTGACTAGCTAAAGAGAAGAGTGCATAAGAGAGGACCCAAGACTCTAGGACGTTTGTGTGGTCTTGTAGAAAAAGACTTAGTGCTGTCCTATAAGCAAAAAGGGGCTTGTACAAAGTATTAACAGCTGGCTTTCCTATAATGGTCCCATCAGTGATTTTGTTTTAACAAAATGTGTTCTAAATGTAAGATTTTTTTCTCCCAAACTGAAAAAAAATGTAGTCAAATTTAAGGTTGAACATTGTCCTACTATTTCAACTGCAATATAAGCTTAATTTATATTAAGGTATATTTTACACATCTTTTCCGGGGGGGGGGCAATAAGTGTGGAGGGTGCTGTAAAGCTTGAGTAAGATGATGAAGGGAAGATAGCACTCAGAAGGACTACATTACCAAGAGCGAAACAAGGAAAATGTAACGCCGAACATCAAAGTGACACGGCACAGTGCCCTTGCTAGATAGGGTTCCATATTATTAACCCTGCCTCTTGTTATTCCTGCTTGTGACTCATTAGACATTTATGAATAATTTGAACGTCAAATCAGAATAGTGATTTACTTTAAGTCAGATAGATGGAAGTTCAGAAAGCGAAAGAGAAGACCACTGAGCCTAGTTGATAGGAGTTTCCTACCTGATGGAGCAGAAATAAAATGAAGACAAGGAGGGAATTCAAGTGAAGTCCTGCTATCGCAGCCAACTGTTGTTCACTTGTCTTTTCCCATTATTATTTCTGCATCTCACCCTGTAAAAAGTGGGGCAAAATTTCCTCTAGTATTTTTCAACAAACAGACAAGTTTATTTTCTGTATTATAAAAAAGTTCTTCTTGGGGGTCATAAAAGAACTAACAGCATTTTAGCAATAGATATGTTGCCTCTGAAGTTCCCAGCTGAGATAAAACATCCCACGTTATTACGTTACATACAATAGGACTCTTATTTAGCAGAACGGCATCCAGTTTTATTTCTAAGCCCGGGTGACATCAAACAGGCTCACTGGTTGAGTTTATTAGAAAACAACAAGAAGCTTCTTCGAGTTCAGTAGAAGATATTTAATGAACGGTAGGCCCAAGGCTGTGATTTCACGGAGAATGTAGAGTTCACATCAATGTTAAACACTTGATGCTGTCTTAAAAGAGAATCTATATTTAATCCTGTCTTTAGATGCTTTAGGCTTCCATGTGTCTGTTAAGACACAATCCTTCTTTCTGGTTTAATTTGAGCTATACTGTTCCCATATATTAGAAAGTCTGTCCCTGCGTGAACTTATACCGTAAATACTGTATTTGTATGTGATTAAATCCCTTGCGCATATTGTTAAAGTCTTTCTCAGAAACCTATTGTGTTCGGCTCATCAGTTTGGCATCCTGTATCCCATCACCAAACCACCAGATGTCCATATTTTATCTTCTTACTCTTAGTCCACTGTCACACCCACATCCAATCCTGTCCACACATTTTACAAATTATTTGGTTCTCGTGTTGTTTTTTCCTCCACATCACTTCGTTATTACCTGCACTGTCTGATTGCCTTGTAAAGTTTGCTCTTGGATCTATTGCCCTGTCCTGCCACATGTTTGAGGCTGATGAGGATTATTGTGTAGCTGTCTAGCAATGGAGGCTGTAGGATATACTGCTTTCCATGCATTAAGAAAAACCAATACTGAGATAATTCTGGTTTTAGATCCAAAACAAAGGGCACTTTGAGGAGTTCAAACACAGCATAGATAATGTTATTGCAAACAATGATAACTACTAATAATTTATCACATTCATGATTTTTGAAAATGGTGGTCCATTGCCATGTCTTTAGTGGTATTACTGTTAGCAATACAAGGTAAGTAGCAACTTTTTTTTCCGCATTTTGTACTTTCAAACTCAGCAGAAACATGTTTACTACCAGAGGTTGTATATTAATCTGTGTTTGAAAGATTTAAGAAGATACAAATGATCGGAATCAAAGAGACATTTTTACTACAACTGTCACCAAGTTTAATATGCAAGGCAGCCATTTTGGATCTGGAGGACTGGGTCATTGATAAACCTCTTATGTGAAACTACATGGGGCCTCCTGTGAATGTCTGCTAGTTTTTATAACTTAAAACATAGATGGAAAAATGTATGGTTGTACCGCTATTTAAATATCTTTCAGTAGGTCTTATTTGGAATGAGTTGCACCTAATGAGATTATACTTACCTATACCTCATAAATCAACCTATGCAAGAGCTTCAACAAAGTGCTTTAAAATCCCATTGAATGGTACACTGCTAATAGAAGCACAGAACAAAGAAATACAGAGTAGATCGCTGAAAGAATACTTGGTTTTGGAACGTCTTTTGTGTGAATTGTCTTACAGTTGTTAAGATGTGGACAGGATCAATTCCCCCATTTATGTAGTTTGTGGAATATTACTTAAATTAATGGTAGAAAAAGTATAAATGAATTGTCCTTAAGTTTTAGCATAAGCTTTGAGTAATGGTTAACTTATTTTAAATGGTATTATTTTTTGTTTGCTGATTAAGAATGAAGTAACGAAAGATACTGTAATTAGATGGAATGAATATGTTTATGTTGTTTTGTGTTCCCAACCTTACCTTTACAGAAATTTAAACAATGCTCAATCTATCTTGGAAAAAAAATGTTTAAAAAAGGTAGAACAACTGGCTGTTAAAATGTTGTAAATAATCTGTCTTTAATGACACCTGCATAAAAACCATTTACACAGCAAAATGATGAACCAGCTTTCCTTTACTATGGATATTTCACATGTTCTTCCTGGAAACCTTGTGAGTGCTCTGCAGTGCTGTTCTGTCCTTTCAGTGTAAAGCAGGGGTCTGCAACCTGTGGCTCTTTGGACTATCCACAATGGCTCTCAATAACTGCCTAAAACTGATAAAGAACCAACAAAGGTTTTTAAATATAGATTTAATAACCAATACAAGTTTAAGCAGTTGTTCATGGGATAATTGCATTGAACACTAAAAATACCAGTAATATTTATTTAGATCTATTTTACTTGTCATTATGTTGGAAACTATGTGGGTTTTTTTTTACATCATTTTCCATAAATATCAACATCCCATAGAGGAAATTTATCCGTCATCTTTTTGCAAAGGTTTGATTTTTTTCTTTAATTTAAAACCTTAAAATAGATATACAATTGTGTTTCTTTAAAAATTACAACACATTTTCCAGAGCAAATATTATATGTTATCCTTTTTTAAAAGGTCATGTGACATTTGTGGCTCTAAATGAGTTTTATTTAGCAGGGCTGAGGGCAAAAATGGGTCTTTGGATTATAAAGGTTGGAGACCCCAGGTGCAAAGTAAGTCTCTTTCTTTCCCAGCACAAGATTATCAGTTTGGAATTGTTTTTTTACTGCATTGAGAAGATATGTGGCATGAGCGTGAGTGAAAACTCTGACTCCTGCTTGAGTGCCTGAGTCTTGCCTCTTACTGCATTAGAGTTGAAAGCACTGAGCACAGACGTTTTTCTATGTAGTAAACTGTTTCAGAAGAGCATGAGAAAAGCAACAACTCTCCCAGAAGAGAAAAGCTACTTCATGTTACTTCAGCTGCATCACCTTTAGCAGCTATTGGCCTCAGGCAAGCACTACAGGCTGTCTAAAATGCACTTTCACATTCAGAAACTTTCTCATGTAAGGCCATTTGCACCATCAACAGAAACAAAAACAGATCTTGTTATTTTTAATAATACTGGTAACTACCACATTTTTACCATATCAGTAATTGTAGGTTCTCATAGGTTAGATTATTTCACATGTAAATACTTCAATTCAATTCAATTCAGTTTATTTATATAGCGCCAATTCACAACACATGTCGTCTCAAGGCACTTCACAAAAGTCAGGTACATACATTCCAATTAATCTTAATCATTGAACAGTGCAGCCAGATTCTGTTATTTATTCAAATTGGATAAAAAGTTTTTCTATCTAAGGAAACCCAGCAGATTGCATCCAGTCAGTGACCTGCAGCATTCACTCCTCCCGGATGAACATGCAGAGACAGCGGACAGTCACTGGTGTTGACTTTGCAGCAATCCCTCATACTGAGCATGCATGTAGGGACAGTGGAGAGGAAAAACTCCCTTTTAACAGGAAGAAACCTCCAGCAGAACCAGGCTCAGTGTGAGCGGCCATCTGAAACGACCGACTGGGGGTTAGAGAGAACAGAGCAGAGACACAAAGAGAACAAAGAAGCACTGATCCAGGAGTACTTTCTATGGGAAGGAAAAGTAAATGTTCATGGATGTAGCTCCTTTAGTTGTTTCACCTAGAAAGAAGGAACAGATAAACTCTGAGCCAGTTTTCAAGTTTAGAGTCTGAAGAGAGCAAAGAGAGTTAGTCACAGTAAAAGCTCAGTCAGTAGCTATGTCTAGGAGAGAGAAAAGGTTAAACACTGAAAGACAGGGCCATGTGGATCATCGGCAGAGGGTGAGCACCAAGCTGTTGCCAGCAGAAGCTTGGAGGATTCCCCTCTCCAGAAAGGTGTTACAGGTAGACACAGAGTCAGGCCAGGTGTAGTTTCTAGGAAGAGAAAAGAGAGAGAACAAAGTTAAAAGCTGAGATAACAGCAAATAATACAATACTTGTGTGTTTTCTTTTCTCTTATGGTGTGTTTTAGTTTTATATGTTTCATTAACAGTTGACGTAATTCAGATTTCATTGTAGTCAGAACAAATTATTACAAAAAATCTTTACATTATAGTGTGTGATCTTTTGGGTAGGTTTTGCTGTATGATATGCAGACAATACAGAGATGTTTATAATGTGTTACAAACTAAGTTGTTTCTTTATCACAAATAAAGCATTTGCAGTTACCCAATTGTGTCCAGTCTGCTAAATTCTTTGGGAAAAAACATTACGTTTTTACTGAAGGCAATTGGTTTTCCCCTGCCGATTCAGTTATCAGTTTAGGTTTAAAACTTGCTATTTTATGTAACATTAATTTTTCTTTATATCTCAGCCTTTGCAGAAAAGAAATGACTGACTGGAGCCGAAATTTTAACATTTGACTGTGTACATTTCTTTTGTGATTAAAGAAAGTAATTTGGTCCTTCATTTTAGAAAAGCTGAGGAGAATCATTTAAAATTCCCTTTGTAAGTGGAAGATTTAGAGTTATGCTACACCTATGCTAAAATACTTGTCAACAAAGTGTCATCATCATTGTTCCTTAGGGTTGTAACAATACATTTATCTCATGAAATGAAGCGATATGTTAGAACAACAGGACTTTAACTTTATCAGTTTGTTCTGCCGTGTCATTAAAACAAAGGTTGTCCACTAACAGAAAGATTTCCTGAAGTCAGAAATTCAAATGGGTAAGTCTGAGCTTTCTTACCTACCCTAACCCTACAATCCAATATGGCTGCCTTGCATATGATGACCACAGTAAAAACAGCTAATTAGCTCTTTACATATTTACATCTCATTGAACCTCAATGCACAGTTCTCTACAACCTCCTTTACTGGTGAGGTTGCTACATTATTCGAAAGTAAAACAATTACAGACTAGCTTGTTTGTTTTTATAGTGGTGAGCTATGGTCACTGAGCATCAATTAACAAATCACACTAGTTTCTGAACTTGAACAGTGTTAGGTTGGGTTAGGTTGAATTTAGGCCAAATGGAACACAGCCTAAACAGCCATTATGCACAACAGAGACTGGAAAGTCTACTGTTGCCAGCTGGTGTTTGAACTGGGACTTTATTAAAAAAAATTCCTCTGTACTTTAATTTTGAGACGTTTCTAATTAAGAAAATGTTATTGTGCTTAAAAATTGTATCTTAATGGCTATTGTTATTATTAGCTCTACATCACTTTGGAAATTAATATTCCAAAATTTCTTAAGAATACCAAAGGTTGGTAGCATCAGTGGGGTGTGGTGCAAGTTTTGCTTGTAAACGCAATATCTGAACCATTGGTTTTGAATATTCCAGTCCAGGTTTGAATGGCCCATATATTGTGGTGTTTATGCTTGTTTAAGGCTACTTTCAGATCCTTATGTTGTTCCTTCCATTTGTTCTTTGCATCTTGTGATTAACTAAAAGGTCCTGACATGCAATGGGAAGTTTGAAGCCGACCCAACAATATGACGCCCTTGATCCACCTTGGGAGGTAGTTACAAGCTCGTAACCATTAAAAACTATAAGGGGTAATATAAGGTTGCATAACAAGTGTGACATTGTTGTATGATAAAGAGCAAAAAAAAAAAAAAAGACAGCAGCAGCTGCACAGTCAGTGGGTGCTCACAGAGTGAAGCTGCTGGATTATCCTCCTGATCTAAGAAATAAATTGATCAGCAGAATCTGATGCAGATAATAACATGCTGACGATGGCACACAACAATTTTGCTTGTATTTAAAGCACTGAGGGACTTTGGACAACATGCATGAGGATTGCAACATGAAGTTCAGCCAGACTCAAGGGAAATCCCCTACTTATTATTATATATATTGCTTCTATGAATGCAGCAAGTTGGTGGGCACACACATTTGGTTCTGCAATTCCACTCAAAGTATATGAAAACACACATGGCCCATGATCTAACATTTCATTTCCCTTCGGGATTAATAAAGTATTTTGAATTGAATTGAATTGAATCTCGGCACATAGACTTGAATAATCCATAATCCATAATGAGACACTCCTAAGGTTTCGAATGACAAAATTATAAAAAGCACTGCAGTTCTGCCTTTTTCTATTTTCATAAATACAATCTTCTGTATTTTAGGAATCTGTGTTCAGTATAGATTATTTGATTGTATATAGATTGTAGCTTATTTTTTTATATTTTGAACTGCATATTATCAAATGCAGCTCAGACAAAAAAAACAACAACTGTGAAATAGCCCTTTAAGTTAGCACCAATAGAATGTTCCCAAAGCAGGCTCCAAGTTTAGCATCATAAGTGCCTGCCTAACAGCTAGCCTGCCTCTCACTTCTTACAAAAGATTTGTAAGCGTAAGTTTGTTTTTTTAAACTGGGCTTTGAAAATGCTGCAAAACAGATAATTAAACAGTTTTAAATGTTTTTTATCCAACTCCATTAATACACTATGTCACTATGCCTCCTCAGTATGTCATCAAGTTCTGCAGAGGCCTGATAAGGAACCATTCATTTTATTGAGGGGTGTAGAACAAAGGGAACATGTAAAACATCCCCAACACTGGCTCTTTAGGACTGGAGTTGGTAACCCCCTTGTGCAAAATATTACACTTCAGGTTTAACTGGTCCATATATGGTCATGGTCATGTTTGCCTATAGCCCCTTTCAGCCCTTCTTCAATGTTCTTTTCACTGAGTCCATTTACACAGCAGGGCAACATCTCAAGAACTCCTTCCTAAAAAATGACAGCATACAGTAGATATGCAGCTCACAGCTTAGATTGTTTACCTTTATTTCTGGGGAATAGCTTAGACCAGTGGTTATCAATCCTGATCCTCAGGGTCCACTGTCCTTTATCCTTTAGCTGTCTCTCTGCTCCAGCACACCTAATTCAAATCAGTGCATTACCTTGTCAGATTGCCATTAAATGCTTCAGAATCCTGTTAATCAACCATTTATTTGAGTCAGGTGTGTGGCAACAGGAAAACACCTAAAACATCCAAGACAATGGCTCCTGAGGACCAGGTTTGAGAACAACTGGCTTAGATTTCTTTCATCAGACAAGGTCACATGCTGACAGCAACTAAAGATGGTCTGTATTATTACAGTAAATATTGTCACATTTTAGTACTGTACAATCTGGCACCACAAGATATTTTAACCCCCCGATGTCAATAAATACTATTGCACCAACAGTTGTGTATGAGTATGGTCAATGCCCCAGTGTGTGAATTTGTTTGATTTATTTGTCTTCTTTAGTATGGAGTTATTTGTTCCTCAAAGTACAAAGCAGAGGGTAACTTATAGTTAATCCAACAATGGTATTTTGAAAACTTTTATATGTGACATAAATGCTTCTAATAGAATAAGAGCAAAATAATACAGACTTGTATCAAACTTTTTCTTTAAAGTATATTCCCTGGTATATTGAATTCTTTAATTTTTCTTACTGTTTTTAATAGAAACTGCTGATGCCAACTAGAAACCTTTTTATAACACTGCTAGGGCTTGCGAAATAGGACCCCAGAAGGCAGACAAGCAGGCAGCGTGATGGTAAGTGAAAAAGGATTTAATGAGAAAAAACAAAAAAACTCAACATCGGAGCTGAGGCAGAGGGACAGAGCAGCCCTCCCGAACTCTCTGGCGCTGGGCTGCCTCACGCTCCATCTGTTCCAGCAGCAGTGGAGACGGCAGAACCTCCAAATCTTTGGGCAGATGCCTCATTGCGTCCTCCATCTGCCGCTGGACCCAGCAATCCTGGGCGCTTTTCTTCTGCTTGTCCGCGGGGTCCGAGGTTGGTGGAAACATTCTGTTAGGGCTTGCGAAATAGGACCCCAGAATGCAGACAAGCAGGCAGCGTGATGGTAAGTGAAAAAGGATTTAATGACAAAAACCAAAAAAAATCCTCCACAGGAGGCAGGGAAAAAAAACAAAAACGGGGCAGGCGAGACAGGCATGGCGTGATCAGAAAACAAGACTTGAGCATGAAAAAGGGGTTTTTGGGCCGAATGAGAGAACAGGTGTGTATTAATAGGGGGTGTGACCAAGGTGAAAACAGACAGATTAACTTGGTGCAGGTGATCCGAATAAACGTAATTGACAGAAGAACAAAACGTGGCTGGAGCAAAACAGAGACTCTTGAACACAAACTAACAGAAACTAGAAAAACATGAAACTAAAGCATGACCAGGAAAACAACAAACAGAAGCATGATGCAAAAACCTGTGAGAACATATAAGAAAAAAACAGAAACCAAACAACCCCAAATCATAACAAACACAGATGTTGTATGGACCTTCTCTTTAAATTATGACTAAACAAAAGCTTTAACACACACATATGTGAAATGTCTTTATTTTTTTAGACACTGTTTCAGAAATGATTACATTGTTACCAAAGACCCCTGGATACATTTGGAGAAAAAAAGCTTGAAAATTAACTGAACCAAGCCAAGCTCCTGATGTTTTTTGAGATGACTTTAATTATTTATTATCCTAAAATTATTGCTACATATATTTTAAATTAGGTTAAAATACATCCATGTAACAAACATATGCACTGAATTCGCCCTCCCCCATTCCTCTCCATTTTCTTTCCTTTTATCTTCTTCATTATGTTCCCCACACTATCTTTCAATCTTTTTGCTTCGTTGGGCATGCCATTGCATTAATCTCCCCAACAGATTGGCTCTATTAATTAGTCTACATCTCCCATCCCCTGTCTAATAATAAAGGGGAAATAGAGAAAATTAAAAGATAAGATAGTTTTGCATCACCCCTCATTTTTTAATTGGGCCTGAAAAAAAAAGTAGATTCACCTCTTTGGGCTGACATCCACGGGTATTGGAAGGTCTGCAACATTTTCTGCAACATTTAGGCACATGGCATCTTCCAAGGCAAATTTAGTTAGATAGTTCTGAAAATAATGTCTTCCACCATGTCTCATAGGGCACCTCATCGTGGAGGTAATAATGTGACTCAAGACAAAAAATGCCCCAAGGGTTATCATCTTGGGGCCTTTTTAGATTTTGAAACATACCTCGCAAAAAATGTATAAATTTAAGAAAAAAGTTTCAGAGGTTTATGTCTCCTGCTCTAGATCAAATGCATTTTTTATTATGTTGTATAAACATGACACTGTATGGTTCAATCAGATAATGAAGGATGTATTTGTACACCATGTCTGTTAGTAATTGAAAGGTCCAAGGTTTGGGCTAAAAAAGACGAGATCGGAGACCGGCTAAAATTTAAAATGTGGCGTTAAGGGAGTAGTATGCTTTATATGTGCATAGGGAAAAGCTAGGCATTTCATCAGTTTTTACTGTAAATTTCATAAACCCGAGCTGAGATTTCGAAATGACTTCCTGTCACAACTCTGAGATCATCACTAAAATTGTGATTCTTCACATTGACCTCTTCAGCACCTGTGTGTTTTGGTCTTCTAAACACTATGCCCTTGTAAACCCCATGCGCTGTGACTTCAGTGTTGAATTTACCTCATGCTGTTTAATAGTTGATGTTTCTGAACCATTCCCTGAAGACCTGTTACTCACCCCTGTCCAGTCAGATCAGTGTTTTAAGGGGACACATAATGAAAAAATGGAAATGGCATCATAAACCCCCCTTTTATCCCCATCCCCCCGGGTTTAAAACCAAAGAAAAAAAAAAATCCCCACTTTTTTAAAAACCACAGAGTAAGGTTTCCATTTAAAAAAGGCTCAGGTCTTTATTGTTTTAGACGTTCAGTGTTCCGATCACAGATTAGGCTTTTTAAGGACATTTTTTAAAATATTTTTTTCCCCAAAAGGGAATTTTTGGCTGACTTTGGTTCAGTGCCCTTTTAAAGAGACTTTTAATTTTTAAATTTAAAACCCAAAAACTGTGAGGGGAAAGTGAAAGTTGAGGTTTCTATTTTCGGGTCTTTATTAGTTGACCTATTTGATAAAGGTGCCAAATGCACACTATATTGCCAAAAGTAGTGGATCACTTGCCTTTATACATGAACTAGAAGGGCATTTTAGCCTTATGAGAAATGCTTTAATATAATATTAGCCCACCCGCAGCTTCAACGCTTCTAGGAAGGCTGTCTGAAATCTTTTTAAGGTTATATTTGATCATTCTTTTAAAAGACCATTTGTTAGATCAAACACTATTGTTGGACAAAATGGCCTGGCTCACAATCTTTATTTTTTCCCAAAACATACTCTTTTTTAAAATTTTGAGGCTTTTTTTGTGGCCATTTAAATTTTCCCTTCCCCCCCCAAAATGTGCCCCTTTCATGTCTTTATACATGTGCTTTGTGCACTGATGCTCAGTCATGTTAGAAAAGGAAAGGACCAACATGAAACTGTTCGTACCAACTTGTCGTACCAACTTGTCCATAAATGTCTTTATATTGTGCAGTATTAAGAGTTCCTTTAACTGGAACAAAGGGGCTGAGTCGAACTCCTGTAAGACAACCAAAAACCAAAATCATACTGGGAAAATTCAGAAGATTATATAGATGCCCGAGCCACCTCAACTGGCTCCTCTAGATGTGGAGGAGCAGCGGCTCTACTCCAAGATCCCTTCCGGGGGCCCGAGTCCTCCCCCAAACTTAAGGGAGCCCCCGGCCACCCACAGAAAGCAAAATTTCAGCCGTTTTTATCGGGGATCTCGTTTTTTTCGGTCAGGGACCCAAAGTTCAGGGCCCATGGGTGAGGGGGGAAAAGTAGCCCGGGACCCGTAAATCGAGAGCTTTGCTTTTCGGCTCTCTCTCCCCAAAACAAAACCGGACACCCAAACCCCATTATGCAGAATCCGCAACAATCTGTCAGTTGACCCTCCCCACTCCATTCTCCCCCCCACCTGAAAAAAAAGCCCCCAAAGAAAACTCCCCATTTGGGAGGCAGGAATTTGCCCCCCCAAACCCTTTGAAGGGGGAAAGCCAACCTTTTCCCGGCGAGAAACCAGGGCCCAGGACTTGGGGGAGTGATCTTCATCCCAGTGCTTCACACTGGGCTGTGAACCCCCCCCAGCCCCATGCGTAGGGTTTTTGGCTAGAGGGGGGCAGCAGGACCACGATCTGAAAAAGAAGAGATGAAATTCCACTGGCCCGAAAAACCGGGCCCCACTAAAAAAGGCCCTTTGGGCTGTGCCTAAAAATCCTGTCCATAAAAGTTTTTTTGGAACGGGACGGTGGAAAAGGGGGCAGCCCTGCCAAGGGGCCAAAAGAAAGGGGGAAACCCGGGTCCGACTTAGTGCCACCCAAGGGAAACCAAAAACCCCTGCTCTGTTTGGGCCCAGAAAACCGGATGCCCCCAAAAAAAAGGGCCCCCAGCTCCGTACCCCGGAGCACCCCCCCACGGGACCAAACCAAAAGGGTGCCTTCTCCGGGGTTTCCAAAAAAACCACATGTGGCCCGGGTTTGGGCAAATCCCATGAATCCTCAAGTCCCCTGCAGGGGGTGAGAGCCGGGTCCGTTTTCCAAATCCCCAAGTTTTAAAAAACCTTTATGCTCCTCCTCAACCCAAAGGGTTTTTCGACTATGGGCCTGGAACTCCTTTTCCAAAAACCCCTGGCATGGGGCCCTTTTTTACCAGGGAGTAAAAAGATTTGTGATCCCCCTTTTTTGGAACCCAAAACCCTCCTGTCATTTCTTATAAAGGGCCCGGGTACTCCGCATACCACTGGGCCCGTACCCCAAAACGGGAAGGGGGCGGGGATGCAAACCCTCTCATCCACGGGGGAAAAAAACCCCCAACATTGGGACTGCTGAGCTGGGGAAAAAAAAAAAAACCCCCAAGAAAACCCCACCCCACCCTCGGGCCTTCCGGCGGCCACTCCAGAGTAGAAGGGTTTCCAGCCTCTCTAAAAGGAGAGGGGGTTCCGGGAGCCCACGCTTTGGTAAAGGGTGAGCCTGATTATTTTAGTTGATATCTCTCGACCCCCCGCAACAGTCAGGCTTTCCCCCAAGCGGGGGTGACATTCCACTTCCCTAAACCCAGAAAAAAAACTTTAGCTGAAATAAAAATTTCTGGCCCAAAACGGGGGAGCAACCCAAACCGTCACCCACAAAGCCCCGTTACAATAGTAAAAACCCAAGGAAAGGGCCCTTTGAAATCTGGGGTAGTGAGGGACTCAAAAGTTAAACCCCTTCAGGGCAAAAAAACGGCACATAAAGGGCTTTTTATCCCGGAAAAAACATTTCCGGGAAAAAAGGGACTAATGTCCTAGCCGGATCTCGAAAAACCTTATCCATGGGTTTATGTTTTGTCGAATTGATTACTGTAACAGTGTCTAAACAGTCAGCTGCAACTGATCCAGAATGCTGCTTCCCGCATCCTCACTGAAGCTAAGAAAGTAGAGCACATTACCACAGTTCTAAAATTCTTCTCTTAGTTTATAAATCACTAATTGGCAAAATGCAGTCAGACATTTTGTTCTCCTCCCTTCGGCCAAAACCAAAGGTGTCCATTAGATTACCAGACAGGAAGCAAGACTAATCGTTTAATGTGGGATATTTAGTAGCAAGGAAACATAACAGTCAGGTGGCATCCTACCACAATACCACGTTGGAATTCACTGAAGTACTCAGAGTTAACCTGCCTTTCACAAAATTGTACAAGTAGTCTGCATAACTAGTTGTTGAATTTTATACACTTGTGTTGATGGAAGTGATTGGAACATTCGAATTTAATGATTTCGATGGCCGACCCAATACTTTTGGTAATATAGTTTATATCCTAATGACAGCATACTATCATTAAAACACACAAAATATGGATTAGGTTATGACACTTAACTGACTCTTCCCCCATCCTGAGATCATGAGGCCTTTCATTCATTCTCATTAAGCTGTAACAGATAGCCCTGTTTCTGACTCACCTCATTAAAGAATCCTTGTTGGAAAATGTGGAAAACTGAACCTAATTCTTTAAATTTACAATCAATTTTATATTAAACTGTCTTATAGGTGATTAGTACTCTAGCGATGTGCTCATCTAAAGTTATTTACTTTCGTAGATGTCAATATAATTTGAAATAATTATATACAGCTTAAATGTTTCTTCTCCCTCAGTGCTTCTCCTGTTTTCTTCTCCTGTTATTAATTGGTGAAATCCAATACACATCACCAATCATTACTTTAGGCAGTTGCCGGAGGTATCTGGAGTATATATATATTATAGTGCAATAATTTTCCTTCCAAGGATCCTTGTAAGATGATACAAGTAGAGATGTGTAAATAGAAAAACAGCACACTGTCCATCCAACTCATTTCAACACTTTTCACATTGGTTATTAAGGTTTGATGTTTTTACAGGGATTAAAAATGTTTGTTAGGTTTCTGATGTATGTTTACAGTATAACATCAGTTAACCGCCCTGATGCAAACAATACCCCTCCATTAGTCTGAGATTCAGTGTATATATAAATAAAACCAATATCAATGTGTTTACATTCATGAAAGTTTACATTCTAACCTTTTTTGGAAAAATAGAACAAAGAAATCTGCATGAACATATCAAGAGGCACCAAAGCAAACCACTGCACCATAATCCATTTGTCTTATTGTTAATTATATCTAAAGTCAGAAATTAATTACCCGTAAATTCCGGACTACAGAGCACACCTGATTAAAAGCCGCATGCTCTAATTTTAGAAAGAAAATCAATTTTGTACTTGTACAGGCCGCACCGGATTTTAAAACCCCCGGGTTTTTCCCATTTTTAAATTATGACATATTTACACAGAAAGATATTTTACACGTGAGGATTTTTTAAAAATTTAAATTTTAAACCCTTTTGGTAATATAAACAAATGCATATTGCAAATGCTTTTTTTTGAATAGTGCCTGTAACACGGCTACCTTTTTAAATATACGTACGTTTTCAGTAGCACACCCAAAATTTCGTTGCTGATGCTTTTTTTTTAAAAGAGCACGAACCAAAAATTCCAATATCTCTAAAATATATACACTGCAGCCTACCAGGTCAAAAGGTCATCGATCGCCTTCTTCATCTTCTTTTCCTGCGCACTGAAAACCATCAAATTCCTCTTTTCCAGTGTCCGAATTGAACAGCCCCAGGATCTCGTCACTCACTTCAGCCTCTTTGTTGTCGCTCTCACTTGAGGCCCACTCGGTTTCCCCCTTTAATCACGCAGCAGCAAATTCACCCGTTGGTGATTTTCCCGGGTTGATGAGGTTGAATATAAATGTCTGATTTTCAATACCGGTAATTGAATTGTGAAAGTGCTCTTGATTTATCGCATAAGTTCATTTGGACCTATTTAAAATACTCATCCCCAATTTGATTGGGGTTTTGTTAACCCGGCAAAATGTTTTTGCCGGGCATGAAAAAAACATGCATTAGCCGCACCGTTGTATAGGCCGCAGTGTTCAAAGTGTGGGAAAAAAGTAGCGGCTTATAGTCCGAAATTTACGGTAATCAAATGTTGAAGTTTATTTCATCAAGCACGTAAATATAATACATATGAATCACCTTGTTGAAATCATTTGGAAGTTAAGTATTAAGTAAGAACTTAGCTAAACCATCATGCAACCTTGTTTTATCCCATTATTTTGTAAACTATACATTTATTTTCAAATAAGTGTAAAGGGATTAATGTGAGGCGAGTGATGAGACGAGGTCAGTAAAGCAAGGTTGAGGTTTTTTTTGGGATGGGGGTAGCTGTCATTGGACTGCTATCTGTGATATGCAATATGCTTAAATTGAATTTTTAGTTGGAATCAATAGATTTTCCACATAACTTCAAAGCTTCTTAATTGTCAAAAGGTCTGAGCAAGTGCAACATGAATCATGCTACTGCAAATGACACTGGTGGTTTGTGATAAAATTAAATCCCAATAGCGCAGTATGGGGGTGAGATTCAAACCATGTTGACAGATTATAAAATAAGCTAGCTTACCATTATAAACGCTTGGAGCAAAACTCATTTTGGGCTTGTTGTTATACTGTCTGCGATGAAACTGGACTCAGACAAACTAAATATTTTATAGTAAAACAAAAAAATAAGAAAAAGTGACAGAAAAAATAAAAAAAATCCTAAATACATGATTGAAAAAGATATTTTTAAATCAATGATTATATGTAATATATCTAAATAATTTTACTTGAAAAACAAACTTAAAAATATATTACACTGAATTGGCAGCAGCTTACAGGTGTGTTAAGATTTTTTTTCAGCTATTCAGTAAACTGATAGCTTGTTGACAGAAGCTTGCCTCAAAGTTGACAAAAGTAAAAATAATTTATTGATAAGCAAAATGCTAAACATAAGCCTAAGCCTGGGGCCATTGTTTGTAAGGCTGCTGCCAAAACAGCCAATGAAAAGACATTCTGATGGGAAGGATCAACACATTTGGGGTTGAACCCTTGTGATTAATTAGTGAAGGAAAACAGTTTTTAAGTTGAGATGTCTGCATGCTTAGTTTCCACACATGTTGTCAGGTTCCCTGATATTTGATTTGATGCGTCTTAATTTGTTTATTCAGATTTGTATCAGTAGGCGGTGTGTGTGTTTTTGTGCAGGTTCAGATGAAGATGAAGTCCCCGGGTGTTGTGGATGGAGGTTTATTCACAGAGAGCTATTGCAACATCTGCAATGCTCAGCTCATCTCCGAGTCCCAGCGCACCGCTCACTATGAGGTGGGTTTGTCTCTTCAGTTTCAGAGGTATTTTTCTTAGGAATTAAACTCAGGATGCACTAAAGCAAAAAGTGTTGCTACGATGATTGCTTTTACTTCTGATTCCTGCAATGTGCTGTGCACTTTGCAACTGCTTCATTTTTATCCATTTGTGCTTGTGCCGTTCAACACTGTGCTCATCCATTTTACATTGGTTTAAAGGAGCATGATAATGCTGGTTACTTGCACCCAAACAAACACGCTCACTTTGTATTAATGTGGTCTACTTTTCAGCAGACTTTCTATTAGTATTATAATGAAAACCCATTAAATAATCAGTCTTTAAAATAGGTAACCTGAATCTATATGCAAGTGCATCTGTTTGTGTATCGGTGTGTTCTTGATTCGGTGCAGTGCATTGAGGTCATCGTTGATTATATGGCAGGATTAGAATTAACAAGCAGACTAATGAGAAGACGGCCCCTTTTTTAGAGACTTAAGCAAGGACAATGACAGTGTGTGTGTGTCTCCACACGTGTGTTGGCCACTTTCACTTGACGGCAATCTATTTCTGTCCCTGATTCTTAAAGTCTGACAAAAACATGCAGTCTTCAGATAGAGCAGACAACGAGACAAGATGAGTCACACCATGTTGTCAGAATCAGCCTTTACAAAAGATCTCTGCAGAGGTCAGTGGATCAAAAAGAAAAGGCAAGAAATTGCTTGAAGGTAGGCAATTTTGGCATGTTATTGTATTGTGAAAAAATCTTTACCAGCACAGATTTTGTCTGTGTTATGCTTTTTTTGTCACACTAACAAGTTTTAAATTAACAAAAATATCTTAATGTCAGATAGATAACCTAAATAAATTCCAAAATTGCTTTTTAGATTATATTTCATGTTTTGGAAGAAAAAAGCCATCTAAACCAGCCAGGCCCTATATGAAAACATAATTGCTCCCTAAATCTTATGAGTGGTCGTTCCACCCTTGTGCCATAACTTGTCATCAAGCATTTGCTTGATGCATCATTGGCGGTATGTCTTTTATATCACTGTCTATTTTTCTTTGCAGAATTTATTACTTTAGCCACATTGGAGGCTTTTCAGGCATGAGGGTTAGGGTTCGGGTTACTTTTAAAGGTCACACCAAAGCATACCAAAGCATTCAATGGGATGTCAGTTCATATTTTGACTGTGCCACTCCAAAATTGTTTTTAGCTATTCAGAGGTAGACTGCTGATGTGCTGATGGCTTCACCAATGACGGCATGTTGTCCAGCAAGGGAATTACACCATATTCACATTTCTACTGTTGCCTTGTAAAAGGAGATTGTAAGTAAAATATTGTTGTGTAGACGTGTTAAAAGAAACTGAAAAAATGGATCATTGTTTTGTAAGCAGGACCGGAGTTTTAAACAATCTCTGTTCAGGGTAGAACTAACCAGATCAAGTTTAACCAAAGTATGTTAGGAAGCTACGAGGCAGTGACATCTTTATTAGCGGACTCCATCAACTTAATGGATTACTTCCTTCCTTATTTCAAAATAAGAGTCTTAAACATGGATATAGGGTCCTGAGCTGAAAGCATTCACCATCACGTTTCTCTGCCAGACAGTCACAACCTAACAGCAACTAAACAGCACTTTGCAGACAGACTTCACGTTGATGAGAGGTGGTGGTGTTTTCATTTAGCAAAAACCCATGACAAGAGTGTTATTTCAAGGTAAGTGTATGTTACATGTAACCTGACTTTGGTTTGATTATCTTTAAAAAGAAGTTCTCTGTAGAACAGAATCTTAAAAGATATTTCTCTTTTCGAATGAGGTATTGGCATCTAACATCTAAGTGCAAGCAGAACTTTATGCACATGCATTCTAGTACGAGACATCTTTTCCTTCTTCCTGCCAAACAACTTAGTAAATTACTGCCCTGTTGCAGCAGAAGCAATGAGTTGCTGTTAAACAGAAGACACACATAGATCAAACAAACTTCATTTGGGATCTTGAATTAATACAAGATCACAGATATTCAAATATTTGAAGGTCAGTCCATCCCTACTATCTGATGCCCAGTAAAAAGACTTGTCTGGATTTCCGGTTAAAACATGGCATGTGTTTAAATCCAGAAAACTGCATGAGCATAATTCAGATGACTCAAACTGTGCATACGCATGGATTTAAACATATTTCCTCTGTACAACCTAATCAATAGAGAATTGATTGGCACGCAATATGCAAATATATGTAAATAATCTGATGTGGAAAGAAGAAGAAATATGCAGGAAGCGAGATGCTTCTAAATTAGGTATGTAAAAACACAGACTTAGCCACTACTTATATTTAATGTGCAAAATCAGACATCTGTCATTCTGTGCATGAATCACACACACTGGTATTGTAAATGAATGCAGACGTGCACTGAGGAAAGATTGAGATTGTGGTTTCCAAACTTTAAGCATGTTTTTATTCAGTCCTTTCAGTCAGTTTATCCAATAACAAGACATTATGCAAAAGGCTATGCTGAAAAGCTTTTGCATCATCAATAGTTTTGCAGCAAAGCTTCAAGGTGTGATCAAAGGGACCAATTTCCACGGTCAGCTCCTATTAAAATATCTAAACCTTTGTGTGGAAAAGGGTTTACGCTGTAGTTGTGAGAAAGTTCCTGTTGTACAAAAGACCCCTGGTGATTAAAAATCTCCTCATGGACCTGCATGTCAGCTACTTTACTCCTTTCATACTAACAGCAAGCTCAGTGACACTAATTACCACAAACCTCATGACTGTAAGTGGGCCACAAATTAAAATCTAATTTGTTTTAATTTGCAGTGAATTTGCTGCTTCTAGCAGAGTAAAAGAATAAGTAAAAAGAAAATGCTTACCTGTTTTGTGAGGTGCTGCAAATAAAGCTTGACTTAAAGTTAGTTGACAATAAAATCAGGAGGGCTGCTTTTACTTGGAGCAAGTCCTGGTGGAGCAGCACCATGCAAATCTGCTGTACTAAGCAAGCTATTTAAGTGACATTTAAAATAACCTAAATGATACAGCTGTTCTCTTTTATGTACAGATACAAATATTTTTATATTTGTATAAATGATTGTATTAATTTTAAGCTTGATTTTTTTTCTAATGTAGCTAGTCTAAATTGTTGTATCATAAAACACTTGTGCTCAACAGACTTTCTCGCATTTTAAAGGAATTACACTTTCAACACTTAAGAGCAGTGATTCTTTACCTAGTACAAAAATAAAAAAAATAAAAAAAACTAAATCAAAATACTAGTACAATCAGGACCATGGAGGACTACCGGTCGGCCTCGAAGCGATTCTGGCAAACCGTCCGGCGCCTCAGGGTGCTTCGCCAACACTGTTTATAGTGGGGGTGGGAGGCTGCTGACCTCGACTGGGGACATTATCGGGCGGTGGAAGGAGTACTTCGAGGATCTCCTCAATCCCACCATCACGCATTCCCTGGTGGAAACAGAGGCTGGGGACTCGGGGTTGGTCTCTTTCATCACCCAGGCTGAAGTCACCGAGGTCATAAGAAGGGGGACCGGAGGGTGTGTTCCAACTACAGGGGGATCACACTCCTCAGCCTCCCTGGTAAGGCCTACGCCAGGGTATTGGAGAGGAGAGTCCGGCCGATAGTCGAACCTCGGCTTCAGGAGGAGCAGTGTGGTTTTCGTCCCCCGGCCCGTGGAACACTGGACCAGCTCTATACCCTCTACAGGGTACTCGAGGGCTCATGGGAGTTTGCCCCAAACCGGTCCACATGTGTTTTATGGACCTGGAGAAGGCATTCGACTGTGTCCCCTCGTGATCCTTGTGGGGGATGCTCCAGGAGTATGGAATCGGGGGCCCTTTTTTAGGGGCCCATCCGGTCCCTGTACGAGCGGAGCAGGGGAGTTTGGTCCGCATTGCGGGCACTAAGTCGGACCCTGTTCCCCCGGTGCCTGTTGGACTCCGGCAGGGGCCCCCTTTTGTCACCGGTCTGTTCGTAACTTTTATGGACAGGATTTCTAGACGCAGCCAAGGGCCGGAGAGGTTTTGGGTTTTGCGGACCAGTGGATTTCGTCTCTTCTTTTTGCAGATGACGTGGTCTTGCTGGCCCCTCTAGCCAAGACCTACAGCATGCGCTGGGGCGGTTCACAGCCGAGTGTTATGATTCTGGCCCGTCTGCCTGCTCTGCTCTCACTCATGCAATTAACTCATCTGCTTCACCTGTCTGCTGCTGCGCTGCTGCGCAATCACCGTCATGCCACACACCTGTGGAGCTGCAGTTATATACAGCCCTCTGACAGGCAGACGGTGCCAGATTTTCGAAAAAAATTTTGTGAGTATTTTATCCAGCGTTCCTTCCTGACTGATCTCGTTCCATGACCTTGCCTTGCCTTACGGATTATTCCCTCTTGCTTGCTCCTTTGTCTGACGGATTGGATTTTGGATTTCGACTCTGTTTTTCCTCTGGTTTATGTTCTTCCCTGCCCCTTTGTCTGACGCCTCTAGCCCTGGAATTCGACCTTTTTCTTTCCTGGATTTACGTCTCAGCCTAGCACTGACTGATCTCGTTCCATGACCTTGCCTTGCCTTACGGATTATTCCCTTTTGTGCTCCTTGTCTGACGGATTGGATTTTGGATTTCGCTTTTTTTTGCCTCTGGTTTATGTCTCTGCCTGCCCCTTGTCTGACGCCTCTAGCCCTGGAATTGCCCCTGTTTCTGTCCCTGGATTTACGTCTCACCCAAGCCAAATGGTTATTCAGCCTGAGTCCCCCGGGTCTCTAGTCTGCCGGTTTTATTGTCAAGAGGACAATCACAGCTCTCTGTGTTCCTGTCACAGCGTCAGCTGGTTTCCCCGGGGATTTGGATCAGTCGGCAATCCAATTTCAGTTTTTGGAGTTTTCCCTTTAACTGTCTGGATCTTTCCTCCTCTGGATTCTGTGCCTCATCACCAGACTGAGAAGGTTAGTGCTTTATCTAACTCCTTGCAGATCCTGAGTTTTTTTAGCCACTAACTAGTCTCTCTGTTCTCAGTGGTTCCTGGAAGCTGACTACTGTTCTTTTTGTCTCTGATCCGGAGTTTTCTGAATAAACTTTTACTTATCACTTTGGTTTTGGGGCAAATTTTGGGTTTCTCGTTTCGGTCGTGATAGTAAAATTGGCCAAAAGATGGACCCACCGCCAGCACAGCAGTGGCGCACTAATTTATAAACTCTATTGCCCGTCTTAATCCGGTTGGGGGAAGTGATTTCTATGCTGCGATCCATGACTCCTGCTTCCACGCCGGGGCCTCACAGCCTGTTTCCCCCAGGTTTCCGATCTTTCCGCATGTTAAAAACCTAGACTCACGCCTCCTGAGCTTTGGGGGGAATCCTGACCAGTGCTTCCCTTTTCCTTACTCAAATGGGTTCTTTTTTGGCTTCAGCCTTCTTCGTTCCCTTCTGAGCGCTCTAGGGTGGCGTTTTGTTTTTTTTTTCCCTGCTCTCTGGAAAGGGGCTAAGCAATGGGGCACTGCTGAGTGGCCCAAAAAAGGGTTCGATCACATGTGCTTCTTATTCTGCATTCTCAAAGAGCTCATCAGGGTTTTTTTGATCCAGTTCTTCCTAGTCGTGAAGCTGCCAGAGGTTTTACTCTCCATTAAAACAGGGAGAGAGAAGTGTTAAATTTTATCATTGACTTTCATTTACTGGCAGCAGACAGTCTTGGAAATGAGCATGCTAAAATGGATGCTTTCATGCAAGGTCTGAATGAGAACATAAGGGATGAACTGGCTACCCGGGACTACCCTGCCTCCCTTCACCAACTTGAGGACCTGGCAAAACCCGATCGATTTGCGGCACATAAAGGAGGAGGGAAAGGCTTCATAAGGGGGTTAAATCCTCTTCAGCTCACAGTCCGTTTTCCCCCCCTAGAAACCAAGGGTCTTCCACCCCCTTTAATCACCGTTGTGACCCGGAGACCATGCAGTTGGGTCATTCAAAAATTTCTGCGGGGAGCGAGATCGACGAAGGAAGAATAACTTGTGTTATTATTGTGGTGGACAGGGCCATGTTGCATTCAAGTGTCCGTTAAAAGCCCCCGGTCAGTAGAGGTGAGGAAATCTACTGAGCCGAAGGGCAACTGTCTGTCTCCTCATGCTCATTTTCCTGCAACCATTCAAGTTTTCTACTTCTCATCAGGTGTCAGTGTTCATTGACTCAGGGGGGGACCTGAGTTTTGGATGAGTCGTTCGCCAGGGACCATGACATCAAGCTCCTTCCCACGTCTGACACCCATAATGTCCTGGCATTGGATGGTCATAGTATCAAAAAGTTTATACAACAAGACGGAGGTAATAAAACTCACACGGGGGGCAATCATCAGGACGAGGTCACATTCAGGATCATCTAACTCTCCTAAACTACCCATTTTTTTTAGGGGCTCCTGGGGTTTCCAAAACACAACCCCACATTGATTGGCAAGCCAAAGAGATTTTGGGCGGGCCTAAGTCCTGCTCGGCCCCTTGTTTTCTTTTGCCTCTACAGATATTTTTCCGGAGAATGACATTGAGGAGACATATCCTGATCTGTCTAAGGTACCACCCGAAATTCATGCTCTTTTAAGGAGGTTTTTAACAAGTCCAGGGCTACGGCACTTCCACCTCATAGACCCTATGACTGTGGCATTGAGCTCCTACCAGGCACTTCTCCCCCTAGGGGTCGATTGTATTCATTGTCAGGACCAGAGAAACCCAAACATGAGGGAAGTATGTTGATGAGTCACTAAAAGCTGGTGTTATCAGACCTTTTTTCTTCTCAGCGGGGGAGGCTTTTCTTTTTTGGGGGGAAAAAGGATGGTTCCTTGAGACCATGTATCGACTACAGGGGGTTTAAACGACATCACCGTCAAGAACCGATACCCTCTACCACTTATGAACACTGCTTTTCGACCAGAAGGGGGCCCCAAGATCTTCTCTAAGTTGGATTTGAGAAACGCTTACCACCCCTTTTTGTATCAAGGTGGGGGATGAATGGAAGACGGCATTTATCACTCCCACTGGTCAAAACGAGTACTGTGTAATGCCTTTTGGGTTTTAACCCAATGCCCCTGCAGTTTTTTTGCATTGGTGAATGATGTCCTGAGGGACATGGTGGGACAGTTTTTTTTGGTATATGATGACATTCTGATTTATTCCCAGGATCTGGAAACCCACAGAAATCATGTCCGGGCTGTCCTCCTCCGTCTTCTTCAAAAAACATCTGTTTTTCAAAGCTGAAAAGTGTGAGTTTTAAACCACTACCACCTCATTCCTTGGATTCATCATTTCTCCAGACCCCAAGTCATAGTGGACCCCTCCAAAGTCAAAAGGCGGTCTGGAATGGCTTTCTCCTACCGACCAAACAGCTTCAAAGGTTTCTGGGGTTTGCTAATTTTAAGACGGTTATCAGGAATTATAGCCTCGTAGCAGCCCCCTTAATGCTTTCCAAAAAAAAAAAAAAAAATCATCTAAAACAAGGTTTTTTTGGAATGAGACAGCAGAAAGAGCTTTTTCAAGCTCAAAAAGGATTATTTACGTCTGCTCCTGTTCTACGGTCCCTAACCCGATAAACAGTTCATTGTGGAGGTTGACGCCTCAAACACAGGGGTTGGGGGCTGTCCTAAGCCAAAGAAATTTGATGACCGTATTCACCATGTGCTTTTTTTTTCTAGGACTTTTGTCCCAAGCAGAGCGCAATTTGAGTGGGGGGACCCGAGAACTGTGGGAGTGAAGTTGGCTCTTGAGGAGTGGAGGCATTGGCTAGAGGGGGCTAAGGGACCGTTTCTTGTATGGACAGATCATAAGAACCTGGAGTACCTGAGATCAGCGAAGCGCCTTAATCCCAGGAGGCAAGGTGGGCTTTTTTTTTTGGAAGATTCAAACTTCTCTTTGTCTTTCAGACGTGAGTCAAAAATGGCAAACCAGACGCCCTGTCCAGAATACAGGAACCCTCCGAGTCACAGACCTCTGGGGAGGATGAGTTTATTCTTCAGAATCAGTGAGACTCTCGGGCACCATTTGGATTGGTGGCCCTCTTTTGTCAAAGATGTCACAGATTACGTCACGGCCTGTACTCAATGTTCCCAAGCCAAGTCTTCTCATCGCCCTCCTGCTGGACTCTTACATCCCTGCCCATTCCTCCTCGTCCCGGGCACACAAAGCCATGGACGTCGTCACAGTTTGCCAGTTTCTAATGGCTTCACAGTTCTGTTAACTATCATCGACAAAAATTTTTTAAGATGGTTCACCTAGTCCCTCTCAAGAAGTTGCCCTCAGCCAAAGGGAAATGGGGGAATTCTGGCACGTGAGGGTTTTTTTCCTTCATGGCATACCCACAGACATTGTCTCAGACAGAGGGGCCCCAAATTTGTGTCACGTTTTGGAAAGAGTTTTGTTCCTTTTGGGGGGTTACTGTTTGTTTGTCCTCAGGATTTCACCCCCAGTCGGATGGACAGACTGAGAGGGCCCAACCAGGAGGTGGAGACCAAACTTCGCGCACTATGTGAGTCAGACGCAACCAATGGTCTTAAAATTACCTGGGTTGAATATGCTGTCAACACCCTCCCGGCTAGTGCCCCGGGGTTATCCCTTTCCAAGTTTGGTTTTGGTTTTTTACCCCCCTTGTTCACAGTCCAGGAGAAAGAGGCTGAGATTCCTTCTGCTCAGGCCGCGGCCCTAAGATGTCAGCGCATCTGGAGGAAGGCAAGAAGGTCTATGATCAGAATGTTGGAGGTGCAGGCACGCACTGCAAATCGTCAGAGAATCCCTGCTCCAAGCTACCAGGTGGGACAGAAGGTTTGGCTATCTTGTTCACGAGTGAGGGAAGAATGGAGCGGGAGATCGACAGACAGATCGGTGCGGCTGCCGCAGTAATGGGGGCGCTGCCGCAGTAATGGGGGCGCTGCCGCAGTAATGGAAGCTCATTTCAGCCGCTTGTATCCGGCGAGATCCCGGATACAAGCGGCTGAAATGAGCTTCCTCCGTAGGGTGGCCGGGCACTCCCTTAGAGATAGGGTGAGGAGCTCGGCCATTCGGGAGGGGCTCGGAGTAGAGCCGCTGCTCCTCCACATCGAGAGGAGCCAGTTGAGGTGGCTCGGGCATCTATACCGGATGCCTCCTGGACGCCTTCCTCGGGAGGTGTTCCAGGCACGTCCCACCGGGAGGAGGCCCAGGGGACGGCCCAGGACACGCTGGAGGGACTATGTCTCTTGGCTGACCTGGGAACGCCTTGGGCTCCCCCCGGAGGAGCTGGAGGAGGTGTCTGGGGAGAGGGATGTTTGGGTGTCTCTGCTGAGTCTGCTGCCCCCGCGACCCGGTTCCGGATAAGCGGAAGACGACGAGTACGAGTACGAGTACTAGTACAATCAGATATTGACTTTTTATTTTGTTGTGTTATGTCATAAAAATGAAATTTTATTCAAAATTGTATTCTTTGCCACTGTATGAGTGGGTAAACAATGCAGTGTAATTATATGTTTAATTTTTAGTTTTCCATGTTATTTTGCATGTAGTCTACGTTACTGATTTAATTGATTGATTAAAGTGAAACCATATATATACTGTGTAAAGGTTTTACGCGGGTGTAAAAAAAATACTTTCAGAAATATAAATGATGATTTTTTTATTTTTATCAATTTACAAAATGATAAGTTAGCGAACCCAAACATACAGCCAAAGTCCTTAAGAACTATCTATCTTCAGTATAAAGAAGAACAAGACTTACTGGAAGTGATGGTATGGCCCCCACAGAGCCCTGATCTCAACATCATGGAGTGTGTCTGGGATTACATGAAGAGACAGAAGGATGTGAGAAAGCCTGCATCCACAGAAGATCTGTGGTTAGTTCTCCAAGATGTTTGGAACAACCTACCAGCCGAGTTCCTTCAAAAACTGTGTGCAAGTGTACGTAGAAGAATTCTTGCTGTTTTGAAGGCAAAGAGTGGTCACACTAAATATTGTTTTGATTCAGATTTCTCTTTTGTTCATTCACTGCATTTTTTTGATTAATGAAAATAAATGATTAACATTTCCATTTTTGAAAGCAGTCTTTGTTTACAGCATTTTTTCACACCTGCCTCCTCCAGCTCCTCCTCCAACCCATTTCAGCTGGTTGTATCTGGGATCTCATTCTTTCGCTCATGACCCCGTTCGTGGCCTCAGCCTTTCGGCTCAGTTCCCTCTTCACCACAATGGACCTGTGCAGAGCCTACATTACTGCGGCGACCGCACCAATCCCGCCTGTCAATCTCCTCTTCAATTCTCCCCCCACCAGTAAACAAGAGAATTTGCCCAGGCACTGAACCTTGTTGTACTCCACAAGCAGTCATGGACTGTAAAGAAGATGTATTATTAAGATGAATAAACTTAAATCTGTCAGACAAATGTGATCTAAACCAGCCCAATGCTGCCTCCTTGATCTCCCTTTCTAGGAGAATTATGTGATCAATTGTATCAATAAAGAGCCCTATACTAGAAGGCATTAATGGAATCTTACTCATAGCAATACAAGACCTTCAACTGGGAAAAAGTGCATGGGGGTTTCATTTTTGTTTTCGTGAAATGATACGTCTTTCGACACGCCTGATTTATGTGATAAATAAGTGAAGTAAACCATATTATTTGTAAAAAAAAATATTGAATAGCTGAATGCTGTTCTTATATCTAAGTGTTAAATTATGTAGTTAAATAGACTTTATTCAACTCATTTCAAGACAAAAGATCTTCAATTTCAAGATCTTCAGTTTCTTTAAAAGTGCAAAGTAACCGATTTTCTTCTTTACAAACAAACATTAGACCTAAGTAAATGGGTGTCCTGTTGATGTAAAAACTTTTTTTAAATCATAAAGAAAAATGTTGCATACCTGTTCTAAAGTTTTGAAATGACACTCATTTCTTCACATACAGAATGTGTTCTTGATGATCAGATTAGATCTCGATCTGTCGATGCTGTATGCTATGTGTATACAAAACACACTAAACAAAATGCCTCTTTTCCTTTTAGTTGTCTTCTCCTTTTTCTCCTCCGACTTTATTTGACACACCAACACAGAAAAAGGAGAGAAAAAGAGACAAGCACAGTCCATTAGAGTAGTGTGAGCACTGAGGTTTATTGCAGGGTTGCCCTGCTGACTCAAGGTCCAGCTTTTACTGTCCATGTCCCAGAGCCATCAAATACACTGCAGTTTATATACCTATAAACACACAGCACACTCAAAAACACACACATACCCACTGACAAAATGCATTAACAGCCATGTGACAAGTGGCATGTGAGGCTGAAGAGGAATTCTTCTCTTGGGGCGGCAAGTGCAGTGTCTTGTCAGTTTCCTGCTTGCATTCTTTGTATGTGTTTCAGCTGTGATAAATGTTTTACCTCACATATCGCATCAGCTCCAAACCGTTATACATTTGTCATTTAGATGCCTTCCATTCTTAAAAGCTTCATATCTGCGCATTTTATTCTTTGTTTCTCTTTGAAGCACTGAAGCAGCAATCCATAAAGATTAGAGACAATCACAGGTTTTATGTGGAGATAGAAAATGAAGGCCTGACTTTGCCAAAGATGTCTGATCACATTCACATTTACACATCTCTGCCCTGCAGTTTGTCCAGTTATTTCCATTGCTTTTAATCAAAGTGACAGTTAGCAGCTACAAGGATAGCTCACTGTCTTTTCATATAAACATTTCTGCACTCATTATCGTTTACAGTCATTGCATTTCACAGTCATATGACACAGAAAGAGACTGCATTGGGAGAAATCTAAATAGGTGCAGCAAATAAAAAACCTTTCACAATCTAAAATATCTCCTAGTTTAGTAGAGAAAATATGAACATATCTACCATAATTCCGTTGAAATTTCATCACGTATATTTTTCTTTACTTTTGTTGGGTTTCATATTTTAAGTAAACATGATATCATTACGTTTTCAAATAATGGTATTGCTTGCTGAACTTAAATGTGTTCCTCACTTCTCTCAGAAAGTGCAGAAAGGTCTTACGCCCCAATCTCATACTTAATATTTTAATCACGTCTCCAAGAAGCTGTGGGTAACTCGTGCCATTTATCACCTAAACAGGGGCTACAAAATATTGCAAAAAATGTATTCCTCTTGAACTTTTTTACATATTGTCACATTACAACCACTAACTTTAATCTGTTTTTGTCATAATTTTGTGTGATCGTTCGCCACAAAAAAGTGCATAACTGTGAAAATAATGCATGGTTTACAATATAAACCAAAGTGGCTTAACTCACTCAGTACTTTGTAGAACCACCTTTCTCTGCAATTTCAGCTGTAAGTCTATACTGTAGATTATATCTCAAACAGTTTTGCAAAATAAGCGACATATAAAGGCACTTATTGCCATTGTTCTTTGCAAGAACAATGCACATTGATTCTTTGTACATACATTTTTAATTCCTTCTAAAGATTCTCAGTTTAGGTCTTGACTTTGAATAGGCCATTCTAGCACCCCGTGCTTTGGCTGTGTGTTGTTGAGAATGAGGCAGTGAATCTCCTACCATATCACAACTGTTTTGCAGCCTCTAACTGGATTTCCTCAAGGATTGCCAACCATCTTTCCTGTCTCTGCTGAAAAAACATCCCCATAGCATGCTACCACCATGTGTCACTGTAAGGGTGATGTTTTCAGGGTGATGTGCACTTTTAGTTTTTCACCACACATTTTTCTTGGCCTGTTGTCCAAAAGGTTTAAAGTTTTAAAGTAAGATAGGAGGGAAGAAAATCATATTTCAGACTAGTCTTAGCAGAATACAACCTGAAGTAGTACAAAAACCTCAGCAGGGGTAAGCAACACACACATAAGTAAAGATTTAGCAAGGGTACGGTGGAATCTTGAGGGTGCGAATGTATAAGTCTGAGTGAGTTTGCAAGAATTAGACTGTCAACACTGATAGAAGTGCCACTGTCCTTGAAGAGAGGTGGAAGTTTTATCCATAGTCCTATCAGCACACAGCTGGTAGGGGAGTGCTGGGGAAGAGCGTCGTGTTTATATAACATCCAGGAGATATTTTGTCAACAGCCAGTAAGCAGAAGTTGCCAAGGCCACATTGGGGCGCCAGATTTAGAAAAACAGTAAATGTTGTGGTTCAGGCAGTTGTGAATTTCCAACTACCTTAAGAGTTTTACTGGTATGTCTCAATCGCGAAACCAAATAGCCAAATTTCTGGTACTTTCCGCAGATATCGATCGTACAACTTCTCCGAGATTATATCCTTTAACCTCTGAGTCCAACCGCTGCCAGGCTGCGATTCTGTTCAAGAATCGTGTTCAGCCTGCGATTCTGCTCTCTTAATATTTCAGTCTGAGTGTTGATCGCTCTACAGACTCCATCCAACATCGCAGGCAGCTTTGGAATGCTTTGAACAGCCGCCCACGTTTCGCGAATCACTCGATAAGCCTGGTAACCACCAACTCCAAAAAGCTGAAATCCTGTTATCAAAAATCCAAATATGTACACATCATCTATGTTCTCGACCGACATCGTAGTCAGGCACACAATCTTCCACTGCTGCCAAAAATTAATTGTGTATCCAGAGAAGAACGTCCCGTCTGGACAAGGGGGTTCTCCTTTACCCTGTCTTCCTGTCGAAAAAACTTGATCAATTGCGTTGAGAGACCAGCCGACCAAATCCATAATTTACAAGTTTGGAGGATATGCAAAGCGAGGCTCTGAGAAAAACACAGACAAAAAGAAGAAGCAGGGATCAGCTGGGAGGGAAGGAGAGAGAGAAAACACGTGTGTCTTCCACCGCGAGCAAGAGAATAGCCAGTCTGTAGCTTTTCCAAAGTTCCCATGGGCCTCTTTGATGCTTCTCTGATTGATGCCCTCCTATCTCAATGCTTTTGTAATATAACCCTGTTTTAAACCTCTGCACAACTTTATCCCTGACTTGTCTGCTGCATTTCTTGGTCTTTATGGTGATGTTTGTGGCCTAATGTTCAAACCCTTAAAACCTTCGCAGAAAATTACAAACAGGTGAACTCTATTTACTAAATAAGTGACACTGGGTCTTCTTTAGGGGTAGGAGAGGACTGAATACATAAGTACACCACAGTATGCTCTTTCTTCAGTTTCAGTTATGTTCTACTTTTTGCTAGTCAATATCAGAAAAAATCCAAATAAAATGAAGTTTGTATTTGTAGCATGCTAAACTCTAAAAAAAAGTTAAAGGTTCATGAGTACTTTTGACCTGTAAACCTTTGTAAGCAGCATCACCTTAAACAAATGAAAGTATGGAGGGCCTTGGCATAGTGGAACAGTAGTTCTGGATTGTTCTTTCAATTTTCTCACTTTCTATCTGTCTCGCAGAGTAAGAAGCACGCAAACAAGGTACGTCTGTTCTACATGCTTCACCCTGAAGATGGAGGACCACCTTCCAAAAGACTGAGGCCAGATAACCCAGTAAGCTCATACTTAATGTTAGTGTGTTTTCATTTCTGCCTTTGTTTCTGTTTTACCAAACTAACATGAATATTCTTTCAGATCAAAGCAGCGTTTCCTCGTTGTTTAGATGACAAAAAACCTAAAATGACCATCGACAGTCTGATCTCTTGTAAAGCTTACCATATCTCACTCGTGACTATTGTAGGACAGTATTTGCCAGGAATATGAAGTTCTGCATTATATATTTCGGTGTGGCTTGTAAGATTTAGTAGAAGCAGATGCTCCTAAGTAGTTCTATATCTAACAACTGCAAGCCATTGTTAAAGAGGTCATTCCATTTTTTTCAGTCCTCCTTTGTGTATAACTCTGAAAATGGCCTGATTTGCATGTTTTGCAACTATAGCAATTGCTGAGTGTGCATTTCCATTTTAAGTGGATTGTTGCACTTCGAACACAAGGCACAGAAGGTATTTTGGTGCTGGTATTTGAATGTGCAATGGTTATTATGCATGCCTACGAGGAATTTACAATACTGCAATGTGTGCCAGTTTATTTGGATTGACCCATGTGGCATGAAACACAAATACACACAGATAATACTTACGGTGTCTGCTTTGGGAACATGGTGGTTGAGAAATAAAAAAGATAACACACCACAATCAGGCAATTCACATTGGAGAGTTCACTGACCTTTTCTTTCCATTGTCAGGAAATTCAGCATTTTAACTAAATGAGCTGAAATATTTGTTAATATCCCGATTGTAGGAAATACTAGAGTCGTCTCTTTTTTTAAAGGTAAATTATCAAGACAGACTTACCACAAGTTACTGCTAAAAAAAACATTGCCTTTGTTGAGATAATAGTGTTCTCTGGTGATTTCTTGGCCTAGTTTTTTATGTCTCCCTTTTACCCCTAAAATGAGATTCTCTGATGTCTTTGTTTGTCTCCCACTGTTTACAATCGTGTAGAGTGTGAGTGTTTTACATAATTTATTTCCTCCGTGTGTATCCAAACATTCATTATCACATAAAAGAAAATATTCACCTATAATCCCACAGGGCACAGAGATTTTAACAATGGTGAAAATACAGTTAGTATAAAATTAAAGATGCACAGATCAAGATTTTACTGGTCAATGCCAGTTTACAGATTTTGAGATGCAGCATGCTGATTCGGGTTTTCTTTCCAAGCACTGTAACACATAAAATCTAACTAATGTAAACCTTGTTTTAATGAAACAATTAAGTAGAAAAACATTAACAATAATTGGAGATATGTTCTTAAGGTTCATTGGTAGAGATAGTAATTTTGAATTCAACAGAAAATTTAGGTATTTTAAAATTCTTCATATTTATGCATTAAATTATACCTTATAGCTCTAATCTTTATCTGACTTTTTAATTTTTATAGTATCTGACCTGGATATCAGCGCTTAGAGCCAATCAAGGGAAAACTGACCAATTTTTATCTCAGGCTAATTAACTGGTGCATTATCTTCCTTGGTTGGATATAAAGAACAGATCTAAGCCTATCAGCTGCACAATCTCTTTGGGCACAGACTTGTGGATGTCTGGAGGTCCCCTAACTAAATCACAACAAGTCAAGTTACTGATACAAATGGGAAAACACTTGTATGTACTAAGTGTTGCTGAGCACATGTCCAATGTATGTGGGGGAAAACAGTGATCCTGCACAACTTTTCACAAAAATAGACAAATGTAACATAGGACACAATCCGAACAACAACAAATTTCATGCAACAATATCTGGAAAGGGTGAAAGGGTTATTCCTCTCTGTGACTCAGTTGGGAGAATGTTGTTAAAGGAAATTTTAGTTTTGTCATAGTCTCTGAACTCAGCTCCTCGGAAGAATGTGCAGAAGGAAAAGTCGTCACAATCAAAAGTGGGGTGCAGAAAAGGCTTTTAAAGTTCACATACCTATATTTATCTTTTATTATCACTGGGAGCATCTAAAATTTTAACAAAAATGAATGTTTTACTCAGAAAGAAAAAGGTCAAACCCAACATGTACCGATTTTAAAAGTCTCCTTTTTTTTAAAAGAATTTTTCTTATGGTGAAAATGGCAACTCCTGTTTACTTTCTCACTTCCAAATACCTGGAGAAATGATGGTGTTGAGTAAGCCTGAAGGTCAGTTTAAAAACAGAAAACCGAAAACTGCCACAAGGGATTTCCAAAGCTGTTTATTCATCTGAGTATGGGAAGAAACTTGTGCCATCAGAAACTGAATTTGAATTGCTCTGACTGAATTTGTATTTGTGTAATTTGAAAGTAAATGCATTGGTTTGAAAATGAATTTCACTAATCTAAAACTGAATGTTACGGTTTGAAATTGAATTCATTTGCTTTTAAAATGAATTTCGTTTTATAAAAAATTCATTTTGACTACTTACACTTTCAGGTCTGTAATTCAGTTTCAGTTCCAAAATTCAGTTCACACATCCGGGTCCTTGAGGATAGCCACAGATTAATCAAACACAGATTCATTGATTTACATTTCACATCAGCTTAAACCTTCTTTACGGCATGTTCAGCTGGAGCAGTGCAGCATACATGAGCTTGGCAGATGTCAATCACCAAGTCAAATGAGCGTCTATAAGAAGCGTCATGTAAACAAATGATGGTCAAACAGTAACACTAATGCTACCTGTAGCTATTAGCTAAACAGGCCAGATTAGCATAGTGTCACGCCGGTGTTACGTCGGTCTGCGTTTCTCTTGCCCTTACCTCAAGGTAACCTTTTCTGTTTTTTGTAGCCCCGTGTTGTGGTAAAGCGCAGAGCTGTGAAGCCGAACAAATGGAGCCTGAAATTTTAATAACGCTGTCTCTACTGTAAAAAAAAACTCCATGTTTTTTTATTTAACCTTTTAAATATTGCTGATGGTTTTATAATGTTTGTTTTTTTTTTAAATAATGTTATTTTTAATGATTTTGGGAAAATTATTCCCAGCCTTTTAAAAATACTGAAAATTATTTTTTTGTTCTAGATATAAAAGTCTAACACTAAAAAAATAGATTAAATAAAAAATTACCATTTTTTTTTACTTTATTTGTAAAGTTTTTAACAACTTAAACCTAAAATATTAATTTAGGGGGCAAATTTAAATTAGTTTATTTTGCCCGATATAAAAAAAATTAAATTTTTATAATAAAAAAACTAAAACCCTTTAAAATTTGATTTCATCTGACCCGAATTATATCTGTTTAACTTCCACCCAAATTTGGGGAAAACCCAGCGGGTGTTTTTTAAACAATGTGGGCCCCCAGTCCCGCTTTTTCTCTCTGGGGTTTTGCGCACCTCAACCACCCGGTCAGCGCCCCCCTGGCGAGGCGAGCCGGCTGGGGGCAGTGGAAAGAAAAAACCCCCGGCGCCATTTGTTGTTTAAACGATAATCTTGGGTAAACCTTTTCAGATATTTTTGGTTACACAAAAAACATTCTGTCTAAAAAAAAATTGTAAAAAACCGAAAATTTTTTCCCCAGAATAGGCAATTTTATCCCAAATTTTCTTCAAAAGCTTTTTTCTGCCTCCAGCCATGCTTTCTTCCGTTTGAAAAAATCTATTTCGATTTTGCAATTTAAACATGGGATAGGGGGAAAACGGAGGATAAAACCCCGGGCCCCATCCTTCAAACCCGGGGATAAGAAGGGCGCATTTGTTTTGGAAAACCCGGGGGATTGTACAAACATTCGTCGCCTCATCCCCAAAAAGTTATAGCCTTTTCAAATGGTCCCCATAAAGGAGGGAAATTTTTGAAATCTGGAAAGGGAACAGTGAAAGGGCATCCCTGAATAGTTAAAAATTTTGTTTGATTAATCTCTGGCTTTAAAAAACCTTAGATTTCGGGCACAAAAAAAATGAATTTTTGGGGAAATGAAATTGAATTTTTAGACCCGGGAAAGGGGAAAAGTAATCAAACTGAATTTTCCAAAACAAGCAAAACAAATTTTTAAAGCAAAAAAAATTCAGTTTTAAAAAAATTTTATTCAGTTTTTTAGTTTTTTGAAATTATTTTTCCAAAACAAGCCCTTTAATTTCAAATTAAAACAAATACAAAATTCAGTTTTGAGCAATTCAAAATTAAGTTTTCTGATGGCCCCAAAATTTCTTTAACCCTATCTGAAAAACAGAAACCCCCCCCAAAAAAATGGGAAATTTGGTGTCCCCTTTTTAGAAATGTGAAAAAGTTTTTTGGAAAAATTTTTAAAAGAATTTTTGCAAAAATGCAGTGGGAAAAAAAACAGATATTTTTTAAGAAAAATTATTTCTCCATAAGGATGTATTTAAGTTGGAATTGAAATCCATTTGGGCTCAACTCTGTTCAAATGCTTACCACTGACCTTTGGATCAGTTAGATTATGATGTAGCTTCTAACAAAAGTAAAATTCTGCAGATTGCACTTGTAAAATAATATGTCAAGAGCTTTTGGGTGTACACACACACACTAACACAAAGTGTAGAAATATAGACACCTGTGTCTCCATCTGTCTCCCAAAGTGAATGAGACATGACTCAGCCCGTCCTGGCCTGCACCTCATGCGGGACAGTGAATACATATAAACAGGTCATCAGACAAACACACACACATCATCTGCCATACTGTAATGCAGTGTGAGTGCCGCAGCTAGTGCCTTCTGTTTGTATCAGACAGCGGTGGGAAGCAGATATTAAAAGAACAGAGATGAAATACTCAGCAGTCAGTTTGGGACAAAAAACTTTCTCCTTTCATCTATTTTATCTTTCTCCTCCCATGGGAACTTTCGCACACATTTTCTCAGTGCTGCATCTTAGTGTGTTTTTTTTTCTCTATCTCTGTTTTTGTTCTGATTGACATGGGACAGTGCCAGAGAAAAGGTTTTCCTCAGAGTCAATGAGCTGCCAGAGTAAAATGCCATGCCTTGAGGTTTTCCGTGTTTGTGTGTAAGTGAAAGTGTTTGTCACAGAGAAGATGGAGGAAAAGTAGGTCGTAAACGTGCTCGCAGATGTAAGGGATGGTTTTTAACCTCTGTTTTCTCTGTCTGTGCATTTTTCTACCTTTGCACAAGGTGAAAAATATCAAAATTTTCCCTTCAGGTTTTATTTTCCCTTTATTATTATGCTCGTGCTGTTACCCCTTCCAATTTGCTCTTTCAGAGCTTCCTTAAACTCTGCGTCGCTCCATGTGTAAATTTAGCAAGGCTTCCCACAGCAACCCAGTACTGAACGGTGGAAGAATCAAGGAGAATCCGGGAAAAACAAAACAGAAGGAGAAGAAGATAACACTGCTAATTAGGAGTCTATTGTTAGTTGCATGAGCGGGAAGAAATATATGCAGTGATAGAGACATCACTGTCAGACAGCTGATAAGCAGGTATACATGCAATCGCAAACAACAATTAGACTGCATGCAAATCAGTCTCAAGGGATGTTTGAAGTGCGACAGGTAGCAACAGTAAAATAACAGGGAAATTTAGAAAGGTAGATGACTTTCAGCGAAGACAGAGGATGGAGGAAAACAGTGAGTCAGACATGTATATTGTTTAAAGGGGTTGAGCAGAGTGGCAGCAGTAATGAGCTGGCAATTCATCTGTCAGTCACCCACACACGTATGAAATTGTTTAAAAACTTTCCCCCTATTTTCACTAAATCCCTGTTGTGACGTATTTCATCTTTTCAATCAGATGCTCTCTGTGGTTTGGCTCCCATTTGTGTCAGTGAAGCTTTTACTTTTCACTGAGTCTTGACAGGTTAGACCCCTGCATGTTTCTGCAGGGTGTCATCTTCAGGGCATTGACCTTGACCGAGAAAAATGTAAGAAAATACTAAACGTTATGGGATGACTCCAGTCGCTCCAGTTGATTTGCCTCATCTGAGATTTTGGTTCAACTCAACACAGTAGCTCAGAGAGGTTTAAAGTAAACAATGTAAGCAAGGGGTTAAGTGGAAGGAAGGAACAATAAGATGCATAAAGTACACATGAGAGACTTTGGGAGAGGAGAGATGAGGGAAAGGGGGATATGAGAAAAACTCTCTTCAAGAACAAGACAGGATCAAAAACAGGGAGCTATAGTGTCTTCCAAATGCCACAGAAATTAATAAATATAATGGTATGAATATAGAAAAGCTGATTTTATTATAAAGAGATAAAAACAAAGTAGTGCAGATAATTTTTCTATTTTATCTGTCATTAATGGGTATTGATGAATCAAAGTCAGTCTTTCCATTGGTTTTCAAAGCACATAATTTTAAAAGCACTGTTCTGATATAGATGAGTCTTTTGAGTCACACCTTTAAAACAGCACTTCCATATATCTATGATGACGCATCAAGCTGAACAGCAGTATCAAGAAATCTGTTTTGGTAATCACAGTTTCATTTGACAGAAAAACACCTTTTTCCAGGAATGTAATAAATGATTTTGTGGTTACACAGAACAAGGATGAGGTGAGCACTTTTGCCTCAAAAATCAACGATGCAGGAAAACGTGTGTAGCGTCTGTAAAAGTTAACAGTTCTATTGTAACACTGTTAGCCCTAGAATGTTTCAACAACTGCAGTCTTGGCATCATCGGTAGCAATAACCCAAAGCTTAGGTAAGAGGACACAACACAATTCATACCATGGATAGGTCTGATAGCTTGAGCAGGGAGTCAACAGCCAGTCCAACGAGCGGACTGCAACGGCTGTTCGTGAGTGCAACATTTAATAATAATAATAATAATACATTGTATTTAAGCTTCCTTCCAGGGCACTCAAGGTCACCTTACAAAGTAAAAAGCAATAAAAACAAAAAATAAATAAAAAAAAGAATAAAAAGAAATCAGAAGACGAAATTAAAAGGACTATGGTGCTTGATCAGGGTAAAAATGCTTGTTTGAACAGATGAGTTTTTAGTCAGGATTTGAAAAGAGAGAGTGAGCGCCGGCGTTTCTGATGTCAGGAGGGAGGGCGTTCCAGAGGCGGGGTGCAGATCGGCTAAAGGCCCCTAATCCCATGGTGGTCTGACCAGCAGGAGGCACCATTAGGCTGGTAGAGGAGGCTGACCTAAGAGACCAGGAGGGAGTATTAATGTGGAGCAGGTCAGACAGATATGAAAGAGCGAGGTAATGGATGACCTTAAATGTATAAAGCAAGATTTTGAATTCCAGGCGGTATCTGATTAGGAGCCAGTGGAGCCGTGTGTGAAATATGACTGGTGGGTGATGTTCTGGAGATGACCCAGGTAGCAGCATTCACCTGTATGCTCACCCATGATAACTCGCTGCATCTGCAACTCATTTTTTTTTTTATCTGAGCCAAATAAAGAAGACATTTGACTGCAGAGGTCTCAGTATTTCAACTTCCCTACATCTATACCATTAGCTTGATGTGACTTTTTAGATCCAAATGATATGTTGTTGTGTGGACTAAGTGCAGAAAGTGTAACAGACAGTGTCCTTGAACTAACATCTTGAAAGTTACATAACTGTATTACAGTTAGACTTACAGTTTTTATGACAAGCAGTCATTAATGACTGTGGCAAATTATTAGCAGATTTGGCTCACAACAAAGTGCGTTTAATTTTCTGGGTAGGGTGCTAGTGTGCTAGGTCTTCAAGGTACTGCTTTCAGTCAATATTTTCCTGTTTCCATTTTATAATTTTACTTTTGAGTGGGAGATTTTGCTCTCATTACTTTTATCTTGAACAAACTTTTGGTTACATTCTCAGCTGTTTTGTGCTCAATTTTTTTTACATTTCTATGAAAATAATATAATATAATGACTTAAATTTTATGCGTGACCTACAAGCTTGAAGAAATACTTTAAAAGGAAAAGTTGTACAGATTATTAGAAATCACAGGAAAAGGAATATAAAGCCGTGAGGAAAAATTCAGTTTGTTTTATTAATGCAAGGGAGAGGCGTTTGACAGTTGATGGCACGCATTTACACATCGTTCACAGGAAGGAACGGGCATGGAGGAGGCGAGGAGGTGAGCCGGGAGAGGGCACGGAGGGGTGGGGGTGGCGAGGGCCTGCCAATACAGATAAATATTTTATCCCACAACACACAGAGTCACTGAGACTGGAGCCTAGAAGGGGACAGAGGATGCAGAAGGAAATGCTAAAAGCAAAGGGAAGGCAGGCAAGACAAAAAGCAAAAGAAAGAGAAGAGGGTAAAGAAGAAGGAGAGAGAGAGAGAGGGAGAGAGAGAGCCTGGAAGGTAAAGGTGTCCTCGACTCTCACATCCTCTGTGTGTGATGCTAACCAAGGGTGACATGAGAGAGACACACACACACATCTTCTGAAACACACAGAACAGAACCCACTCAATCAAATATGATGGTTCAGAGACTACATTGTTACTGTTTTCACTCATTACAACTGAGCTATTTTTCACTTTGACTGCAGACAGGTAGAAGACAAACAGAAGTAAGAATACAAAATACCAAGAAAGCAAAACACGAGGTGCAAGGACAGAAAAGAAGAAAGAAAGGTCACACTTAAAACAGCCTCATCATAAATTCTTAGATGATAAAGGAAGCTATGCAACTTGCTTTATTTTATTATTTCTTTACTGTGGCAGTACACTCAAACTCTTTGGAATGGGTTTTATATATTTTATCATATTTACATATTCTGGGAGCACAGCAGTTGGGTAAATTTTAAGCAGCAATCTAAATAAAACATAATCTAAACTGGAGGAGAAAATTATTTATTTGAAGCTGGCTTACATATGTAACTGATCTGATTCGTTCACAAACATTTGCCCCTTACAGATGTCTTCTGTTTTTGCTTTTTGTCACACCTAAATATTTTAGATAATCAAACTAAATTTATATATAAGACAAACAAAAGCTGAGCGAATCCAAATCATTGTTTTCATATGATGATTCCATTTATCATTTCATTCACAGCTGGAAAAGTAATTGAAAAAGTAATTCCCACCCTTAATAAATAATAAATTAACTGTGATAAATCACATTCTCCTGGATCAATTTCTAAGTCCAGGTGTGATTACTGCCTGAACTGTTGAATCAAGAAATTCATTTAAACAGAGCCTGTCTGAAAACATGACAAGAGATCTAAAAAGCAACATGTCATACCCCAGTGGATGAATGGAAATATTTACGTAGGTTATCTTTGTCTAACATTAAAAGTAGTTTGATGTTCAGAAGTGACTAAAAAGGCAAAAACAGAAGAACTCTTTGATGGGGCAACTTTGCTCAGAAAAAAAGTGTTTTGCATGAATATTTGATTTACCTGGAATGCTAAGAAACATAGTTGGTACAGACCAAAAATGTAGCTATTTCAATAAGCATGCATTTAATTTAAGTTATTCTTAGCTTACATCTGATATGTATAGAGGTCAGTCTCCTCTCAGATTGTTGGTCTACGTTTTATTTCTACAGACAAATATGCAATAATTAATTAATAAGAATTGTATAATAATGCACATAACTACTTTTATTTTCTTAAAATAGTAGATTTTTGGAATACACTCAAACCTATAGTACATTTAGTTTTGACTTGAAGGAAATAAAAGCAAAGACAACATATACTATACAACACCTTTGACAAATTATTGGCACCCCTTGTAAAGCCTTAAAATAAATTCAGCTTTTATTTCAGTACAATCTCACACCAAAAATTATGTTAAAGTAATCTAACTGTAAGATATGGACTTGGAAATTATTTTAGGGGTGTTTTAGTCAAGACCACCTAACCCGAAAGCAAGCCAAAACGAAGACTTTGAGAAAGGAAAGACCAAGAGCAAACCAATGAGAGACAATGTTCTCCACCACTGCTGTAAAAATGCTAATATAGCTGTTGCTGCAAATGTTTAAAGAAAATCTACCTGTGGCAGCTTGTTAGCAAGCTGACCTCAAACGGCACCAAACAAACTCATTGCCCTGGTTTGCCCAACCTTTTCAGTTTAGTGCCCTGCCCATCTTTTAAATTAACCCAAACTCGTATAATATAGGTAATCCCACAACTACATAACCCTTAACTACATTAATCAGACAAGCTGGTAACAGGAAAACTCTGAAGAGCACACAGGTCCAGCTAAACATCAATTGACCTAGCATTAGATGCAGGCAGGGTAAGTGAGGATGGAGGTGGAGGACATACCTCTGTGTTCTGCCTTTCTGAATGATGTCAACTTCTCATCCTCAACATGTAGGGGCACAAATGGTAGCATTGAAATTCTTCAAATAAAGATAATGATTTTTTTCTTGTGGTTCTCACCCCAGCTATCATGAAGTGCCTGGAATAGTTAGTTTTGGTCCACATCAGGGAATCAGTTTACATGACTGTGCAGCCATAGTGAGTTCTTTATACCGGACTGCAGTAGAGTTCTGACATTTTCCACTAAAGTCTGGTATAGGAACTTCTCTGGAGCTGACAAAAAGGAGCTGTAAATAGTAATTAACCCTCAATGGTAACCAGCTGTAGCCTACCTTCTATAAAAGACATTCACGCCAGCAGCTGCAGAACCAGCACAAAGAAGAAAGTGATGATCCCCACCTGCTCATGCCTATAAACTATTCACTGTCCTTCTCGTAGGCAGGAGGCTGTACACCCTAAGAGCCTGGACAGCAAGGATAAAGAGCTTCCTCCCTAAACCTGAGAGGTTCTTGAACTATGTCCCTTTGGCCCTCTTCTGAAATTTGTAATATAGTTTTTAACTATAATATGATTCTTTTGTCATTTATGTCATTTCTTATCCAATGGTTAATTTATTTGTTTTTCTTTTAAGGATGAGTAACACTTTTAGTTCACCTATGTTTTTGGTATCTTAAATGACAGTAAATCTATAGTTTTGTCTTCTGTGTATCTATCTGGTGGTGGCATGAATTTGTGTCTGTTGGCACATTTGTGTCAATTAGACAGTTGGTCTTTTGGTTTGCACCAACTCCCACAGGGAGTTACTCTGGCTCATCATTAGTAATGAAACAGCAGCAGTGGAGAGGCCGAGCCACAATCTCAGCCCTGAGAGACAGATGCATATTTGATCGTCCCTCTCTTTGCCTGTGTGTGTCAGCTTATGTGTGATTGTGAGAGAGAGAAAGCCCGTTGAGTTCAGTGAAAAAGTTATTTCTCTGTTCTCTTTCTTACCTTCTGCTACACATTTGTTCTTTCACCTCCACTATGTTCTTTTTGCATGTCAACAATCTTACCATTTTCTTTCTCTGCTATTTAGTTTCCTTTAACAATCTTTTCCTCTTCTGTTCTTCTAGGATTGTGCAGAAACAGAAGTAGACAGAAACAAGTGCTGTACCTTGTGTAACATGTTCTTCACCTCCGCCATTGTGGCCCAGTCCCACTACCAGGGTAAAACCCATGCCAAGAGAGTGCGCCTAGTGCTCGGGGCACCACCAAATCTACCCACAGCCGTAACCAGCCCTGCAAACACAGGTAGATTTTACCTTTGACCTGTCTCTACAAATCATTTGAACAATAATGTTAAAATCAGATATTTTCAAATATTCTTCAGAACAAAATATGCGACTTTTTATTGTCCTTCATTTATCTTTTGGTATACTTAAAGTTTGCTTTCATTAATGTTTTAGTAAAGGATAACTCTAACATAAAAGTGAAACTGAGAGTGGCTGTGGTTTAGTCGTGGGGTGAACATCTTTTAATTGGTATTGGGAGGGCAGAAAAGAAAAGAAGAAAATCATGTCCTCAAACATTGCCAAATAAAATGTTAGAAGGTTTTGAAATGTTTTCATAAACTCAGTATTATACATGACTTGAACTACATTGCTTTCTTAGTGTTATTACTTTTTTGCAGCAATTGAAGGGTGGAGCTCTAAACGCAAGTCAGGTTTTAGAAAAATGACTGAGAAAAAACTCTAATTATCTCTTTTAGAAAGCTAATCTTTTTTTCTGGTTTTTGGGTGAGAGCTCAAGGCCTTTTATGTATCTTCTGTCTCACTTATTGTATGGTGGTGATCAAACCTTTAAACGTCCCCTCCTACGGGATGTCAGGTTTTATCTTTCAGTGCAAAGACTGCTCACAAGAAAAATCAGTTTAACAGATTTAGTTTTTATATACATGAGCATTTAGTGCATCACAAAGGTGAGATGTATAGTCATGTAAATAAAAAAGAACGCTATGAAAGTCTGGGTTTTTAATACATTTGGAAATATGGATTTTTTTAAATTAATTTTTAACAATGCTGAAAAATACAAGTATATAAATAAAGAAGAAAATCAAAAAGAAAATTCTGTAAAATATAATAAAATGCAAGTTGCTAATGAGGAATAAATTGGGACACCTCCACTTTTATTCCTATTTAAAACAACTAAAATTAGACACAGGTGTTTCACATTAGGTGCACATGATTAGAATGTTACCAAGCATTTTAAGAAAGATTTTACCTGTTTAAACCTTAGAAAGTTTGGTGTGCTCCTGACTGTTCAAGTGAGAGTGAATGCATTAGTTCAGAGAGCTGTTTGAGGCCTTCAGAGAGAAGACTGTTGCAACTTCTGAGGTGACTGTAGCTCAGTGGGACGAGTCATCATCGTGTAATGCAAAAGTTCAATTCTAGCTTCCTCCTGCCACATGCCGATGTGCCCCTGGGTAATAACCTTAAGTTGCCTACCGATCTGTGTGGTGTATGTATGTGGGTATGTATGTGAATTGGTTTGTAAGTATAGCGCCTTAAATTCAATCCATATACCACGAATCTGGTAAGGGATAAAAAGAGGTTTCAAAATAAAACAGTTGCTAACAGGCACAGGTCTGGCCATCTAAACAAACTCTCCCTGAAAATAGGCCACAGGATGCTAAAAAAAAGTCTCAAAAACTATAAACATGATCATGGGTTCTATAGCAGCCTCTTGCCACTGTTGATATGATAGTGCACCCCTGTACAATTAAAAAATACCTCACAAGTTTAATTTTAATGTGAGGAAATGAGGAAAAATGTTTCCTCTAAGAAAAACATGGAGGTCAGATTGAAGATTGCAGAGACAATCGTAGACAAAAACCTAGACTTCTGGAATAATGTTCTTAGGACAGATGAGTCTGCAACTGAATTTATTTGGACACCATAACAGAGAACATATTAGACTTGAGCCAAATTCAACATTTTGGAAAAACCTCATATCAACTGTGAAGCATGGAGGTGGATGCATAATTTTTTGGGGATGCTTTGCTCCAGCAGAACCTGGATGGTGCTTAAGGAAAATGTGAGGCCATCTGTGTAAAACAAAATAAGTTGAAGCAGAACTGGACCCTGCAATTTGACAATGACCAAAAACATATTAGTAAATTCATCAAGTACTGGATGAGAATTAAGAAAAGGAAAATCCTTGGCTGAGTCAAAGCCCACTTCTCTATCCTTTGTAGATGCGGTGGGGTAGCTTGAAATTGACTTTACATGCAAGAAAGCCACTATGCATCTCTCAGTGGAAAGTAAGGAGTGTGGCAAACTTTTCTCCAACCAACATCAATTACCTGCTTTCCAAAGATAAACAAAAATCAGGTTAGACGTTATAGGATGATTTCTCAATAACGAACAGAATATTTAATAAGGTGTCCTATTTTCTTCACATGAGTCTATGTATAGTTCAAAGCATGAGGTATGAACACATTTTAGCCACGTCGAAGTCAAGACATTCCACCTAAAAAAAGAAAATGTTACACGACACAATAAAAGGAGGATACCCCAAAGGCTAAATTTAGAAACCTCAAGGCATAAGGTCAAGAACAAGACACAAATTTAATCTCTGCAAAAAAAACTGCAAGGGCTGTTGAAGCATAAAAACCAAACATCTCAGGAGCATTTATGGGATCCTCTGCTAAAAACAGTAAAACAGACTGGAGGAAGCAGTTTTGTGCAACTTCAAACTTAAGAGTTAGTGAGTGAGTTTAGTTCACACAGGTTAAAACTTAAATACTTGTAGTTTATGTTTATGGTTCACCACCTTAAAAAAATTGCCAACTTATTTATCTGATCTCTTTGCTCATTCAAACTGTATTTTCATTTAGCTTAATTCTCATGGAAGCTTCTCTCATTCACACATTCCCTGGTTCAATTGTCAAAAAGCAAAATTAGTTTGACACATTAATAGAAAATGTGCCCATCAAGACTATATTTTTATTTGCTGCCACATTTAAAGCACCCTTGGGGTTTGTGTTCCACTTGAATAAAAACTGTATTCCTTTATAACCTATCAGCTGAGAAACTCATAACTCAAGTAAATTAAAGAAATCATCAATACTGTCTTTTCAGTTAGACTTACCTGTGTGATGGTCAGAGAGCAAAGCTAGAAGTGACTGAATGCATCAAGGTGTGGGTTTATTCTTCTGCTCATCCCAGGTTTAACCTCCAAACCCAAAGCTGGTTTTACTCCCTGCCTGCAGCAGGCTCCAATACTTTGACAAAGGAAAGAGGTGAAGAAACAACTTGGCATGTTTTTTGATGGATAGGACATGAGCTTTCTCTTTATATTGTTCTGTTAAAATGCCGGGGGAGGCAGACATAATAAATAACAGAGTCCCACAGGGACAAATATGTGTTTAATTGCATGAATTGCACCCACACACAGATGCATAGCAGTCAACAAGCCCTCTCCTTTTAAAGTAAATGTCGCAGAACTTTCCGCATAAACTAGCTAATGTTTCCCCTCCAAGTTTCTTAGTTTACATTAGTGCTGCACAATATATCACAAATGTATCATCATCATAATATCACTGTACTCAACACGAATATTGCAAATAACTCAATTTGCATAAATATTAGGTAATTATTTAAGTTCCAGGCATTCAGGCTCTCTATGCTAGTAATATATTTGGTGACACTTGTTTAATGCATTATAAAATGTTTAAGAAGCCGTCACAATACACTTGTGTTTGGGTTTTGATATTCTTTTATTTTTGTATTTTGATCTTTTCCTTGTTGTTATGTTCTTAAAGTGTTGTCTGATCCAGTTAATTTCCCTGTGCTCGTTATTGTTAGAAAGGTGTTACCTTATGAGTTTGTTTCTTAATATTTAGTTTCTTAGTTTTATTCCTGTGTTTTGTTCCCTGTGTATTCTAGATTATTTTATTTAAATAAATAACTGTTTGTCTTTCCCCCGTGGTTTGTAACCCCTTTGTGTCTCTGCTCAGCTCCATTCATTTTTATTAGTCTCCGTCCCTCAGCTTTTTTGCTGGCCATCTGCCTCAGCTGTTCCACATCTCCTGATTAACACACATCCCATGTCATTCTCCACCTCTCCCTCAGTATATAAGCTCTCTGTTTCTAATTGTTCTCTGCTGGATTCTTCCCTTCGACTTCCAAGTACCCCGTTACCTTACACGTGCCTGACTGTTCTTTTGTGTTCTCATGTTCTGCTGTATTTTTCCTCTTTGTAATGTCATGTTCTCCTTGTGTTATCTTTTGTAAGTTTGGTTTTTATTTTTTTTAAAACCATCACTCTGCTCATCCCACGTATCTGTCTGCACCTCAGTCCTATTCCAAAACTACACTGTATGACAGAAGCTTAAGTGGTGATAAAGTCATTAAGAAACTAGATTACTTCTTTCATTCACCCCCAACCAGCATCAAGTTCAATGTTCTCGAAAAAGTTCAGGTTTGTGCACAGCACTTGCAAGTAAGCAAGGGGAACAAAAAAGGAAAAAGGAAATATTACAATAACCTAAAACTAACCTGTTTAAAAGTGAAGATACAAGCTGAAGATGTGAGAACATAAACCAAGGACAAAATCAGAATTAGAACACAGTAACTCTCACCATGACCAATAAAGGTTTCTAAAACCACTCATTGTCTCACATTTTATGAAAAAATACAAACTGACACACTTTTATGTAAAAAGGTTACAGTATCAGTAAAATGAAAATCTCCTTGCCAAATAAAATCATCCACCAATTATTTACCAGGCTTTGCTCATGAGTGTTGGAATATCTTTTCTTTAAATGTGTGTTCTGGGGAGTTTTTTCCAAGGATGTTTTACATAATGTGATACAAATTGGACTGAAAGGAACACTTCCCAGAGTTGTAAACACACCATTGCTCCAAAATGGAGTGTTTAATCAACCCCCAAAATGACTTCTGCTAACTTTGGCCTACTTTGAAAAACTGTCACTTCTGTGATACTGCTGCTTTGGAATTTCTGTCTTTTTATGACAGTCGGACCTGGAGGAAAAGATACAGGGGAAGTAGTACAAGAAGAGAGAAAGAGTGACCTGGGAGAGAAGGAGAGGATTTCAGGAGAGATTAAAGTCAAAGCTAGCCTTTGTGAGCTCGCTGAGATGAGCGCAGCCCAAAAGACACACAGTCAAGTTGACAAGCTAGGGCGTACATAGACAGCGCAACACGCATACACATACATGATCATCAGAAACACATAAAGCAGAGTGACTGATATATTTACTCAAGAAACCTGGACACTAACAAAAGTATAGTAAGAAAAAGGAAAAGTCAATAGATGCTGGAGAGACCCTAGGGAGGTAGAGATGGGATACCTGCATCTGTTCCTCTGTTCAAATCAATCGAGCACTTCCTCCTACTGTTACACACACACTCTCTCTGTGCCCCATTCCATGAGAAAACACTTATTTCTGCTCCAGTGTACAGAGATCACAGTCAAAAGGAGAAATGGTGGGAAAACAAGGGATGGAGAAGAGAAATTACATTGGACGATCTCTCTCTCCATTTCTGCTCAGTACTTCTTCCACAAAGCTGTCAGAGCTGAGGAACTTAACTCATGCATGAGCACACATCGACACAGACAAACATTATCCAGAGCTTTGAAGACCACCTTGACTTTGGGGAGAGCAAAGGAAAATTAAAAAAGACATGACAGCTACACAGTAACAAGGTTGTGTTTCAGTAACTGAGAAGACGAGGTGGCATGGCAAAGATGAGCAAAGCAAATGTGAGTGGGTGTGGTGGGTGCGATGAGCAGAGGCACAGCCATAGATACAGTAACTATGTGAGCAGAGCCTGAAGATACATCAAGGTAATCAGCCAATCAGATCGGAGGGCTAGGGTTCAGTCAACACGGGCCCACATAGAACAGATACTCTCAGTAGCAGACCTCAGCGCTCAGGGATCAGTGGTCAAGAATTCATGCATGCTCTTCATTTGTTAGTGGGGAGCTGGTGGTTGCTGTGAAAAAAGTGACTCATTCTGGCTTGAAAGCACGCGTGAGTGGGATTTTGTTTGTGATATAAAATGTCTGAACGTGCGGCGAAGCAGCTCTATAGTCACAGTCGCTCTGACTTTAGAATCATTGTCACATTGAGGATGGTGAACTGGCACATTTAGAGATACCATCTGGCATCAAAAGCTTTCTCACTCAGTCCCGCTGTGGACCTAGCCCCCCCTCCCAAGATGATGTCTTTCGTACACGTATTGTACCTTACACATGCGAGCAGGCTGTTCTGGAACTTGCACACAAATACACACTTTCTCTCAAGGGCTTACGTGTAGTTTGTCGCCCAAACACCCACACGCACACACACGCAGGCATGCCGTCTTCTCTGTGAGAGCCACAACCACGTCCTGTGGCCATATCAGTGCCTGTTGGCTATTAATGGACAATCACCATGGTAACCAGTGTCGTGTCATGAGTAGCAGGTCACCTGGAAGTCTGCCATTTCCCTTTTTTCATTCCCTCAGAGGAAAGACAAGACAAGGGGATGTTGAAAAAAAGATGAAATGGAAAGGCTTAGCAGTATGGTTGATGTGAGCAGAGAGTCAGCTCTTGAAAACTGGACCCTGGAGTCCGATTGCTTCTTTTTAACTTCTGCATAATGTCCACAGAAATGGCCTACAGAGTCCAACTGGATGGGTACAACCTACAGCTAGCTCTTAAATGTAAATGTAAATGAGTGTGTACGTGTGCGTGCAGTACCGAATTCATTTGACTGTGCAGTAGATTCTAGTACAGTACTATACCAGTGTAATATTTAAAAGAAAATATTTTCATTTCATTTCTTTTGCATTAGAGCTCTATTTGAGTTTGAATAAACATTAATATCCAGGCTTTTCCCCCCTTCTTTTCTTTTTTAATCATGCAGCACACTCTCCTGAGCTCCAACTTTTGTCCTTTCATTTTCTTCTCCAGATTCCTCACCTTCAACCCCCCAGACCACAGACCCCAACGCTCCCCCTGCCTTACCCTGGCCAACGCCGGAGCTCGGTGGGAATGGTGGCAGAGAAGCTGGAAAGTACTGCTGTCTTTGCGGAGCCTGGTTTAATAACCCTCTGATGGCCCAGCAGCACTATGAGGGGAAGAAACACCGCAGGAATGCCGCCAGGGCACGCCTCCTGGAGCAGCTAGCAGGCAGTCTGGATGCCACAGAGAGCACAGGTCAGCCTCCAAAGTCCCACTCAACTCGGTGACATCCATGGCTTGTGAGGGTGTGATGATTAAGCAGGTGAAGTGGGTGATCATATCATGTGGCAGCGTGGTTGGTGAAATGTTCAAACTGTACACTTTAAAATGTGGTGTACATTTCACAGATGTCACCTTGGTATGAGAAACACCAGTTATTCAGAGATAAAATTAGCAACATTTGAAACAGTTACTTTAAAAATACTGTACCCACACACAAAATCTACAGTTTCACTAATTACTTTGATGTATAACTGAGAAAAAATTAATTCCTTTATATTCCTTTCTAAGATTTAAATTCCTTTCTAAGATTTCTCCCTTAGAGAAACCCCAAATTTATGCATCAAATAACTGCTGTCATGACCTCAGAGAAGTTAAAACAACAAATTTTAGGTGGTGATATATTTTTAACAGTATCTTAATACAATAGTCTCAATACAGCCACAAACAAATCAAAGTATTTTAAAGCTAAATCTTTCTCTACATTCACAGAAACAAGTTTTTTTTATCATGTAGCTATGTGATGCAGCCTTTGCACACCTGATACAGACAATGAACAGAGCTCATGGCCCTAAAATAAAAGAGCCTGTGATTCAATGTTTTAAGACCACTCAGCAAGACTGACAAGTAACCCAGCCTTGATGTCAGGGTTTGGACATTTTTGGACTTTCTTGTGGTCTTGTGTTTTCGACTTCTCATTTAGTTTGGGTTTTGTCTAGTTTCTTTAGCGGTTGCTTTCCTATTACTTGGTATGGTTTTCTTAAGATTACGATTATTTTATTTGTTGTTATTCTAGTTCCCTTGTCTTCCTTGTATTCTCTAGTTTAGTTTCTATAGTTCTAGTTCTCCCTCCTGTTAGGTCAGCTTTAGGTATTGTTTACATCTTAGTTTGTATTTAAGTCCTCACATCCTCTGCTTCATTTCCCTGTTTGGTTCAGTCAGTGTTTGTTTAGGTTTGTTTACTTTTGTAGTCAGGGTTTCCTTATGGTCTCTATTTTGCTAAGTCCTTAGATCTTAGGTTGTTGTGTTACCTCCAGTTTCTCAGTTTCCTTTAGTTCATGTTTATTCTTGATTCTGTGTTTTATTTATCTTGGTCTATAGTTTTGCTTAGGTGTTTGTCTCTTTATTGTTTATTTGTCCTTTCACCCATGATTTAGTCTATGCATTAGTTTCACATGTTCCTTCAGCCTCCCTGCCTCCTTGTCACACCTGTTCCTAGTTCCTTTGATTACCTACCCTTTGTTACCCTCTGTATATTAGTTAGTCTAGTTTCTTTGTTCTTTGCTGGTTTGTCATTTGTCTCTTTGTCTCCCTTGGTGTTACCTTTGCTACGTCTAGCTACTTTGTTTAGTACTTTGTTCTGACCTGGATGCCTAGATGTATTTGTCGCATCCTGCTTGCCTGCTTTGAGTTTTGCCTAAGTCTGGATTGAAATAAATCATCGTTCTGCTCGCCATGCCGTCTCCTCACCTGCGTCTGCACTTTGGTCCGCAACAAAAACCTCCACATATAAAAACGCTGCTGTTTTTCTGTCTTGTTCTAAAAATACATAAGGTGTTAAGATTATTATTTATTTATTAGATTATTAGATTACCTGTAAACAGTTCTATTAATCTTTGTAGTACATTGAAGGTAGGCAATAAAAATTAGTCTACATTATGATCTCTGCCAACAATCTGGGATTTAGTTAAAAATGATTAATTGTGGTAATCCCAACTAACCTAACCCAGGAAATGTAATTTCAGACAATAAGAAAATATTGTTATGTGTCTTCTTTTATGGTATGTGTGAATATCATGTGTCAGGTGAATAAAAACCTATTAAGTTTACTGACTCTATTTTAGTTTATTTTAATTAAATCTTACAGAAGCAGACACTAACCCTGATACTTTTGTTCCTGTCAGTTAGCTTTTAGTCAAGTATTCAGTTAAGTAGCACTAACCAGATATGCTGAAAACACATCTATAGATGTGTAGATGTGTAGATTTGTAGACGGCACCTTGTACAGATCTCAGCAAACTGAGAGTAATCACTGTAAATGTATGAATCAGCATTCTTGTCCAAATATACTATAGGGACATTGGAAAACAAATCTTTTGGACCCTTTGTATTGAATGGAAATACAGGGGTTGGACAATGAAACTGAAACACCTGGTTTTAGACCACAATAATTTATTAGTATGTTGTAGGGCCTCCTTTTGCGGCCAATACAGCGTCAATTCATCTTGGGAATGACATGTACAAGTACTGCACAGTGGTCAGAGGGATTTTAAGCCATTCTCCTTGCAGGATTGTGGCCAGGTCACTACGTGATACTGGTGGAGGAAAACATTTCCTGACTCGCTCCTCCAAAACACCCCAAAGTGGCTCAATAATATTTAGATCTGGTGACTGTGCAGGCCATGGGAGATGTTCAACTTCACTTTCATGTTCATCAAACATCTTTCACCAGTCTTGCTGTGTGTATTGGTGCATTGTCATCCTGATACATGGCACCGCCTTCAGGATACAGTGTTTGAACCATTGGATGCACATGGTCCTCAAGAATGGTTCGGTAGTCCTTGGCAGTGACGCGCCCATCTAGCACAAGTATTGGGCCAAGGGAATGCCATGATATGGCAGCCCAAACCATCACTGATCCACCCCCATGCTTCACTCTGGGCATGCAACAGTCTGGGTGGTACGCTTCTTTGGGGCTTCTCCACTCAGCAACTCTCCCGGATGCGTGGAAAACAGTAAAGGTGGACTCATCAGAGAACAATACATGTTTCACATTGTCCACAGCCCAAGATTTGTGCTCCTTGCACCATTGAAACCAATGTTTGGCATTGGCATGAGTGACCAAAGGTTTGGCTATAGCAGCCCGGCCGTGTATATTGACCCTGTGGAGCTCCCGACGGACAGTTCTGGTGGAAACAGGAGAGTTGAGGTGCACATTTAATTCTGCCGTGATTTGGGCAGCCGTGGTTTTATTTTTTTGGATACAATCTGGGTTAGCACCCGAACATCCCTTTCAGACAGCTTCCTCTTGCGTCCACAGTTAATCCTGTTGAATGTGGTTCGTCCTTCTTGGTGGTATGCTGACATTACCCTGGATACCGTGGCTCTTGATACATCAAGAAAGACTTGATGTCTTGGTCACAGAGGCGCCAGCAAGACGTGCACCAACAATTTGTCCTCTTTTGAACTCTGGTATGTCACCCATAATGTTGTGTGCATTTCAATATTTTGAGCAAAACTGTGCTCTTACCCTGCTAATTGAACCTTCACACTCTGCTCTTACTGGTGCAATGTGCAATCAATGAAGACTGGCTACCAGGCTGGTCCAATTTAGCCATGAAACCTCCCACACTAAATTGACAGGTGTTTCAGTTTCATTGTCCATCCCCTGTATGTTCCCTATAACTACCGTAGGGAACAAATTTTTAGCTTACGTGATTATTTGGAATAGTGATGATAAAGCAGAGAATCATGAAACAATAAAAATAAAGTAAATATAGCTCTGGGCAAAAAGTGGAAACCAGGCTGTGGTAGATTTATGAACATCACAGCATAGAGCACGTACTTAGAGGAGTAGTTTGATAAGAACAAAGAACAGGTGAAAACTCCGAGACAAGATCAGGGTAACTCGAGAATAATATGCATACAAATATAATGGAAAAAACTATTTACTCTGCTTAGTTTAGTAGAATCAAGGTCAAATACTCCTAAAACAACAATTCCTAGACTTTAATTTTCACATATTTGTCTCCTGCTCAAGTACAGCAGGAAGAAACCATGCTGACTTAAACTCTGTCTTATTTGAGAGGTCATCTTAAAAAACACTGAATAATATTTGGCACAGCGATACCACCTAACATCGTCCTACTGCACTTACAAGTTCGGCGCACTCATAACACACATTGCACAGCCTCTGTAAGCAAATACTGATTCTCTGAGAGCCAAAGCTTTGCTGATCGTTCTGTGCTCCAGGTGCTATGACACAAACCATCATCTCAAGAAGCCAATCATATTAAAAGCATGAGTCATGTTGCCGCCTACAGTGGCTCAGAGGCTTTAAAAGTGTCGTGTTGGATATCGTCTGCAATCCAAACACTGTGACCCAGATCCCACAAACAGAGCTCTTTTTTAATTGTGATGACTAAAACATTATAATATATGCTATTGTAAATATTTAACAGACACCTTTTTTAAAAAACAACATGTTTCTTGCATTTCATGAAACCCTATTGCTACATTGACAAATCTAAATGTCTTCTCTATAACCTGAGAAGATATGACATGATCTGTGATTTTATTAAGATCTTATGTGATAATTACAAAGCTTTGTTCAAAGCTCGAGATGTTATGTTACAATCTAACCCTGTTTAAAATGTCTCCACACCTTTTTCCCTGAGCCGTGGTGTTCCTTGGTCCTCATTATGCTGATAGTTCACTAAGGTTCTCCAACATCTCTGAAGTCTTCACAGAGCAGGCTTATTTATACTGATATTAAATTACACACAGGTGAACTGTATTTACCAAATAGGCTTTTTTGAAGGCAATTTGTCACATAAGATTTTATTCTATGGGTGAAAGGGCTGGATATAAAGGCATGCTGCAATTTTAGCCTTTCAACAGTAAAACGTTTTGAATCTTGTGTATAATTTTCATTCCATTGTGGACATTTGTTTTACTTTGTGTTGGTCTAAATACCCCCAAGATATGTTAAAACGTGTAGTTGTTAAATGATAAAATGTGAAAAACTAAAGGTGATAAGTATTTTATCTGTATCAGGTGCCTTTTTCTAGTTCCTTTTAGTCCAAAATACTCTGTCCATAATTGTATGGCTCCTATTGACAGCGCTCTGGTTGACACTGGTTGGGTGGTTCAGACACATTTGTTGCTGTGGCATAATTCTTACTTCTGATTGGCTTTTATCTTCACCTCAGGTGTGAAGTCAGGTATGCTAATAAACTTCAGAGGAAGGGTCAAAGGTGGGGGCAATTAAGGAATTCAGCCTCATGTAGCATGAATTAATATCTGCCTACCTGTCCTCCTTTACCTATTCCCAATATATTTTTCTTTTGCCTTCCTGTTGCTGTACTAGATCTTCTATATTTCTAGTTTATTTCTGTGCTTGTTTTGTGTTTAAATGTGTGTATTTTAATCACAAGGAGCTCAGACTTGTCGTCACATCTCATCTGTCATCCTCATTAGCTCCCTGCACGGTGTGGTGAATTATATACTTAATTTTCTTCCTCTCTAGAAACTGTAATCACAGAATCTGCCTACTGTTTTATGTTCGTGTCCCAATGATAATACATACTGGTGCTTTCATTATTCTTTCCTATCCCATCTGCCCAAAAGCTAAACTTATCACAAAATAGCACATTATTTACATGAACACCATTTGTTTCTCTATGATTTTTCCAGTGTATGACGAGAGAGTTGCAGTGGGTGTGGCTACTGGCAAGGGATGGAGTCCGCCCGACTCAGCTGGGTCTTAACATAAATCACAGCAGGGTAGAAACCCCTCAAGACAGGGCTTGTGCTTTGTCTTGGCTCTCTGGAGATTCATCAGGGAATTAGAAACAGTGAGATAAGCATCCAGGATGGAAGTGTGTGTATGCGTGGACTTCAGAGATGTTTCGGTTCAGAAGCTAAAAGAATACTGTCTGTATTTGATGGCTGTGTCTCAATTGTGAGGTGGAGATGGCCTCCTGTCCCAGGAGATAGCGCTCACTGCACATCACTTTCATAGATAGCCACAATCAATTGTGGGCTTTGTAGATACATGTGTTCATCACTCAGTGCAGATCAATAAAACGTCTAACCCTTACAACAACTATATGAAGGAGCTTGTTCAGATATGATTTTATATGGGTTTATAAATAAATTGTCTTAACAACTGCCTGACATCACTATAATCAGAAAATATGGCTCTAAATAACCTAAAGAGAATTATTACATAGCTCTGAAGTTCCTACAAGCTCAATGCTCTTTAGTATAATCCGCAGCACCAGCAGTCAGCTGCTTTAATTAATCCTGCGCAATACTAAAAAACATGACATTACAATAATATCATTAAATATTTTGATGACAATTTGAATTATGACCAGCCCACATTTTTTACACTACTCCTTCTTTTCTATCATCATAATGTCTGTATCAATCGCTGTGAAATTTCTTATATTGGGAACCAAGAATTACATATCTGTTTGTGGGTATAATGAACTGTGAAAAGTCAATTCAGTCCACCAAATTTATTACTGGAAAGCATAGTTTTGATGCACTGTATTATGCCCTACAAAATATTGCATCTTAGCAGTTTTTCACGATTGCCATATTGGAACACATTGATTTTACAATGAGTTGAAATTCAATGTTTTGTGCAGCTCTAGATAGTGCAGCTATGAAAAACTCCCAGAAATACATAAGTAAAATATAAGTCATTTCTTTTTTAATGTTGTGGAATGTTAGTAGGTAACAATGTGAGATTTTCCCTTATAACCTCAGACAGCTATATGATAAAACCTGCACCACTTTTTATGGAATGGTTAAAGAGATTGCTCTAAACACATGCTGTTGTTGCATTGCTGTCTGATGGACGTTTATTTGAGGAACCCACATGTAAAAAATTTGTTATATAAACTATTGGCTAAAAAGGATTTGCATTATATGAAGCTTAATTATTGAGGTAAAAAAAAATACCGTTGCTGAAAACAAAACTAGAATTAGAGACATAAATAAAACGCAGAGAACGCTGCACGTTCAGAGAAACAAACAATGTTGACTTGAAGTGGAAATAAAACTGATACATCAATATTATGAAGGTAAAATTTCTGATTCCTTCCATGGTTTCTACTACATTTTTTTCTGAAACAGATGATGTTTCTATTTTCTGCCACACTGGCTGCAAAATTAATTAGACTCTCTTTAAGTCCTTGAAATTTTGCTGGTGAAATTCCACTTGGACTCAAACAGCTTTACACTCAACGTTGAGCAGTTTTCTGCTATGATGTGTATGTTGCAGTCCTTGGAGATAAACTGTCCGGCATGTGCATACTGTTGGGTTTGATTGCATCTCAGTGGATTTCTTTTGAATCTGGTTCATTTTTAGTTCTGAACACCACATGGCGTATCACAGCATTAAGGCTATGGGATGGGAACAGCTTCATAAACTTGTATCCAAACCAATAGTGCACTAGAAAAGGAATTACAAATTACTTTGTAGTGAGATTTTCAACTTTCAGTTGCATTTCTAAGTATGTTTTGTCCATTCATTAAACAGAAAAGGAAATTATACAATTATACAATTATCGATATGCACCTTTATATTGATCAGCTACACACTGGTTAAGTATCCCTCTCATGTTGTCTGATTTAGTGCCATTTAACAATCAGTACTCACCATAAACAAGATTTCATAATTGTTAGTGTTAAATGGTACCAGAAATCCCTCTGAGACACATAAAAGGAGTTGGAATAAGAGCTTGGCAGAGCATCTAAATGGACTAAGCCACAAATATCATGCCACTACAGGGAGCAATAAAGTTGTAAGGCCTGAATCAAAAACTTTCACGTGTATATCATATATAATATTTAAAGGTCTGAAACTGAAGCAAGGGTATGTCAAGATTCTCTGCACCAATGCCCTCATAATGAGCATACAACATCATCCTAAATATTGTGAACATAAAAATGGGGCTCATTTTTAACTAGCATTAACACGTCTGCAAACAAGGAATGGCTGCAATGCTAGAAGGCTTTAAACATTAAAAGGCAGTCACAACTCCACACCCACTGCCTTTGCTCATCGCACCCTTTTTTCTTTCTCTCCCTGGCATATCTTCTTGTGCAATTAACAAGGCTTAAAACACCCGCACAAATACTGCTCCTGCTGACAAAAAAAAGCTAAATTCCAAAGACTGAGCTGCATGCTGTCTTGCACACTTTCCTTGCATGTAATTAACATGGATTAGGGCAAAGCATGGTCTTTTGCCAGAAACTTATGCCAGAACCAAAAATACAAAGCGTCTGTTCTTGAGTGTACGTTAATTTGTGTGTGTGTGTGTGTGTGTGTGGGTGTGTGTGTGCGTGTGTGTGTGTGTGTCGCATCTGTGTGTTTGTGGTTAAACCACTGGCACCGATACAAAGCAGCAGCATATTGCACGTCAGTGCTCAGCCAGGCATTGGGGAGGTGACATCAATCAGGCTAAAAGCAGGGAAGCTGACATTATCTAACTACATACACACAAGCACTTAGAACACACTTAGTCTTATATACAAGAACGGACATCTTTGTGTAATCCCTGCAGTAGTATAGATTTATAGAACTAAGAAGGGCATTGTTTTTCTTTTCAAAATCGTGTATTTCCCAATAAAGAAAAAGGGATGTAACAATATAAGCATTTTGTATTATAATTATCATGTGCAAATGTATCACAGTTGTAATTAATATCATGGTTTTGTTAAAATGTGTTTTAAATATACAAAAAGTATTAAAACATCCTAAAGTATTGGACTACGTTTTTCTGCAGCATAATGTAATTAATGTGAGAATATTGTAGTTAGTATTATTGTGGTGGCAGTAGTAGCAGTAGTAATTGTAGTAGCAGTAGTAGTAGTAGTAGTGGTAGTAATATTTTCCATTATTTCACTCAGCCACATGTTTTTCTTTCACCACTGAACCCCGAAGGGCTCCTGTATTACATTGTTTTTAAATAAAGCTTTATCTAAAAATGCGACTGAGAAAATGTCTGTGAGATTACCTGTCTGAATAAATGTAAAATTAAATACATAAAAAATGGCACACCTTTGAAAAAAATGTATTCTTTTTTAAGGACAGTTATATTAATTTGAAACACCATATTTTTATTGCCGTAATAACTTATGAGTACAACATTTTAAGGGGGGGGGAACCTGTATATTTTTTGTGTTTCCCTGAAAAAGTTTTCTGTCAGCCAAAAAAGCACCTTTTTGGGGGTACATTTAGCATTAAAAATTGTCCCTCTAGTGTTTCTACAAATGTTAAATAATGTTAATGAAGTTAATTAACTGTGATTTATTAAGTGACATCACAGATAAAGAAACTACTAGTATGCAGCCAACACGCAATGCACCTATCATTCAGATGGCTGTTTTTAGAAATGGAGAAGATACTGATTGCTGTTTTAATTAGCTTTAGAGTATGTTATATGAGGTTCAGTGTGTTATAGTTGTCTTAAGGGTTTAAATGTTAGTATGCAGGAATTTGAGTCAGTTCATTTGCTATTTGGACACATATACAGGTACAGCTCCAAAAAATTAGAATATCATGAAAAAGTTCAATGTTTTTTTTATGCGTTTCAGCATTTGAAACTAGTAAATTGTAGATTCTTTACACATAGAATTAAATATTTAAGCCTTTACTTGTTTAGCGCTTAAAGATAAAAAAAAAAACCTAAACTAGGTCTCAGAAAATTTGACTATTGTGGAAAAGTTATATATGTTGCAAACTCATGTCGTCACACCCTTATCAGCTAAGTAACTCAAAACACCTGCAAAGGTTTCCTGAGCCTCTAAATGGTCTCTCAGTCTGGGGTCAGTAGTAGGCGTGTATGCATTTGAAGACTTTTTTAAAGAGCAGAAGACCTAACATCAAACAAACTAATACGTCCACTGCTACTACCACTACTACTGTTCTTACTGCCACTACTATTACTACTACAACTACTATTATAACTAACAATAATAATAATAGGTCACATTCTGGTTTAATTTCGGTATGCTTCAATCAAGAAAAAAAATAAATAAATAAAATGTAAAATGTTTTTAACTTTGGTCAGCAGTAAACAAATAATTTTTTTCAGTTTAATTAATTAGATTTTATTATGTTCTGAAATAGAAAACAAATTGGAAGGTATAGAACTGACTGGAGATTTGGTTGAATTATTTTCCAATAATTAAGTAGTATAAGCAGGCATACCAAACAATACAGCCACTTGCAAATGGTCAGTTTTAATGCTTAGAAATGTTTAAATGAGACTGTGCACATATCTAAGATAAAACATTTCTAAATCACTTTGGAGTTGTTTTGACATTTCATTAACCTAGTCTACCAGCTGAACCTGAATGCAGCATTCAGGTGTTATTGAAATCCCCTCTCATTAAGGAGACTCTCTTGAGTTGCATTTTTTTTACAATGTGCAGAGTTTGGCTAATTGGATGCAACACGTAGCCAATTGGAATTTAGCTGATTTTCTTCAATACCAGTGATGTCTCTGGTAAGTAATTCAGCATAGTGCATATATTTTTGCTGTTAAAATGCATATGCTGGCATGAAGTTTTGGTTTGGTTTGTCGTTGTTCTCCACTACAGCTGCATGAGAAACATTAAAGTTCCCAAGTAGCAGTGTTCAGTGAGAGCTGGGAGTCCTCTCTGTTTTGCTTGGCTATCACTTTTTAAAGTTGTGCTACAGAAAGTTGCATTGCAAATTTAGTTCTGCACATAAATATTTTGTATGTGTCCAGTTGTAAAACAGTGCTGTATTCATTCGCTATACATGCAGCCAGACTGACTGGGCTATACCAGATATTTTCAGTAAAAAGACATGTACCATTACACCCCTATTCAGTAGGCGACACAATCGTGGGAAAGACAGCTGACTTGACAGATGTCCAGAAGACAGTCACTGACAGCCTTCACAAGGAGAGTAAGCCAAAAAAGGTATTTGCTAAAGAAGCTGGTTGTTAACAGAGTGCTTATTCATAGAAAGTTGAGTTAAGGGAAAAAGTGTGGTAGGAAAAGGTGCACCATCAACAGGGATAACTGCAGCCTTGAGAGGATTGACAAGCTAAATAAATGCATCATTCTGAAGACCGTAAACATCTGGCTAAAAGAAAATGTACTTACCAAGCATAAGCTGCTAGATGCTTAGTTGTTGCTGGTAGAGACCAAGGACTACTTTTTTTTTTTTCTTATGCATGGGACAGAAAACTACTTAAAAATGTTTCTGGAGCTGTTATGAAATCAAAAAACAGCTATCTTTAACACTTGGTCTCTTTGGTGTCTGTGACTACTATTTACATTCTCTCCCTTCTGCTTGCATCTTCGACAAAGTGTCTTAGAGGCTAATCACACATCTTTAAATGGCGATTTAAAGTTAAAATAATAATTCTAATCATCAGAAATGTTATCATATGATTATTTTTCACACACTGATTTAGCTATTAGTTTCTAATAGCTCCAAAAATAAACAAGCTAATCTAAGATAGTGCCAACTCCAGGCTACTAACTTCCTCTTGGCTTTTCCTTTTTTTAATGACTACTCGTCCTTAATCACCCCTGTCACAGACGGAGTGACTCTTGAGGCAACACGAAATGGATATGCTACATTATGCAGCTCTCACCCTGTCTGTATGACCTCAGATCGCTCTCAACTGTTACAATTTCATCTCCCAACATAGTTCTTTAGCAATTACTGCCTCAGAAGGTCAGAAGGTGACAGAATACACAGACTAGTCATAAATCTCGAAGACAGTAATGACAGCAGAGAAAAGGGCACCCACACACAAGCAAACACATCCAAATTCTCTTACACTACAAGTAATAGAAGCACACACTCAAAGTAATAAAAATTATCACAATCAAAGCTGAGGGCCATGGAGGCAGGTTTGACTGTTTAGTTAAAGTGTCAAAGATTATGACCTCTCATCTGCGTAAAGCCCTTCACTGATGTTCCTGATTATGCAACATGTTAGAAAACATTTATAGCACTTCACTGTATCTCTGACTGGGATTACAGAGCCAATTATGTCACGCTGCTGTTCGCCCTATCCTCCTTGACACAGAGAGCATTTCCTCCACTCCCTCGTCCCTCACAAAAGGCAGACATTTTTAGAATCAGTGCTGCCATGCCAACAAGTCATTATCTGTCTCGTCTTCTATATCTCTATAAGCATCTTAGTTTTCTCTGGAAATTTTCTTCGTTTCTGCTAAACACCTCCCTCTCCTCCCCTCCTACCTCCAAATGTTGTTTCACCCCGTTCTGTCAGTATCTCCAAACTCATCTATTTTTGGGGTGCTCATCCCGACCACCTGCAAACCCTCTAATTAGTTAACATCTGTGTCTGAGCTGCACAGTTTGAAGCATGCATTCACAGCTACAATGTAAAATGTGCATTTATGCACAGCTTTTCGCAGTGGAAGGCAAGCACACAATTAGCTGCTCAGTTCTCTCCCTATTCTGTGTCCTAATTCTTGTGCTGAACCCTGCATAAGTTCAAGTTTGGAAAAGGCACCCTTGCACACACCCACCCAGACACACACCAAACACACACACACACACACACACACACAGACACACACACACACTCATACACACACACACACACACATTAAGGCTAGAAATCAGAGGCATTGATCTAAGGATCTAAAACTGTAAAGTTTTTCCTAATAATTAGCCTAATCAAATCTCTTTGCAGATGCTCTCTAATTGACAAAATTACTTTCCAATACCAAGAGTAAAGGTACCTTAATTAGTGTCAGTTGAGAATTTTATTGTTGCCCACACTGGCCTTACTCCAGCGTGGTTGTAGTGCAACTCATAATGATGGTGATTTAACAATATTCTGATGAATTCTACATCACCAGACACCTCTCCCAGTAACCTCTGCTTATGCTTGATTGTGTGTTTGTTCCTCTCCAGGGCTGCGCAGTAGTTACTCTTGCAGTGTCTGTAGTGTGGTCCTCAACTCCATTGAACAGTACCATGCACACCTCCAGGGCTCCAAGCACCAGAACAAGTGAGTAGAAGTGTTGTATGTACATACAAGTGCATCTCAATAAATCAAAACATTACCAAAAAGTGGATATAATTTGATAAATTTGATTTAAAAAAAACAATCTCAGGCTACTGAAAAGTATGTCTTGTGCAGTATATGAAGTCAATCCATAGTTGGGGCCCCACTTGTGTGAGATGGAGGCAATCACCTCCATGTCACACGAAGGACACCTCTGCTGAGGTGTTAAGGAAGCCTCACACAAACACATATCACAGACACTGCTTCCTCATCAGCAGCCTCAACTCATTTGTACCCATTTGCAAATAATTTGCCTTTACAAACGGCATATATATTTTTTCATGTTCTAATCTAGCAGTGCTATTAAGAGCTAAAAGAACATGTTAGTTTGTTTGATTTTAGGTCTTGTGCTCTTTAAAAAAGTCTTTAAAGCTGTTTAACTGCAAGATGCCATGACGGATGGCGGCGACATTCTTCTACATATTGCCCCTGATAATATTATATAGTTGTTAAATACAATTTCCTGCATCTGAAAAGAGGAGGTGAACCACTGATCAGCCATCCAGTCTTATGAAATAAGACCAATTAAAACTGAATTTAGCATTTTCATTAGTTGTTGCCAATAAACCTCAAAAGCATGCAAGTGTTTTTAAACACATACAGGTATGAGTCATTTTTTAAACTGCATTTATAGACTGTCATGCAAATTGTATTCAGATGTGTTGACCTTTGTTTAAAAATACATTTTTATCTAAAAGGGTAATATTAGAATATTGGATTGAAAGGGAGGTTAGAAGGAGGTTAGAAGGAGGTCAACAAGAGTAAGAACCAAAGAGCTGCTTATTATTCAGATGGAGTTTAACATTGTTTATGAGTGTTGAAAGACTACATGAAGGACAAATGAGGGATGAGTCTGCTGAGCTCAAGATCTAAATTGTCGTAGTAACTTGCAACATGTAAAGTAATTTATATCCACAGGCAAAAGATAATTTGCAACGGAACAATTGTAGGGCATGAATTTACCATGAGATAGCTGTGAGTGTGGTTGCAGGCTGTGTTGTGACGCATAGCTGAGTGCATTGCTGTGTTCAAGGCAGTGGAATTAACATCACTAGTGTTTTGCCAAATAAAAGAAAGCTTGACGATGTTGTAGCTTTCTATTCATTTTGTCTTTTGTTTTACAGTTGAGGAATCATACCTTTTATATTTTATTTTATATTTTAATTGCTCAACCTTCTGCTTGCATCTCCGACATGGGCAATCGCATAAAATGTTTGAGCAGAAAAAAATAAAACTACTTTAAACTAGTCCTAGAAACTTGGGCTGCGAGAAAATCAACAGGAATGACAAGGATGAAAAAAGTTAAGAAAGAGTTTTTAAGTTGGGGTAAAAATTTGACTAATTATTATTGATGGCCACCAAAGAAGACAATTTTATATATTTACTGTAGAAAACTCTGTTCATGCTTATGAAAGTGTGACTGATTGTATAATGACTAAAGATACAATACTAGCACCAAGAAGACATACATGTAGCAGATGTAAACATAGGGTTGAGTTGCAAATGTAAAACTGTGATCAGGCAAATTAAACAAAACAAAAGCAAAAATCTGATCCAACATCTGATTTGAAAAACAACATTTTCTATTTGTCATTGTTTTGTTTATTAAGACAGCTTCAGCGTTTAATGTCTTTAAATTACAGAGAAACTGTGCCATTTACTTTAAGTGGGAGCTGATCAGACACGATGAATTTTAATATTTTTGAAAGGAATTATTAGAAAAATGTATCAAAGTCCGTGTGTAACAATACATTCAGCTCATGAGAAGGATCTAAACTAAGGATGATCCAGTGAAATCCGGACCAGCATATAGACTTTTAGTTTGGAGCCAATAGAAATCTCACAGTATTCTCACAGTGCTTGCAAATCATTCATATCTTGTTTTCTACTCAGCCACCATGTCTTTTTTTTGCCTGGTCTGTAAAATCCTGCCACAATTTAAAAGGTAGCTCATTCTGTCAACCTGAAACGGGAAACAACTCAAAAATTTCTTCATTTCATACAGCAAATTAAGTCTCAAACATAGATGCAAGGTGTTAAACTTTAATATTGCCTTTATTTGTAATGATAATTTTCCTTACATCACCAGACGAAGTCACATAATCGCACCAGGTAGATACTGGTTTTTGAAAGAGACTTTATTTTAATTAGCAATATGGTGTTGTTTAGATATCACAAGCTCTCCTGCCACAGGATCTCCCTTAACAATAAGTATGCGAAACATTTTTAAGTAAATCTATTCCTTTGCCATTACTTAACATTGCTGTGTCTTTGCTCATTCTTCCAATAAGTATAGCTAAGTATATTCTGTCGTAGATCAAGATACTTTTTAAGAGACCTGATGTTGCTTTGCCATTGACTTTGGAGAGGAAGCTCAGCCAAAGTACTCACATTTGCACTGGCATCCATCTCAAAATGATGCTTTATGGATTTGAGAAACAGAGTTATTTCAAAGAGATTGTTTTATATTATGTTTTGACGTGAGAATAAAGGTTCTGAACACCAACAGACCTCCAAACTGAGGCCTGGACCAAAAGCATGATCTAAATTCCTGGAAAAAGTGATTTTTGTAATATATCAGAGCCACACACGAGAAGTATATCATGGAAAAAGATAGCTGTTCATAACTCTCTTGAGTCAGTGTTACAGTCGCATAGCAGAAAAGACTGCAGAGTGAGCAAAAGCCACAATAAAATTAAGAAATGCCTTTTTACAGAGCGGCAGGTTGTATTGAAGAAAGAACAGTGCAAAGATAATAAAACATGAGTGCAACAAACCTCCACTTAACAATAAATCTTTAAGACTGAGTAGAAAGTTGGAGCCAGAGATATTGAGATTCAGACTTGACAGTGAGGTTAGCCCAGCATTGCTGACAGCTGCAGAGCTTTAGGATGGAGAGGATGGATAGGTCATAGACAGATAAGAATAAATGAGGGAGAGGTACCAGGGAGACTTACAGGGGTGGCACAAGGCTTTAGCTTTTACTGCTCACATATCTGTCAGCATAAGAAATAGTTTCAAAAGGTTCAAGACGATACATTTTCTGGCTCTCTGGGTTTTTGAAGACATCTTAAAATTGCAGCATTTGAGGACAGGAGAAATGTTGTGGAGGATGATGTCTTTAATATATATATATATATGTGTGTGTTATATATATATATATATATATATATATATATATATATTTATATCTGTATGTAGTGTATTAGCAGAATTTCAGATATTTTAAACGGTTTTCAAAGGTAATTAAATTAAGCTCATTACATGTCAAAATGAATATATTCTCAAAGCGCGGATTGTTTTTAGTGCAACTACTCTGAAACAGTGCAGGCTTTTGTTTGTGAGAGTGAACACTGATTCTGAAAATAGGTTTGGCCAGCGATGTTGCACTGCTGTATCGATCCTCTGGGTAATAGAGAACACGGCTAAAGGTTCCACCTCATCAGCCTCACTTCCTCTGTATTCACCTAGTCACCGTTAAATTTTAATGCATAGTTCCCTTGTTGCCAGCAGTTTACACATTACTGGTTGTGGTTTGAGTTATTTTGAAGGGAGAACGAATTTACACTGTTATACAAGCTTTACACTGACTACTTTACATTGCATCTAAGTGTCATACCTTCAGTTTTGGTTTTCATGAAAAGATATAATATAAATATTTAACAAAATATGACTGTATTTTGTTGTTTATATATATATATATATATTAATATATATATATAATATATATATATATATATATTATATATAAATTATTGTTTTATTTTCAAGAATTAGCTGTCAAGCAAAGTTAATGATATGTTCGTGTTAAAGTGTGTTCATGTGTACACATGAAAGTGACTGCATGGATGGTTCCTTTTACATCTCGTGACTTTTTTATTCGTTGGACAATATTTCGATAAGGTCACACCCAAACTTTCATCCTAAGCCTTTGGGAGTGTATGCACGCTTGTATTGTTTTTGTGTTCCTTCATACTAAGGATGAGCTTTACTTTGTGTAAGGAGCTTTCTGGATGAGATAAAAGAATGACTGGCAGTGGCAGAGGATTAGCTCTCACCAAAGAAACATCCATGAAAATTGAGGGTCTGAGTGTGTGTGTTTTGTGTGATGATTGGCATTAGGAATCCATCATCATAAAACTAAAACAGATTTTTCTATCACTTAAACAGCTGGACTCTGCAGTCTACCAGCTCCCGCGCCTTATCTGAGCCGACCATCTGCTTCACAGGCAGCTCTGAAGTGTGCAGTGCTTGCAGCGGGTCACTGCAAGCACTGCACACTTCAGAGTTGGTCCAAACTGGCTGCTGTAATTGGACCTGTAAAGGAAATCAACGGCAGAGATATGACAAGATAAACTGGCAGAACATTTTTACAGTTTGTGGTGATTAAGCCGCTCCACTTAGCAAGCAGACAAGAACACAACTGAAGCAGACAGATGAACACTACAACACAAGTCTGCAGCTCAAGCACTCCTAAAATCTACTAACCTTGTTGCTAAAGTGAAAATTAAAGGTAGAATTATCTGTAAAACTGCCCTGGAAATACATTATGTTAAAGCAAATGCTACTTTTTTTATTTAATGGAGTTTTGACAATAATTCAAACTGAAAGACTCACCTCCACCCCCCAGCCATCCTATGACTCCACCGTGCGTCTCTCCTCCATCCAATCAGCATCAGATCTGCACGTGTCTTCAGTCAATCATCCTCTGAGGCTTCGCTTTTAAGGACCTCCAGTCATGGATTCCCCACTCTTCAGCTGAGCTTCGACCCTCCTCCGCCCCACCTCTACCATCTCCCTTCAATACTCCTCCCGGCTCCCTCACCTTCTTAGGCCTTCACTCCACCACCAGTATTGGATCCCAAGGGGGGTGGGGGGGGAGACTCATCTAATTCTAAGCCTAAGACGTTCATTCAAGCTCATGTCATTCTCAGCATTCATGTCTTCCTCCGGGGTCCGAGCGCCAAAGATATACTTTTATCAGTAAACTTCTCTAATCGCCATCTTTGTGTTTCTTATTGTGAGTCTTTTCAGGTTGAATTCTAGTTTCAGCAGGAATGCAATATGTTAGAAATCTGACATATATTGGAAAGGTTTTAAACTCTCTTTTACTGTATTTATACATTTTAAGGAATGTTCGGTTCTGTAGTGTTCTTGTTTAAGAAGTACTTTGTAAGTAGTAAGTGATTTCAATTTAATCCTCACTCACTGGCCAGTTTTTAAGCCATGCCCCCTTTTACCATCAGAACGGCCTTTATTTTTCTTGGCACATTTAACACAGTGTCAGAAACATTCCTCTGAAATTTTGGTCATGATATACGACGGCATCGCTCAGTTGCTGCAGATTTGCACAACTATGGTGTGACTCTCCCATTCTACCACATCTCAGATGTGCTCTGTTGCATTAAACCAGGTGGATACCATTAGAGAACAGAGACCCAATTGCCAGTTTGAAATGATTTAAGGTTTTAGACATGATGCATTATCCTGTTGGATACATACAAACTCAGCATTACTCCTTGGTCAGTCTGCCCACCAGTAGTCATCAGTCTACCCTTGTCGCTGCAATTCTGGGCAGCCATTAAAGGAAAACTCCTATGCATTATACATTTTTTAACTTGCCCTTGTGCGCATCCACCAGTCTGTCAAGCTGCATTTTACAGTCCAGCCCGTCATCTTTCTTAGGTTAAAGAATGATTGAAGTTAAGGCAGAATTGTACTGTGTAAAGTAATGAAAAGTTCGCTTTTGCCCTTTGAAAATATGTCATCATTTCTTTTCCCATCTGAGTAGACGACTGAAGGTGTTCCTGAAATGTTATATCCACAAGAATGGGAGAAATCTAGGTCACAGTAACTATGACTTTTACACTGCTTACTCCCATGGAGAATCATTATGCATGTAGGTAATATTTTAGGTCACAGCAATTACCATGCAAAATGGGTAATTTGTAAAGATCAAAAAGGTAAATATATAACTATAAAAAAAAAAGCATATATCCACATATAGACACACAGATGCTGTGCTGAGGGTAGCTTTGATGTTGTGAAGGTTACGTGATAAATATGACTCAGCCTCTGCCCTTAAGCTACTGCCAAATTCCAATTGTGTTTACCTGGCAAAGAAATCAGAGTCCAAACAAGGTATTCTCAGGAACAACAAGGCAGACTGTTTCTAAAAGTAAAATCAAGTCAGCTAAAGTGGGACAAGACTCAACCAGGGGATAGCCACTAAGTTACAAATAATTTGAGTGAGTCTGGTGGCAGCTTGCGTTTCCTAAATAATAGAAAACGCACTTTGTCTCTTTACGTTAGATATTGACTATTTATGTTTCTTTGCCACAAATGACCTTTACGTAGAGCCAAGTGATGGAGATATTGATAATTGGAATAAACCTTCGTGGCACTGAGGTTCATATTTATGAACGCCAAGAACTATCACGACCAGAGACAGAGAACCCAAATTCAGCCAAACACAAAGTGATAAGTAAAAAGGTTTATTCAGAAACTCAGGATCAGAGAGCAGAAGAACAGCAGTCAGCTTCCAGGAACCACTGAGAACAGAGAGACTAGTTAGTGGCTGAATAAAACTCAGGATCTGCAAGGAGTTAGATAAAGCCACTAACCTTCTCAGTCTGGTGATGAGGCACAGAATCCAGAGGAGGAAGAGATCCAGACAGTTAATGAGGAAGCGTCCAACAGACTGAAGTCGGATTGCCGACTGATCCAAATCCTCCGGGGAACCAGCTGACGCTGTGACAGGAACACAGAGAGCTGTGATTGTCCTCTTGACAATAAATCCAGGCAGACTAGAGAGCCAGGTGAACTCAGGCTGAATAAACCAGTGGCTAGGCTGAGACGTAAATCCAGGGACAGAAACAGGGTCGAATTCCAGGGCTAGAGGCGTCAGACAAGGGGCAGGCAGAGACATAAACCAGAGGCAGAAAACAGAGGCAGAAAACAGAGTCAAAATCAGCTCCACAGGTGTGTGGCATGATGGTGATTGCGCAGCAGCGCAGCAGCAGCAGACAGGTGAAGCAGATGAGTTAATTGCATGAGTGAGAGCAGAGCAGGCAGACGGGCCAGAATCATAACAAGAACAGCCAGATCAGGAATTGATTATTCAGTTTTCTCAAGATAAAAACGATTTTGTCTGGCGCTATTTTGTTTTCTCAGGATATTGACACATTTTCCTAATAATCTGGAATGTTGTTTTTTTTTTTTTTGTATTACTACAAGATGATTATGGTGTGAAAATAGCATCTCTGGTTTAATCTTTGTGAACTATTACTTAGTACTGCTAACATAACACAAATATATTATCTAACAGTAGGTGAGTTCTTGCATGTATATTTCTTTTTGCTGGATGTTTCTTGCTGTGATAATGTCCTCTTGAGTTAGTCACTGACGCAAAACTGAGTTTATTGGAATTTGAAATTAATTTCCAGTTGCCATGACGGGAATAACATTTTCTTAGTTAAATATATAAATATAATGACTTGTTAAACATGTGGCTATAACAAGTACTAAACATTATAAATAAATATAAAATAAAATAATCAGACTTGGCATACACTACTGGTCAGAAATTTTACACCTTTCTCATTTAATAGTTTTCTTTATACTAATGACTATTTACATTGTACGTAGATTCACAGTAAAGGCATCAAAACTGTGAATGAACACATATGGAATTATGTAGCAAACCAAAAAATTGTAAGAACTTTAAATATGTTTTATATTTTGGATTCCTTATAGTAGTCGCCTTTTGCTGTGTGACTGAAATATTAACCTTTGGCCGTCTCTCAATGAACCTCTGGGAAGTTCAGTTTAATTTATTTATATAGCGCCAAGGCACTTCACAAAAGTCAGGTACATACATCCCAATTAGTCCTAACCATTGAACAGTGCAGTCAGAGTTAGTTATTTATTCAAATTGGATAAAAAGTTTTTCTGTCTAAGGAAACCCAGCAGATTGCACCGAGTCAGTGACTTGCAGCATTCACTCCTCCCGGATGAACATGTAGAGACAGTGGACAGTCACTGGCGTTGACTTTGCAGCAATCCCTCATACTGAGCATGCATGTAGCGACAGTGGAGAGAAAAAACTCCCTTCTAACAGGAAGAAACCTCCAGCAGAACCAGGCTCAGTGTGAGCGGCCATCTGCCACGACCGACTGGGGGTTAGAGAGAACAGAGCAGAGACACAAAAAGAACAAAGAAGCACTGATCTAGGAGTACTTTCTATGGGAAGGAAAAGTAAATGTTAATGGATGTAGCTCCTTTATTCGTTTCACCTAGAAAGAAAGAACAGATAAACTCTGAGCCAGTTTTCAAGGTTAGAGTCTGAAAGAGAGCACATAGAGTTAGTCACAGTAAAAGCTCAGTCAATCGCCATGTCTAGGAGAGAGAAAGGGTTAAACACTGAAAGGCAGGGCCATGTGGATCATTGGTAGAGGGTGAGCATTAAGTTGTTGCCAGCAGAAGCTCGGACGATTCCTCTCTCCAGAAAGGTGTCACAGGTAGACACAGAGTCAGGCCAGGTGTAGCTTCTAGGAAGAGAAAAGAGAGAGAACAAAGTTCTTTCCAGACTCTTTGGAAAACTATTTCAGGCGACCACCTCTTGAACCTCATGGAGCAAAGCAGTAATCAAAGCAAAAGGGGGCTATTTTGAAGAATCTAAAATATAAAAATGTTTGAAGTTATTTCACACTTTTTGTTAAATATATAACTCCATGTGTGTTCATTCATAGTTTTGTTGCATTTGGTGAGAATCTACAATGTAAAGAGTCACGAAATTAAAGAGACCCATTGAGTGAGAAAGTGTATCTAAAACTTTTGACCGGTAGTGTATATTGTGTTTTGTACAACATTCAGCCATTACATAGCTTTACTTACATAAGCACATGATTACTGGCATGATTTTCGAATGACATATGCAATATGCAACATACAATGCGTGCATGCGTCATGAAAGGCTTAAGACACACTAAGAAGTCGTGCTACAGTTTAATATTGCCTTTTCCGAATTGCAGTAAATAGCTGGATATATATGTATATATATACAGTATGTATACAAATGTTGCAGTTACAGATGTTAAAAGAAACCCACTAAATGTAGAAATGTAGCCACCATTTCTTCCTGTATTTCCATTGCAGGAACCTGTTTCTGGGTACTTCTCCAGGGCCTTGATTTTTTTTTTTACCCCTGCCATTTTCGCTACACGAACCAAAGCCAAATCAGAGTTTAGTGGTGGGAGGGAGCCAAACATTTAATGCATGCTGCATTTTTGCTGCACTTGATTTCAATCATAACCAACTCCAATTTCCTTGACTGGTTAAATTTTCTGTTAACTTTCTACAGGTGTAATTGGTATTTTTATGTAAACAACATCCAACCCAGTCACTCATTTTGAATACAATGATGTTTTTGAGTGCCTACATACAAATTTATAAATCTGCTAAGGTTAGTGGAAATATTAATAATTTTATTTTTCTATAAAATAAAACAGACTTTTACTTTCATCTCAAATTCATGTTGTAATCCTGACAATAGATCTTCTGCTTAGCTTCAAAGGGAGGAAATAATAGTCTTCTTCTATTACAGTTACATTTACAATGGAATTGAACTGTAATTACTGTGACAGAAATATTGGACTATGCAACATTAGGGTTGCAACATTAGGGTTGCATAGTAGAAACTAACTTTTAGTTGTAATTGTCTTAACTGGGTAAAACAGGTTCACTACCAACCTTGCTGCTGGACCGGAATGAATATAAAAGTAAACTGTATTAGAACAAAAATGTACTTTTGGGATTTTCCCCCTAAAAAAAACTAATAAATTCAGATAACAAGAATGGAGTTACCTTCTAGGATTCACACTTAGCCAATGACAGAGTTGGCCATTTTTCAATTTCCAAATGTTTTATTTTTAGGTTGAACTCTCTTGACTGATATTTTTGGATTTATATATTGTCAGCTCCTGTTCTTGTTAGGATGCATGAATGCATCTTTGAGCTACCCCCAAAAGGCTGAAGTGACATTTAGGTTTATATGACCCACTGATAGAAGATTATTGTTGGTCCAGTGACATCTGAACATGGTTGACCTGTTTAGGTTGTCCCTCTGAAATGTTTCCTGGCAGCTATTATGGAATTAAAGGTGATAAATGTAGAAATTGCTTCTAAGATTTCATAGTTAACATTTTTGCAAGTTTAAACAAGTGTAAAATCTTGCTTACACACACACACACACACACACACAAACACAAAGCATGCAAACGTGACCTTCAAATTCCAGCAACCACCTCCGGTGGTTATTAAAGCCACATGCACTCTCTTTGAACCTACTGTCACAACCTTATCCTTATATATCTTATATCCCACATTAGTGACCCTGGGAAAGATTATTGGATTAGTCCATTAAGGGCTTGTTCATTCACAGACCATGACCTTTTTCTACCTCCACCCTCAGCTTGACTTTGTATGTTTTCCTCTATTATCCCCTTTGCTTCTTTCTTTTCTTGTTTTTCCTTTTTTTTGTATTTTCCTTTGTGTAATTTCTTTATAACTCAAAGTATTTCTGTTTATTTATGACTGTGTTGTTTATGGACACATACAATAAACTTCAAATACTGCTTTGCTGTTGTTCTTGTTGAAGGGAAGCATTTAGTAGAAAGCCGATTTGCACATCCTTATAAAATGGGTCAAATATTATTTATATTATTAGGAACTGGTTCCCCATTGCATTTTCCTTTAAGTTGCCAAGTAAAATGAGTGTTTCCTTGTTTTAAAAATATTTTAAAATAAACACTTTAAATCAACTGCACCAAAACATAAAAACATGCACAAAGAAATTTGTGCATGTTTTTAAAAGAAACACCAGATCTAACCTTGTAGTTGTTTATATATTCCTACAGGTAAAGTTTCAGCCAAAGAGTATTTTGAGCTCTACAGTAGTCAGGATTTACCAAGGGCAGAGTAAAGTGTAATTTTTATTTCGTGCAAAATGGTAAATAGCCACCAAAAAATCTGCTAATAAAAATCTCTTGCAGTCAGGAACATCTGTTCTTTTAAAAATTCATTTCAGCAAATATGTTTACCAGGTGGAGGGCATACAAAAGCTGCAAGCATTAAAAATTCTGAATTGTCAGTTAAAATCCGAGTTTCTTAAACAATTAAGACAAACAGATGAGACTGAAAATTAGGAGAGAACAGAAATAAAATCCTAAAATTCTGAAAAAACTAAACGTGGGGATCATATTTCTTGGTTACCAGGACACATTTCTTCAGCTCCGATGGGGTTTAGTTGGCTTGCTTTGAACATAGCCAGTTTGCACCCTCAACAGTAAAACAAAGAAGTGTGACAATATGATGGTGCATCAGTGGAAAAGGTGCTAGAGATATGACATTTATAGATGCCATTCTGGTTGTCTGTGGAAATCTAAAAATACTGTAGTGACTGAGAAAAACCCAGTCTCCATTTGCTTCAGTATGACAAAGATTAGAAGTACAATACTAAAACCACACATTTCCAAAGAGAAAGATTAATACAGTGACAACCTAATGTAATACTTGATTGTAATTTATAGAAGGTTATAGCAACACAACCTCCACCAGTAATGAGCAGCTAAGGTCCCTTTTTACTAGATTTTACTGCCTTGTGGTCTAAAGGACATCCAACAGTATTTGTTACTGGTTCATGGTAAATGTGCCTTTACCACTGTTTGTAGTCAAGCATGGCACTACTGTACACTTAGTACTCGTCAGCTAGGTTTTCTCTAGCCATAATAAAAAAATCTACCACCTTCAGTAATATATCCTTGCCAGTAGGCTATCTAATAATCTAAATCCTTATAATTAAGAGAGGCTTCTGCACCACCACCACCATGTTGTAAAGGAGGAAGCTTCATCAGAATTTTCGTCATCTTACAAGCAACATAAGATGTGTATTAGTGGCCTTTCTGTACAGAGAGCTGCAGATTTCCAAGCATGCCATCAAGTGCAGTAATTTTAATCTAGCCCCGCACATATCTCTGTAAGTACAGTCAGTAGGAATCGTACTCACAAAATCCAAAATCTGTGCTTTTCACTGATCACCGTGAGTTAGTCACACTGAGGCTCTGAATCCTGAAGTTGTTGTTAGGTGTTGTGCTGCATCTATTTTAAAATTGTATCTTAAAACCTGTTAGGTATTGGTTGCACTTTTCCTCCTATTCCTCTCATTTTTTTTGAAAATGCAAGGGCTTCACTCTGACAACATCTCAAACACACGTTGTGTTTGAACTTTAGCCTGAAAAAATCACAACTTACCTTAGTGGTATTTGGAGAATCCTGAAACACTTGCCTTTGCTGCTATCGGGTACCTCCTAACCCTGGAAGCCCATATGTTCTTGCCACCATGGTAGTGAACCATCATGATCTCTCCATAGAAGCTTTTTATCTGCACAAAAAGACAACTTTAAATGTAAACAGGCATCATGATGGGGTAAAGAAAATATGCACCTCTCATCCATCCCAAAACCAGCGGCATCTGGTCAGTGGTCGATGCTCCATGGTAGAGCTTCTTAGAAGACATTAAGAAGACATAGGAATGAGCCCTCAATACTGAGTGAAAAATGTTAAGATTACTAATATATGAAAGAATAAAAATTTCTTCCCCCTTTGGGAGATCTAAATAGTTTTTTTGGAACCAAAACCAACAAATAAAGGCCTTAAATGTTTATACATGTGACTTTATTTTAAACCAAATAAAACAAGTCAGTACTGACTTCTATGATGTGAGCTTCAGTTATATACTACAGATTTATGTTTAAAGAAATATTCAGTAAACCTCATAAAAATGCAACATTGTCCCCATAGTAACAGACAAGAGGGAACATTTTCAGGAAAATGTGGAAATAATGGCTGGTAAAATCTGTGTGTTTGACTGTACACAGAGCTAAATATAAATCCAACTGCATCTGTACATATGCAGGTTTCTCCACAGCTTCTGTTAATATGGCTATGGGTGAATGTACTGCGCCAATAAGAAACTTAGTCAGCAGTGACTATCAATGTACTGATTAGATTTTCTCAGGCAAACACAGTAACGATGCTGCATATAGATCCTTCAGTGTTACACATTTCAAATACCAGATACTTTTAACTAAAGACAGTATTAAATTTCTGTTTATAACTGCACAACTATAAACTCACTGCAAAATCATTCAACATATGATTCATGGTTTTATGGTTTAAGGTATATAAAATATATTAAAGCTTCGATATAACTACGGCTTAGTCCTCCTCTCTTCTTCTGTTACTTTTCCCTCTGCCTCTCTCATCTTGTTGCCCTCCCACCCCTCCTGGCTGCTACCTGCTGCCGGAAAACAATACAAGCTTCCTCCCTCTCTTCTGAGTTTCCAACTCGACAGATAAGTCCTGCCAGAGCAGACAGTCTGTAAAAGCCACTGTTTTTAGAGCCATTAATGGGATAGGCACTGACAGGCTAGTTTGCCTGCAAATCCTCCTTTCTTTCTCTAACTCTGTCGTAGTGTGTGGACAAACAGTGATTATGAGGTTTCACTGTGAAAGGGTGGCAATTTACCAAAGACTGTGATAAAAAGCGTGGAATTTGTCATGCTGTCTCTGGTTCATGTTTTTATTTTAGACTCAAATTACCGACCACGTATAGAGGGAAACATCTCATTCTCAACTTGCGTGTCTGTTATTGTTTGTTTCTTTCAACTAAGGTAAGGGGAGAGAAGGATAAGCTTGCACTGAGACTAAAAAAATAATCCCAGAGCTGCGTGATGAAAGAAATAATAACACCATAGACTGAGCAGAGGATCTATCACACAATAATTCTTTAGAGATGAAGGAGACATTATACATTTGTTATGACTCCATACAACAAGCACCTCGGACTCACTATCGTCATTTGAGTGATACGGATCTGTTTCAGGATTTCCCAGGATGTTTGTCCTTTAAAACGCTTCCAAAAATAAGGCTTAGTCAGTGTGGTGTGAGATGGCTTCTATGATCTTCAAACCAACTTATCGCTTTAGTTTTAATTGAAGCCGGCTTCCTTGCCTCTCCACTTGCTTTATTTCATAGTGATAAAGCTGCAGAATGCAACCGCAGCGGCTGTCTTAATGAAAAACAATTAGCGGTTTGCGATAAAGGCCAAATCTGCAGCAAATATTGCACTTTAAACATGAGGGTTTATGCTCCTATCCATTTTCTTTGTTTTAATTTGGAGCACAGCCAGATAGCAGGCATAATAGATGACTGTAATTATGAAAGATTGTGGAGCAGGAGTGTTGGTTAATATTTTGCATATTGCCAAGCTGTACTTTGCAGTAAAGGGGATTTGTTTTAAGTGGAGCAAGTAATAAGAAGTAGCAGCAAATCAGAATTACGGTACTATATCGCTGTACATTTGTCTTGTTAAAATACTAATAATGAATGTGCTTATTGTGTTGCCTGCTCTGGATTTAAAATGTCAAATTGACTTACAGAAAAATAGGATTAGTTCCAAAGGCCCAGGTAAAATCTTTCACCCCACTGGGTTCCTTGCTCCCTGTGGTTAAAAAGGTCATGTCCTGTCAAATCTGCAGAACAAGACTAACAAATTCTTTCCTGTGTTTTCTTTTTCAGCCTAAAGCAACACCAGCAGTAAGTCTGGCCACAGGGGAAGGAAGAAGCAACGAAGACAAAGTGTGATAAACAACTTTGGAAAAAAGAGGACTTAGTGCCAGAAAGTAGTGCAGATTAACTACAGCGTGTATGTTTGCGTGTGTGTGTGTGTATGTGTGTGGGTGCGTGTGTATAGGTGTGGGTTGTGGGAATCTATGCACATATCTAAAGTGTGTGTGTGTAGGGAATAATTGTGTGTTCATTTCTATATTCGGGGTATATTCAGCCAGTTTTGTTCGAACGTTGAACAGTCTGAACAATCTTCTGAAGACTTGCAGCTGAGGATTACCACGTAGCTCCTCTGTGAACCACAATCATAAATTGAACTGATGTCACTGCATTACCCAGGCTGGTAATAACCATCACAACGATCGCCACAGAACAGTAGTACTAATAACTCTGTGACTAGTGGTCCCCCAAGTGATCCGAATCTGGATACGATGTCTTGGTGTTTCCAATACAGTGCCTTGCTGAAGTCTTCATACCCCTTTTCAGATTTAAAACCACAAACTTCATTGTACAAGTAAGAATCTAAAAATTGTGACATCGACTAGTGCATAATTTTTGTTCATTCTTCTTCACAAAGTTGCTCAAAATCAGTCAGATTGGATGGAACGTCAGTGAACATATACAGTCATACTCTGTAAATCAGAATATGCGTTCTGATGAAGTTTGTTCGTCAGATTAAAGGTACCTTTTGAAAATAACAACCTTTAAGCAGGTATGAAACATACTTTTCACTTAGCCCACATTTCTGTACTAAAAACGTTTTTTTTTTGTCTGATGTAATATTCTAATCTTAAATGTTGTGTTTTCATTAGGCTGTAAGTAGAAAATCACCATACTTAACAGAAATAAAGGCTTTAAAAACATCAATCTTTGTGTAATTATACTACATAATGTGTTTCACTTAGAATAGAATAGAATAGAATAGAATAGAATAGAATTGAATAGACTAGACTAGAATAGTCTATTGTCATTGTACTGGGGGGTACAATGAAATTGTGAAATTAGTTATTAAAATAAATTAACTTAATATTTTAATTAATTGACTATGACTGTATTTACGAATCTTGCCACAGATTCTCGGTTGAATTATGGTCTTGTTTGGGCCATCGCAACACATTAAAATGCTCTGAACTAGCCTTGGCTGTTTGTTTGGGGTCATTGTTGTCCTGGAAAACGAACCCTCACCCCACCCTCATGTCTTTTATAGCCTCTTAGAGGTTTTCCTCCCAGATTGTTGTGTATTTAGCTCAATCCTTCTTCTCATCAACTCTGGCCATGTCCTGCTCAATAAAAGCACTCTAACACTATGATGAAACCACCATTATGTTTTTCAGTAGGCATGGTTAGTTCAGGGTTCCACCACACATGCATCTAGGCCAGAAGGTTCAGCTTTGCTGTCAGGTGAGTAGGGCACCCTCTTCCATTTGTTTGCTGTGGTCACTATATAGTCTGTAGCAATCTGCAAAGGGGACTTGTTACTACTTTCTATCAACAATTTAACAATCTTGCCACCCTTCTATAAAGTACAGAATCTGCTGACGTGACAAGTATTACCACCTGAGCTGCAGACCCTTGCTGCTCCTCGACAGTGACTACGGGCCTCTTGGCTACATCTCTGATTAATGCTTTAGTTGCCTGGCCTGTCAGTGTGGGTGGATGGATGGTCTTGATAGGATTGAACAGTGCTCCGTAAGATGTTCAAAGTTTAGGATATTGCTTTATAAACTAACCCTGCTTTAAATGTCTTCACAGCTTTTGCTCTGACATGTCTGACGTGTTCCTTGGTCTTTATGAAGCTATTTGTTCATCAATGTTTGCCAGCAAATCTCTGAGGCTTTCACAGAACAACGTTATTCAAGCTGAGGTTATATTCCACAGGTGGATTGTGTCAGATCTCTCCTTAGAGCAATTGGTCACATTGGATTGTATTTAGGAATGTCATTGTAAACGGCACAGAACTATATGCACGCCACAGCTTTTTTTATTTGTGAAACAATTTCTAAACAATTTAGTAACCATACATTGTTTTCTTCTACTTTACAATTATGCAGTATTGTGTTTAAGTTTATCATAAGACCCTCATAAAGTGCACTAAATGTTATAGTTCTCTTATGATGAAATGTTAAAAAGTAAGGGGTATGTATGCTTTTGCAAGGCACTGTATACATCGTTCACTTTCAGACCACTTGAAATCTACTCAGGCCAAGACTTTGAGGTCAAAGAGCAAGAAAACCCCCTGTGACCTCAGCCACTACTGACTGCATGACTTGCCATAAGTTCAAACAAAAAATATTTTTGTTTTGAATATAGTAATGCCAGTCAGTGTTGTGGAATGGTCTCTTTTCAATACTTGTATCCCTCCTAATCAGAATCTGCAGATAAAAGGGAAAACAAGCAAAGGGACTTCCAAAGCCCTACTGTTAAAGAAAGTATGTGAATCATCTACTGTTGAAAACATTCCCACTGCACTAAATATTGATGTCAGATGCAGGTTGGAGGTGACAGAAGCTCTCTCTGTAAAGGGCAACATGTAGATAATATTTCTATTGTCTGTTGCTATAGCCAGAGGAAAATAAACTTCCTTCCCTACTCATGTAGCACCTAATACAACTGGGATTGTTTTCGATGCATGTATTGCATTGATTTTACTTTTTCAAGCCGACTTATTGCGTGTGTTGACAGTAGTGCTGCTTTTTAGGAATAGCTTTGTAATGCATTACAGCACATGCTTGCAACAGAACTAAAAGGTCATGTTTAGATGTGATTTATTAATCTACCAAAGGAAAATATTTTGATACATATATATTAGACCTGTCACTGCAGTATCATGGTCTTGTGTTATTTCTTCTGTTTCTTCTTGTTTCTTCTTCTTCTAGCTTCCTACAATGAACAAAATGTGATGTGATAGCAAAGAGAATAGCAGTAACTTTTATTTTCTATTAACTTGAGGAAGAACTAAAAAAACTAAAAATCCTGAGCTGTCCCGTTATTCACAGTTCCGGTAAAATGCTTACATACTCTTATCATTGGCAGTAATGTTATTACTTTTTTTTTTGCCTTTTAATGGTTTATTTAAAGCATTGTCATTCTGGAATTTGATTTGTTTGATTTTGTTTCATTGATCAAACAAAAGTAACTTAAATTAATTTTAAAGTTTTTGGGTGAAGAAACGTACTGTTAATTGTGAAGTTTCTTATATTGAAACACTGCCAACATTATACGTACTGGCTTAAATATATTCAATCCCGTTAATATTTAGGCATGCTTTGGTTGGAAAATTGTACTTCAACAATATGCTCATTCTATGCATCAACCAACTTCTTACATAATTCTGGACCTCTTAAACCTCTGTTCTTTGCAGAGGCTATGGAGGTCATTTAAGAATAGTCTAAAATTTTCAACGGGGTTTAGGTTAGGGCTTTCATGTTAGCATGTTTTATCCATGTCATGGCCAGTTTGATGTATGCTTTGGATCATTGCCCTGTTGGAAAACCCAGTTGTGTCCAAGTTTCAGTGATCTGGCTGTTTTTCTGAGATGAAGGTGAAGAATTTGGAGGTAGTCCTCTTCACTTTTACCACCATGCCTGACAACCACGACAGTGTGAAGTTTTAGAGCCTAATCTTGACTCCTCCTAATCTTCTTATCATGTGGCCTAAACAGCTTACTGTTTGTCTCCTCGGACCAAACTTCAGAAGACATTTAGGTTGGCCCTGAGTGCATTTTAGAACAGGAGCTTCTTTTTTGATCAACATCAATTTAGTAAATGACAATGTAAAACTCACCTTACTGGGAACAGTCCAGTTCAGTAGATATGCAGGCACAATTTTGTCGGAAACTTAATACTGGCTACATCAAGCCTGTCGTTAAGATTAAACGGTGTGCTTAGCTGTTAGCCTATGACTATGATTAAAAGTTAACAAAATTCTTGTTTCTAAAATTCATTGGTTTGTTCATAATCAGTGGTGGTTCTTGCATGGATGTTGCCCCAGGCTAGCCCCATCTTCAGCATCCCCGTTCACACAAATAATTTAATGTAATCAATTAGAGAGTCACGACTGAACATGTTAGAAGGCAAATTGAAATTTGTTTTGAATTGTAACTGACATGATTTTTTTTCTTTTTAGTACTAATGGCGGCCTTCCAGGTCATGCCGCCCTGGGCAGAGACCCATATCGGCCACTATCAAAACACATATAATAATGCCACTGTGAAATATTAAATTTAAAGAAATCCTTTAAAAGCCCACAATTAAGGACATCCATGCTATGATAAGTGTATGTAAATTTTTGTGTTTCAAAAAGCGTTTGGTTTTTTTTTCATTTTCTTTCTTTTTCCCTTTCACAATGAGCACCATTATTAATTACACTCGACCTTTTTAGAAAGTTTTTTGTCTGAAACAAGAATGAGTTACAATTTTACTATAAAATTATGCTGTAAGATTAACAACAATAGAATGGGGGGTTGAAATGACAGAGTTTGTAAATGAAAAATGTAGTGTGTGTTATTTAACAATAGCTCCAGGTGAAATTTGTGTTTTGAAAAGGATAGTTTCGTATTTACAGTGTTTATCTGCACTGATCCAAGAGTGATATAGTTTCTTAAAATATTAATGAAAATTATAATATGCAGGCACTGAAATGAAATCAATTCATTTGTCGTGTGTTTTTTTCTTGTTTATTTTGTTTTGTTATTTTTTTATGAGTTTGTAGAAATAATAAACCTTAACCTAACAAAAAAGATAAACGCCCAAAATTCAGCAGGGGACATATTTCCAAATAGGATTCATGATGAGGATTCATGAAGAAGTTTTCATCAAGAAATCTGCAGTCCTCATGATAAACATCAGGAATCTGGCAAAGAAGGATTCGAGATACTGCTGGGTTTTTTAAGCTCTAAGGAAAGTGCAAAAACAAGAGGTTTTTTTTATGTGCATCAGACTGTTTGTATGTCTTATTTACTCTGCTCCTGCACTGCACTGGTTTACTTACAATAGATATGTGTCAATATCTCAGCCCGTGCAAAAGGCCAACTGTGCCGTGAGTCACACATTTTAGTAGATGTTATATAATATATGAGAGAGCTTTATCTATGAGTGGAAATTGTGTGATAAGATGCTTTTCAGTGGGTGTCAGTATGTGAAGCTGTTAACTGCACTGACAATGAGTCTCTTTGTTAGATGTGTACTGTAAGCACAGTTGTAAACACACCTGATGATGAATACAATGAAAATGACATCTATATCTGTCATCTCTTGAAAAACCCAAACCTGTGTTTTTCTTGTTCCTTTTTTCTTTGCGTCACCATGAAGGCATTTTAAAAAAATCTTCACACATGAATGAACAGCCCAAAGCTTTTTGCTTTTTTATTTCTTTACATGGCATCTCAATAAAAAAGCATTTATACACACAAAAATCCCAATACTGAATAAAAACTACAGAGGCACCGATTAGTGTGGACTATAATATTAGAAAAATGTATGCTCACTGGCTATTTTAGTAGGTACACCTTTGTAACATCAAGCTGGATACTTGTTTGCCTTAAGAAATGTTTTGATTCTTTGTGGTATAGATTCAGCAAGGTGTCAACATCATGCAGTTGATTCACATATGTCAGCTCCACATCCTTGATGTAAATCTCCTGTTCTACCAAATATGAAAGGTGATCCCCTTAGATAGAGATCTGTGACTGGTGGAAGCTACTGTCATGTTCATGAAACCGCTTTTAGATGAGTTGATATTTTTTGCAACAGTACTCATACACTGCAGTTTTAACACGGTGCTCAATGACCTGAAGTGTGCCAAGAAAATGTCACTTGTTTACAAGAAACTGAACAGGTTTAACTTGTAAGCAGGCTTGTGAGTTTATAGGAACAGCATTAACATTTTACCAGCCTTTCAAGAATTTGAACCAAAAATTTGCATCTTTAAATATATCTAATGATACTTCTTGAAAATATTTCGCTATACATGTTTTAGAAATAAAACCTCGAAAGATTAAGAGTTGTGCTTCTCTAGACATCACTTACTATATTTTATTTATATTTCATGTGGGATTTTAAAATTAAAGCCTCATAAAGATGTATATTTATAATTTTATTCAAAGAATACAACCCTGGCCCCTGGGAAAGTCATTGTAGTCATCAAGTCCATAAAAGGGCTTGAATTAGTCAATGTGCATGTAGAGAGAATCTTTAAGCTATATTTCAAAGTGCAACTGAAATTCAAGCTTGGGAATCTGAACACCCTGCAGGTCTTACACCTCTGGATAAAATATTGTATGCATGCTGAGTAATATGATATTGCCATATTCAGGTGGCTTCTGATTTTGACAGCAGATATCATTACATTTTTAATGACATAGATGGTGTACTCTTAACCTTAGCAGGAATCACTCTCTGGCAGACATTCTTCTTTTAAGCTGATTATTATAATGTAAGTAGAAGTTCGTACTCGTACTCTTACTCGTCGTCTTCCGCTTATCCGGAACCGGGTCGCGGGGGCAGCAGACTCAGCAGAGACACCCAGACGTCCCTCTCCCCAGACACCTCCTCCAGCTCCTCCGGGGGGAGCCCAAGGCGTTCCCAGGCCAGCCGAGAGACATAGTCCCTCCAGCGTGTCCTGGGCCTCCTCCCGGTGGGACGTGCCTGGAACACCTCCCGAGGAAGGCATCCAGGAGGCATCCGGTATAGATGCCCGAGCCACCTCAACTGGCTCCTCTCGATGTGGAGGAGCAGTGGCTCTACTCCGAGCCCCTCCCGAATGGCCGAGCTCCTCACCCTATCTCTAAGGGAGTGCCCGGCCACCCTACGGAGAAGGCTCATTTCAGCCGCTTGTATCCGGGATCTTGTTCTTTCGGTCATGACCCAAAGTTCATGGCCATAGATGAGGGCAGGAACGTAGACCGACCGGTAAATTGAGAGCTTCGCTTTTCGGCTAAGCTCTCTCTTCACCACAACGGACCGGCACAGCGCCCCCATTACTGCGGCAGCCGCACCGATCCGTCTGTCGATCTCCCGCTCCATTCTTCCCTCACTCGTGAACAAGAACCCGAGACACTTGAACTCCTCCACTTGAGGCAGGGACTGCCCTCCAACCTGAAGAGGACAAGCCACCCTTTTCAAGTTGAGTACCATGGCCTCTGACTTGGAGGAGCTGATCTTCATCCCAGCCGCTTCACACTCGGCTGCGAACCGCCCCAGCGCATGCTGTAGGTCTTGGCTAGAGGGGGCCAGCAGGACCACGTCATCTGCAAAAAGAAGAGACGAAATCCACTGGTCCCCAAACTAGAGCCCCTCCGGCCCTTGGCTGCGTCTAGAAATCTTTTAACTTCTAAGTAGAAGTTATATTGAAATATTCCAGGGATGTAATCTTGAATTTCCACATCCGACATGAATAAAGTGACATCTAGTGTAGAGATGATGTAGCTTCATTTTAGAAAGTTCTGTTAATGGCATTATGAATACACTGAAAGGGGCTTTCTTTTCTTTTTTTTTTTGTTTTTTGCACATTTCCACATCAGATGTAGATGTAACCCATTGAATGACATCTATATAGACTAAACGGTTCATCAGGATATGTATATCCTGATGCTGCTGTCTGGACTGGTAGAGCTCCATAGTTTGCCTGAAGAAAAGAAACAATGTGGGGCTCTATTAGGAAGTTTTTTTCTCAGCCATGGCAATAGCAAGAGCAAGGACTTTAAAGAACAAAACCACAGACCTTTACCGCGGTGAAGTTTTCGGGTGGATATTCGTGCTCTGCGGATTCAGCATGGTTGTCCTCTTGTTTGATCCAATGCAGGCATTCTGATTACGGGCAGCTGCTCTCTGCCTGCTCCCTCCTCCTGCAGATGGTGGTTTGCTTAAGGACCATTAATATATTTTTGAACAAGAAATTGATGATTTTATGTGAGATCCATTGCCAATCAGTGATCAGCAGCCTGTTCACGTCCTATGTAGTCCCTACTATGCCCTGGTCGTACCTGCTCAGGAGCAGGGACAAAAAAAATAGGTACCTGAGCGGAAAAACATTAATGAAAACGCGGCCAACTGAAGTGGAGCCGGGCTAAGAGAAGCCATTGGAAAAGGGGCATTAGTACTTGAGCAAATTGAATTATTCTCTCAGAAAGAGTCAACAGGATACGGTAAATTGTTCAGACTAACAGAGCTATCAACTATCAAATCCACAACGCTCCCATGACAGAAGTTAGCCACTGATAGCAGCTTCTTTTCAAATCAGTCAGGCAGCCATATTGCAAAGCAATTTATTCTTAATTTTTTTGCATTCATTTATGGAGCTAGGTAATAAAATTAAAACAGTTTAAAAAAATCTTTTTTTCTTCTGTGGACTAAAATAAACAGAAACAGGGCATGTATGCTGAAGACATAAAGAGTAATTGCCCGTGCTTATTTTTTTAAGCAAAGTAGAAAATTTAGAAAAAGAATAGTTATAATTGATCTGAAGTTTGTTTCCTCATTAAGAATTCTTCTACTTGCCGGTATAAAAAGTTGAAAAAGTTTTAGGGAGGAACTTACAGGTGCCGGCATCATCACAGCAGCTTCAGAACTCACATTTGGACATTTGTGTTTGCGACACAACAAGCACAGTCAGACAGAGCTGCATGACATTTTTGCAGTGGAGCAAAATTTCTTGTTATTTCCCTAATTGGAAACCAAACTTGTTCACAAAGGCCAGAGCAGTAATTACATGAAACAAACAAGTGGAAGCTGGAGAAGAAAGAGAGCAGCAAGAGCGCAGGAGGAATTGCTGCAAAGAGGAGCACTCTTAATGGCTTATTGTAGTGAACAGGAGATGAGCTGAATAAAGCATTATAGATGGTAGTATTTAATTTCCACTGCAACACCCAAACTCTGTGTATCAGAACATAGTGGGTGTGAGAATATAAGGCCATCACCTCACTTAGCCTACGGTAGGGCATGTCATCTGGGCTCATCCATATTCATGACCAGATCGCTGAAAACCCCTGCATTCTGCTGGGATGTGTTTTTGAAAAGACAATCTCTTTAGGTACACATTATGGGTCAGTTTCCTAAACCTTGCCTATTGAAATGTTAGTAGATTTTGCACGGAACTAGCTTTGGCAAATGCTAATGTGTAATCATTTCAAAACACTGAGTAGCACTGAGTCACAATGATGGTTCCCTGACAGTAGATTACATGTTGCAGTTTCCTTTATGCGATGCTGCACTGCTGTATCATTATGAGCAGCATTTTCTAAAAATGTCACAACTAGGATATCTCTACAGTTAAAGGATAAATCTGGCCCAGGCGTCTCAGAAAGCCATGTTTCCAATGAAAAAGATTGTTTGTAGTGACTAACCCTTTGTAACAACTTTTGAATTAGCAAAGAAGAATGATGTTTACAGAGTGTTTGTAATTACAGTTTCTAAGCCTTTCTTTTATTCAGCTGCAGTTTCATTTTGAAGAGCAATAAGAATTGGTTTATGGAAATACAAATGCTAGATATTGCAGGACAGAAAGAGAGTTTTATTTTCCAACTGTTTTGCAGTAAACAAATAGCTAGGACACACAGTGAGCAGAACAGGAATTTTCTGTTTGTCTTCTCAGTACAAAAATGTACGGCACGTGAATTAGTACACAATCCTGCAAGCCAGTGACAGATTTAAACTTTTGTTCCTCCTCAACATGTCACAGACTGTATCTGCATGATCCATTCGAGCTGTCAACGGAGATGATGTAACCCCACACATATCCCCGAAGCACAGATTTCACTTCCACTGCACTGCTCCATGCAGCAAGCTGTTCATTGTTAGAGCCTGTCAGAACTTCACTGTCAAAATTCATTGTTGTGATCACAATATTGACCCCATGGCCTCCGCCGGGATGTGAGATGAAGCATCACAGCGATGTAAGTTGCCACACAAATGCATGCAGCCCAGCTGAATGCATCTACTTTGATACCAAAGCCCAGGGCCGATGCAGAGACACACAAGCGTACACTGACACTTAGTTCTGAGGTCAATGTTTAGCTTTTGGACAATGCAAACAGAACATGGAAAAACCTTTTGTATGCAAACATCAACATAACACCTGCACAAGAAATCACTAAGTTAACTTTGAGTGAGTCATTATATAATATGCAATAATGATTCGTTTCAAATAGCAATTGGGTGCATAGGTTAGTGGGTGCACAGGGTAAATATTACACATAGAGTGCTGTGAAAAAGTGTCAACCCCTTACAGATCTGTTTTTGCTTTTTTGCCACACTTAAATGCTTTAGATCATCAAAAAAATGGTATCATTAGATAAAGACAACTCAGGTAAATGCAGTTTTCAAATGATGATTTCTTTCAAGGGAAAAAAGCTATTCAAACCAACATGGCCCTCTGGGAAAAGGTTATTGTACCCCTTTGTTAAATCATGATTTAACTGTGATTGAATTACTGCAAAATTAAGCTGTTTTTTCCGACAAGAACAATGGAGGAGTAATGCAATGAAGGGGGCTTCAAAACCAAGAATTATGTGCCAACTCAGGCATGGTAGTGGTTCCATCATGCTGTGGAGATGTTTTCCACCAGTTGTACTGATGCATTGCACAAAATAAATGAAATAATAAAGGAGAAGGACTACCAGAAAATTATTCAACTTCAGCTTAAATCAATAGCAACATTTTTGAAAATTGGACATAGTTTACTCTTATAACAGGATCATGATCAAAACTGGTTTTGGAATGGGGAGAGAAAATTATAAATAACAAACTTTTGCACCCATTGCTTGTTTTTAGAAGTCATGTATAATCATTACACTGTGGAAAGACAACAAATTGGAGGAACGATCTACATGAGTAGGGAGGATCTAAATACAAATAGGCAGACTACATATAAATATAAAACTTTTATAGGAAACTAAATCCAAAACAGTACAAACAAATAACCAGCTGACAGTATTGCATTGATGGTAAGAAAGGCTGATCTAAAAAAAAGAAAACCATGCAAAAATAGAAATATAAAAAGGAGGATCTGGCCTTGAGCAACTGAATGCAACGAGTATTGCAGCATTCTGGGATGGGTGATTACAGAATGTGAATCAAGGGGTGTGATTACTAATAGGATGTAGCTTTGAGAATCACGAGGCTGAGGCAACTGAGAAAAACTGAGGGAATGGCTAAACGACAGAAACAAAGAGAGCAAGAATCCAATGTTTCATCAATCTGTAAGTGCTGGATCATCAAAATGTGAAGTCATTTTTAAGTTTTTCAACAATGCTTTTGTAGAAAATTTATATTCCATTTCTTTTTGTGACCAAAACTGAGCCAAAGCTGAATGGTAATTACATTAGGGGTTACCCTTAAAAGATCATGGCTAAAGCCAGGCAGGCACATTGTTTGGTTTCTGTTGCAATCTGTCTCTTGCTGTTTTTTTAAAAGGGGACACATGACAAGTGCCACACAGAGGGCCAGTAAAAGCTTTTTGTTGTTCCTCCTCTGCAGCTGGCCACAGAAGCTTTAATTAAGCCTCCGATTTGGTACCTCCACTGGTTCAGTCGTGACTCTACCAGCACTGATTCCAGGGCTTGTCTTTGTGCATGGGAAATACAAGCATGCACATGTGTTTCATGTGTATGTGAGTGATGTATTTGTTACATATTTATGTATGTATTTAAATATGCCTGTGTGACAGGTTTATGCACAAAGAGCTATGCTGAGCGCAATCGCTTTTAAAAATTCATTACAAGCTTGCTCCTCCTAAAATGTATTTCTCTGTCAGGGAGACTTCTGTAACAAATCCGTTTTCCTCTGCAGACTTCACCCAAGCTAAACAAAAGTGAAATAAAATTGATCAAAAACTTCAAACCTAATGCTGTGGCATTAAACTAGATTCACAAAGTAATTTAGGCAACAACTGGTCTAAACCTGTCTATATATCTTTCACGAGGGGGGCAGTCATTGCAATAAGGGTGTCTGTCATCTGACAGCTGTGTCTGATGGTTCCCCGCCTGTGACTGTTGTCATCCTGAGATCCTGCTCCAAGCCTGCAGAGATCACCCCAAACAGGGATCGAAATCTGTAACCACCTCACACATGCACACAAATGCACACATACAGATAAGCAGCCTGTCTGCTGCTAAAAATTGTCTGGGCTGACTGGCAGCTAGTGCGATGTTTTGTGTCCCTCTCAAGCAACCATCCACTCAGATACAATTTTATAACAAAGAATTATCACCTTTGTGCGGTGCCATTTTTTTACTTGACTGATTCTGTCGATTGTTTGGCTCCATGTGTCAGTCAACCCTCTAGACAAATAGGACTAACAAACAAACAACAAAACCATGTATTTAATCCAAACAAAACAAACATTTTTAATATCTCTGTTTTAATGTGTTGATATGGAAGACATAAACAGAGAAAAGTAATGTATTTGTCATTTCATATAAAATATAATATACAGTCAGATGAAACTGTTCAGTTTTTACTCTTGTCCATGTAATATCAATGAAGTAGCATCTTTCCTCAAATGCTGAAAGATTAGACAGCACTTGAGAGAGGATCAGCACCTTCTACACCTTTTGATAGGTTGGTATTGAGTCTCCATGGTAACTAACCGTTGTTATGACTGATGGGTAGTGGTAGTATCCTCTATTTCCACTACTGGTTTTGGTTTTAACTCAGATATGCTCCCTAACATAGCAATGTACAGCTGCATGCCACTATAGTAGGTAGCTAGTACTGGGTTGGACCTCATTTGCTTTTAGAATTGCATTAATTCTTGCTGTCATGGATTCAACAAGTTATTTGAAACATTTCTTGGGAGATTTTGGTCAATTTTGACATGATTGCATCATATACTTGTTAAACATTTGATGGATAAATATCCATTTTGTGAATCTCCCATTCCACACCATCTCAAAGGTGCTGTATTAGAATGAGACCTGGTGAATGTGGAGCCCATTGGAACTCCATGAACTTATCGTCATGTTTAGGAAACCAGTTGACATGGTACGAGCTGTGTGACATAGTGCTTTACTCAGCTGGAAGTGGACATCAGAAGAGGGTTAGAAAATAGCACTCTTAATAAAAATAAAGAAATCAAGTCCTGAGGAATTCTCAAAGTGCAAAAGATTTACATATTTTTCATTCAAGTTAACATGAACTGTATACAAAGTAAATGCAAAGCATACTGAACATCTCATAAATTGCTTTTTACAACAAATTATTTAAAGTGCAAATCAAAGATTTTGCAACAATTGTGTCTATGTTTGATGAAATTCATTCACCTGTAAAAACCTGCATGGGAGCTTTCTTAGAACTCCAAACACAAAACAAAACAGTTAAGTTCTGAAAGTTCTGCTAAAATTGGCTCCAGGTCTTCCTCCAAATCTTCCCCACCATCCTTCATTGCATCTCTTGCAAAAGCCCCAGTAATGAGGCGCTGGTTGTGGACATGACCATAGCTTTGGGATTGTTGTTTGTTATGGATCTTCTTTGGCTTGATAACACCAGCTTGTAAATGTTGTTGCTTCGTTTAGCATCGCCCGAGTTTATGATCACATATTTGTATCGTTTGGCCAAGACGCTGAGGGCAGGAAGCCACCTATCCCAAAGCTCAAGCTCCATCACCCCACATACTCTTCTTAACAGTTTTTACAGGCAGATTTGTCACTTTGAGAAAGGGAAATGCTGACTGCAGAACATGTTGAAAGCCACTCTTCACAAATTTGAAAAAGGAAATATATATGTATATATTACGGACTTATAAATGCAATAAATGTGTTTGAGTTATCAACAGCTCTGTTGCCCTTATAATAAAATAAGTGACACGTTTTTCTTTTGCATCTTTGTTTTAAACCCATTTATATTTTAACTCGTGTATTGAATTTTTCTCACACTTAACAGCCGGGACAGTTGGCACAGCACACACAGTTTAAGACACAGATAAGTACATTTTAATACATTTCTTACATTGTCCAAATACGAACATCAAACTTGTTGATTTTTTCAGCGCTTGCACCCGATGTGGTTGCCATAGCCTCCATAATACTAACTTGCCACGTTTCCTTCCATGTTTTGTGGTGGAAAAGTGCTTGTCAAGCAATATTTATCTATGTTCCACCAAGATGTTACATATGGTGCAGAACAGCTTTCCTTCACGTTACCTCAGGAAACTGACTTGCGCGTATTTAAGCCGTAATAGTTGATGTGACCATTTGTGACCATTTGGCATCACATGTTTTCATCTTGCAGGTTTGGTTTCAAAGAGATGAAACGGGAAAAACAGGAATTGGAAAACAGGCAGGGGCTAAGGAGATTGGTCAAAAGTCAGCCAAGTTGCAATGATTGGTCAGAGATGAAGGAAATTACAACAAATGCTAAAGTAACTGGTCAGACTATTGGAAAAATTGCGGTGACTGGTGAAAATTGCAAGTTTGTGCAAAACTTCCGAATAATGATTGAAATTGAGAAATCAGTTGAAACAGATGAGATTTTGAAATGACAACTTCCTTGAGGCCAGGTAGATCAGCAGTACCCGAAATACTGGCACCAACAATCATGCAGATTTAAAATCTCTTAAAAACTCATTTTTTCCCCATTCTGATACTAGCTTCACCACATTTAGATACCTAAATTCACTGAGATGCTGTCAAGTGATTGTTTGATTTAGTATATGTTTTAACAAGGAGGTGAACAAGGGTACCTTAAGTGCCAGTGACAGAGATTACAGTAAGTTCAGATCTGCGCTGCCAGGATCCCGATGAGAGTGCAAAAACATTCTCCGTTTTCTTCACTGGCTTCCCGTCTCTGCCCGGTCATCTACAAAATCTCTTCGCTCACGTTCCAGTTGCCTGCATGGTAATGCGCCATCTTATTTAAAAGACCTTCTCACCCTTCACTGTCCCTCACGCGCTCTCCGTCCTTCCAACACTGACCTTCGGCACATACCCAGGACTCGATCCCGCACCATAGATCGGGCCTTTTCCTTCACTGCCCCTCGGCTGTGGAACAGTTTGCCTCCACATCTGAGAGCTTCACATTCCCTGACACATTTTAAAACGGTCCAAAAAACCTTCCTTTTTACCCAGTGTTTTTAATGGCCTCCTTTAAATGATTTGTTCTGTTTTTTTTCTTCTTTTGCATTTAATTGCCTCAAGACTTTTATACTGTATTTTATCTGCATTTTAATGTCCCTGTTTTTATTAGCTGTTTTTCTCTTTCTATCGACTGTAGCACTTGTGAGATTTTGTTGGAAATGTAAAGTGTATTACAAATAAAATCTGTCATTATTATTATTACTATTAAATACTATTATTATTTATTTTTGTTCCATATAACATCAAACATTACCCTTATATCGAAAACTGAAAAAATATATTTAATGTTAGTGCATGAGAGGTAAATGTGGACACAATCAGTCTCAAACTTGTAAAAAATCACAACAAAAATGTATCTTAGCACTTTGTTTAAGATTCACACCAATAGATATGAGTCACACTATAACTCAAAATGATGTGTTCCTGAAAACATAACCCCTGAGCCCCCAGACAGATACCTGGTGCTGTTTGACTAGTCAATGTGGTCCTTTTCTAAGGTTGGTCAGTAGTGACTCCATGCAGTGTGTAGTAACTACAAAGCAAATAGCATAGGCCTACTCTACATTAGGAAATTGTTCACAATTGTGCATACTCCTTTCTGCATACACATCTGAGTGGATTAAAATGTGTCAATTTAGAGAAATACTGACAACTTAGTATAACATAGAAAAGTACAGCCTGCAATGAGAAGCTGGGTGTCACGGTCTGAGGTTGTTTCGGACCAAAATGCAAACAGGGACTAGGCCTCGGCATGTTGCAAAGTTGATCAGTTTTAATAAGGCTTGAAATTAGCACTTACAGGCTCGCTGGGAGGAAATACTCCGTAGCACAAATGCAGGAAAACATGAGGCGCTCGAGGAGAGACAGGACATAACACAAGGAACCAACAAGGAGTATAGCAAACAACCCAGTAAATAAACAGAGGGGGGTGGAGTGTGGACCAATGAGAGAGGAAGGCAGGTAATCAGATGGAAGTGGTAACAGGTGTGCAGGCCAGGTGAAATAGGTTATAGGTTATAGGAAATAGGTTGCTATGGCACTAATGTTAGACAGATGCATGGGGAAACTAAACTAGAGATAACCTACAAATGAAAACAAACCTGAGGATAATTAAGCAGAAGCTAGAAAGGAAAAATAGAAATAAACTCTAGGAAGAACTAAACCAGAGAACATGGGGGAAATACCCAACCGGGTAACAAAACAAAGGGGTCTAAGGCCAAAGGGGAAAAAGAACTAATGCAGCAAGAGTAAATAAACCTAAGATCTGTACTAATAATAATAAGAACCAGAGGAAACAATTCTAAAGAATAAATAACTGAGTAAAATAATAACCAAAGGGACCTAACAACGAGGGGAGAATGACCCACTAACTAGGGGAAATAAACATCAGAGTAACAATAACTGAAGGGGATCCAAGGACAAGGGAAGGAACTACTAAGGGCATGAGTGAAGGAACTACTAAGGGGCATGAGTGAAGGAAAGTTAGAACACAGAAGAACATAAGTCAACTATTGAGTGGGTGGACAAATAAATAAAAAGAAAGAATAAATGACAGAAACTATAACCAAACTAAGAATCACAACATAAGGAAAAAATACTTTAAACCAAAACCCAAAACAAAGCCAAAACTGGCAGATCCTGACACTGGGAAGAAAATGCAAGTTGAAAAGAACTTAATAATATGAATTCTGCTTAAGATGCAATAGTAACCTTCACCTAAAAATTTTGTTATGGCCTGAGGCCACTTGATTTGCATAGGACTGTGCGATTGCAAGTTGAGGATTTGCTGGCCCAGCTGTGCAGTTACACATCTGGGACTGGCTGAGTTTTTCCAAAACCTCCTGATGAAAGTCTTTCTGGAACCTGATTGGTCTGTTCATCTCCTGCTCCTCCAATCAGAGAATATACCCTCCTATTTATATTCAGCTCACGTGTCATTGATGGCAGCTTTGATTTAATCTGAGCAGCTTGCTTCTTGTTGAGTGTCTTGTGAAAATGGTTGACTTTGACTCTGGCTTGTTTGAAAAGTTTGTAAGCTCTATCTACTTGGTGTTGCCTTGTCCAGTTTGCAAATAAGAGTTTATGTAGAGACCTGTCTTGAGTGCCTTTACTGGCATTTGTGGGCTTCTGAAGACTTTGGGAAGCTAAGTTTGATCTGGGACTGAAAGCCTTTTATTTCAGTCCTTTTTGGGTTAATCATACTTTTGGAAATATAACCTTTTTTGTTTTCGTTTTGTCTAAACCTGAACTTGATGGAACAATAAACTGCTTTTTATTTTTAGAAACCACCTGCATCTGGTTTCTTTCCCTTTTCCCTGCTGAGCTGGGTCGTAACATTTAACGGGGGCTCGTCAGGGATCTTAATGTAATCCTGTGACTAAAAAGTGGTAATTGTTTTGCTAGTTCACTTAAGTGCAAGGCTTTGGTGTGCGGCTGCCACATGCCACATGATCTGGAGCAGTTTCTGGAGTGTCCCTCTCTTGATCAGCTGGAGCTTTGCCATAAAGATGATTTGGCTCAAATTACATCTAATTTCTCCATTTCATGCCCAAAGCAACTTCTTAAAAAGGAGTTAAAGAACCTTGTTGAGAAATTGGTAGAACTGGGACTTATTGTGTTTTCTGAGATCTCTGTTGCTGAATCTGCTATGACTTCTGCTGCTGTGGTACCATTGGCCTCCTATGATGAGGGGGTCAGAAATGTTTTGGGTAAAACTCAAGCAGTCTCACCACTCCCAGATGCGGCTGCTGAGGCGGGTGCTGGGATTAAGACTCCTTAAACACTCCCTTGGTTTGATCCTATCTCTGATGCCAGTAGTTCGGCTGGGTCAAAAGCTGATGCCTGGGTTAGAGTCCGACTTGATACACTGCAACTTGAGGCCAGAGAAAACGCACAGCTTAGGCAGTTCCAACTGGAAGTCAAAAAGTTGGAAATTGAAGCTGAAAGAGCTGTCAGGCTACGTCAGTTGGAGCTTGAATCTCAGGCTAGGGCTACTGTCTCTGCTATCCCAGCAAACTCCCCCAGTGATTCTGTTGGTTTTTCCTCTGCTTCCTCGCCAAATAGACCATTTAAAATCATAAAATATGTTGCTTTGGTGCCTGAATTTTGAGAAACTGAAGTAGATTACAACTTTTCAGCTTCTGAGCGAATAGCACAAGCTTTGCAATGGCCATCAGAGGCCTGGTCGCTTTTGTGACAGTGTAAACTCCATGGTAAAGCTCAAGAGGTTGTTGCAGCTCTCCCTCTTGATGACACCCTAGATTATGAAAAGGTTAAAGCTGCCATTTTGAAAGCCTATGAACTTGTCCCAGAGGCTTATCGAATAAAATTTAGGTCTTTTAAGAAAAACCCCAGTCAGACCTATGTAGAGTTCGCCAGAGAGAACGGGACCATTTTTGATAGATGGTGTTCTTCATGTAAAGTCTCAAACTTCCCGAATTTAAGAGAACTAATTTTGTTGGAGGAGTTCAAGAACTGTTTGCCCAAGCGTATTGTAATGCATGCAAATGAACAGAAGGTAGAATCTTTATCTGCTGCTGCAGTCCTAGCTGATAAATATGTGCTTACACACAAAACGGTTTTTCAGTCTGTTCCCAGTAAAATTCCTTCTGTTAAGGTAATGAGTGACAAAGCCAAGCCAGCTCCGCTAAAAGAAGATAGAGAGTACAAAGTAAAAATTTCCAGTCAAAGCTCTTCAAACAGGTTCTCAAAGAACTAGAGGTATGCCATGCTGTTTCCAGTATTTATCATCCTGAATCTCAAGGGGCTTTAGAGCGTTGGCATCAGACGTTAAGTCTATGCTGCGAAAATACTGCTTTGAGGTTGAGAGAAACTGGGATGAAGGCAAAGCTTTTATGCTATTTGCAGCTCGGGAGTCCACCCAAGAATCCCGAGGATTTAGTCCGTCAGAGTTAGTGTTTGGACATAAACTTTGTAGTTCACTTAAGATTCTTAAAGAGAAACTCTTGTTCTCTCAAGAGAACATCTTAGACTGGGTGTGCAGATTTCATGAGCCACTACATTCCTCACGTGCGGTTGCAAGAGAGTTCCTCGTTGATTCTCAAAAATCAATGAAGAAACGTTATGATCATTCTGCTCTTGTCCGTCACTTTCAGGTTGGAGACAAGGTTCTGGTGTTGCTGCCCGTACCGGGGTCAGCCCTTGATGCAAAATTATACACGATTTATATGTATATAATTTAAAAATGGCATCAGCCTTTTTGGGGCCTGTTTTTTTATGTTTGTTTGTTTGTTTGTTACAGTATTTTATAGAAAAAAAACTAATCATAAAATAACTTATCCTTGAGGAAAAATACAAAGAAATCTAGAGCTTCAATTAATAGTTTCAGCTAAGCAGAAAATTACCTTATAATCCTGAACACAAATCAAATCAAAGTTACATGCAGAAACAGAACAGGGCACCAGCTTTTTTAATGAATCAGCATTATGCTGCTAGAAATAGATAGAGGAAAAAGGAGGTTGAACACAAGGTTAAAAATTTAATTATTATATTTTTGCTTAAAGCTGCTGAGTGCTGTACAGCACAGTCAGAGACACATTTCCTACTGTTTTGCCCTTTGTTCCGGAACATGTGCTCATTGAATTTAGGAAATGACTAAAGTAAAGTATTGATTTAAGCTTTTAGAAAGTTAGATGCTGCTGACATTTCCTCTGGGTGAACTGTGCAATTTCTTTATGCACTTTTGTCCCTTTTTATGATTTATTCTTTCATTTAATAAAAATGAAAGACTAAAAAGACAACTGCTTTTCTACAAGGCAATGCTTAGGAAACAGCAAATAACTGAGGGTGTTCACTCACTGTAGACTTTATATTTCACTTCAAATGGTGTTCAGCCGAAGTTACAAATATTATTATGATGCTGTGAAATAAAAGACTAACAACAAAAAAAAAAACCTGTGTCCAAATGAAGAACATTAAAGCTTAAAGGATGGACTTCTATTTTTTATCGTCTATTTTTAAACAGTATTATATTGCTTGCTGGCAGCAACATAAAGTACTTAAAGCAACAGCATACTAAACTAATTGATTCATTGGGGCAGTTAATTCTTTTTTTGAAGTATGTCTGTGCCATAACTGCATTACAACCTCACATCTAAACAGATGGTTTCGGTTAGAAAAAAAAATCTAGGCCCAAAATAAACGTCTTTTAGCCAGTGGTTGCTGGGCTGGACATGGACCTATATTTATCTTGCCTCCACACACAATAAGAAGGATATTAAGCGAGGTAAAAAAAATAAAAAAGAAATCCTTAAAGGTATTGTTGGAGAATTGAAATACAAATACGAATCTTGGATTAGCAAACTATTCACAATTATTTTTCAACTCCCTGCATGCCAGCCAGTTGGAAAGAATGCCTTTTCTGTAGGGTTTGGCATAAAACAAATAGCGAATATGTGGAAAAGCACTGAGTATGGTGAAGAATCTGTGATGCTGTGCTGTGGGCCTGTTTCACATTTCAAAAGCGCTGAACCTTGTTAGAACAAATGGCATCATAAAGGACATTGGAAGAAAATCTTATGGTAACCTGAAAAGGAGCCACTAATGAATCCTTTAAAAGTGTCAATCCAAAATATATGATCAAATCTTCATATAAATGGTTCACCTGACACAAAATCAACCTTCTTTTTGATCATCACTGACCTGAGACTTAAATTCTTTGGAAAACCTGTGGTGTGAAATAAAGAGAAGAAAGCATGAGAGGACTCAGACTATGATTTAGCGATACTGTGCAAAGAGGGATAGCCAAAGACCCTTCTCTCTATGTACTCCAACCTTGTGAAATAATAGAGAAGTCTTGTCCTGTTGACGAATTGGGAAGTATGTCTAATGAGATATTTTCCCTGCTGAACAAATGTACTCAAATTAAAGGCTGGATTTTTCTAAGATTTTCAGTTTGAGATTATTATTATTATTCTGCAATAAAAGATTAAATTATTTTAAGACTTTTTTTAACAGTGTTGCCAGTTTATGTCAGTGAGGTGATGTGAGGATGTTGATGTTCTTTTGCTACACAGCATGAAGGCAATTTCATCTGGTTCAAAGAGAAAGTTATCAGTGCCAGAGGATTACAAAAATAATTCACCACAGGACCATCTTTAGACTCATTACTGCTGAGGAGGGAAATAATGACAAAATCATCCGTGAATTTGATAATGTCGTGAAGGATGCAAATCACTGATCCAGATAGACATTAGGTCTAATTGAACAGCTGCTATCACTGTTTTGTACTTTGCTACATTATTTTGATTTTCCCCAAGATAACTTTATTGTGTTAAAGCAGTGTATTCTGGTGCCTTGCTAAAGTATTCACACCAATGAACTTAATGAATTTACACATTTTGTCAGGTGGCAATCAAAAATTTGTTATTGTGGCATTTTATGTGATAGACGATTTACAAGTAGCACATACTAAAGTAAAAGGATGCATGGTTTTTAAAACTTTTTTCAAAAAGAAATGTGAAAAGTGTAGCATGCATGTGTAGCATGTAGCCCCTAAAGTCAATACTTTGTATATAAACACCTTTTGCTGCAGTTAAAGCTGCTATTCTCTTAGACTATATCTTTATCAGCTGACGATTCTTTCTTGACAACATAGCTCAAGCTCAGTGTCAATAGACTTTTTGTGAACAAACATTTTCAAGTTATACTTTGACTGGCCCACACAAACATATAAACAGCCTTTGATCTAAGCCTTTTCATTACAGCTCTTGCTGTATGTTTAGTTGGTGGAAGGTAAAAATACACTGTGGTCCCAAGTCTTTTGTCCCTTTATTACACTATATTATAGTTTCCACAGGGAAACTTGATAAAAAAAAAAAAATACAATCACAGACACAATCACGCTACAACAGTAGCCAAAGAAAACTCAATCACATTTTATGTAATCTAAATAATAGCCTGAGTAATTAAAGATTTTTCCATCTGTTGGTCCTTGCTTTAGGCTGTCTGAATCTCTTTCCAGATGGTAGGAGCTCACATCCGCCATAAAGTGGGTCATAAGGAGAGTAGAGAATGTCTTTTGCCTTTTTTAATAACTCCTTTTAAAAATGTTTGTCTTAGTTGTTCGAGGCTACCGCACCCTACTGGCGGTCAGACGCCTCGGAGCTCCTCCGGTACTTGTTCCCCATGAAGCAATCACACTCTATCTAAAGACTCTTAAAGGAACGACTCTCAACCAGTTTCTAACTTTTAGCTCTTTTTATTCTGAGTTAAGGCAGAGGAATGATTACAGAGATCAGCGCTGAGGCTCCCGTCTCGGACCGTCGCCGTCTGTTAGAGCATGACGAAGTGAGCCCCGATAGAAGGTCACATACAGTTTTATATCTGGCAATCCAATACAATGGATGGGCTCTCCCTCAGTGATTACCAGTAGACTATGTGTCACCATTGTGGTGTCTATCTGTTAGATTGTGTAGTAGCAGGTGTCCATCCTTAATTTAAGTGTGCTGTAGCTTTCTAATCAACCCAGTATACCGGCTGCTCCACTATCTACCCCAGTGCCCCAGCTTCAGGTCATTTATGACAATCCTTGGGTCATCTGTCCTTGTACTGTATGTTTATGAGCATTCTTATCCTATTGTAACAAAGGAAAACATTAGAACTTATATTTTATTTCACTATAGTATAAATGGGAAAAACAGCTATGAGCATATTAATAAATGTTATTCCTAACATAGTTCAGGTAATCTGTTACCAATAATTTTGCTGGCCACGTTTACTATTTCTTTCATCCCATTTTTTGTCTCCCACTGATAGGGTGCCATACCAAGTTATAAAAGCGAATGTAAGGACAGAGTCTATCATAGAATTGTAGAAAATGGTCATCAACCTTTTACACACTCCAAATTGATATAATTTGCAGAGAAAGTGTGATTTTTAGTGTGTTTTTTTGCTGACTCGACTTTCACTGAACGTCAGCTTCTTGTCAACGACAACACCCAGGTACTTATAACACTGAACACGTCCCCACAGCATGATGCTGCCTTCGCCATCAATAACATGCTTCAGTAGAACATGCAAGGTTAGATTTTTAACACATAATGTTTTACATTTATACTAAAAAGGTCCATTTTGATTTCATCTAGCCAGAGCTTTCTTCCACATATTTGCTGTGTACCCTACACAACTTGTAGCAAACTGCAAACAGGACTTTTTTTTAGCTTTCTTTCAACATTCTTCTTGTCACTTTCCGATAAAGACCAGATTTGTTGAGGACAAAAGTCATGGTTGTCATTTTGAGATTTGAGAGAATCTCCCACCTGAGCTGTGACTCTCTGCAGCTTTTGGATGTATTGTGAAAACGTGAAAATGTTAAAGAGGCATGAAATATTCTGTAAGTTTTTTGACTGGAAAAGTGAATGTTCTGTACCCACTTTGACAACCAAGAATTTAAAGCAGATTTCTATGATAGACTCGGGTAAACTGTATGGAAAAATATGAAATAATACCTAACCAAAGTTAAAATATAGGTGCTATTTATCTCTATAATTCAGTTAAGTTTACAAAATTTATAAAAGTGACAAAATGACAATGCTTGGGTGTGGGGCTTGATAAATACTATGCTTAGATACATATTGTTGTTTCTGAGGTTTTATCCTTCTGACTGTTTAAATGTGAGATCTTTAGACATTTTCCTAAATGCTGTAGATAGAGCTCAGCCCTATTGCTGACTACATATTTTATTTAAATCTAAAGTCACATTTATGTGGCAATAAGAATGTTAAAAATTATTTTTGAAAGACTTTTGATGTACAGATAATCACACAGGCTACCAGAAAAATGCCAGAAAAATGCCAGAAAAGATTGTGAAGACACTAACACTACTTGCTCCATAATCAGGATGCCCAACATCCATGACAAAGTACATCTGTACAATACCTCACTAATGCCTTTCATAACATAGTTTGACTTTAAAAGGTGCTATAAATTAATAATTAATCTAAAACGGATGAACTATACCCATCCTTACCCTCCCTTCTCTAAGGTAGAATACTTATGAGACTTGGCCTTAATCAGAAGCTATTGTATAAGTGAACCAGATGAAATGGGTTAATATATGAAACCATTATAACAGAAGAAGTCAGTCAGTCTTCATTAGACAAGGAATCGGAAAGTGACTTCACAGTAATTCAAAACAGATTTGGTGATGGTAAATGTAGAAGGCTGGAAAAGTAACTAAGTTGAACTCTTCACAAAGAGTCACATAATCCTTTCGGTCCAAACCAGAGTGTGGCTGTCATCCCAGTGTATGTGGGATGTAAAACACTCCAAGGGCTTCAGTGTTCTGTTAATGCATCTGACAACCCGAGGGCGGATGCTGCCATTTGTCCTAAAATCTGAGCTTGTTTTGACGTCTGTGTTAAAACAGTTGACAGTTTGCTCGCATGAGTCACAGGCGTTACTTCTTCTCAAGAAACAAAAACAAGTTGAAGCAGTTCGGCTGAGTCTGGAACAAAGGAAAATGACAAAAGTACCAATTGTGCAAAGTATTATTAAAGTTTCAAAAGAGTAATTCACATGAAAGCTGAAGAGTTACAAACATGCACTGACATTCAAAGCATCCAGAGCAAGTACCATCTTTTTGTACAAAATGTGACGAAGTCTCTATATGTCAGCTGATGGGCTTTTTGGTCACCTAGCTGAATAAAGACAGAACAAACTTACTCTGACTTTCACAACAGCTTTAGATTCAGACGAGTTTTTGATACGAGCAATATCGCTCCCCGCCTAGGACGGCATTAACTAGGCATGTCTGCCTGGAACAAGATTTCCAGTGCTTTTTTGCAGGACTATGTGTGAGAAAATATGGCTTTAAAATTCAGGTGGGTAATGAAGCTGAAATTAGCTTCTGATTTGAATCTTCCAGTCCAGAATAAATTAAAGAGATTTTTCATTATGAAAATCTGTAATTATCTCTAGCTCAAAATGTATGCTATACTGGCCAATCTGAACAGTTTTTTCAACACTACATAAAAACTGTTTAAACGAGTTTGAGATGTATAAAAAAACCTTATTCTATTTGGGAAAACACACAAAAATCTGTTTTAAATTTGTTTGTTTTTTGACAGCACATTTTATTATAATTATTATTATTATTTTATTTTATTGTATTTATTTATTTTTGCAAAATGTGCTTTGTCAGAGGAGCATGTCTATGTTTGGTTATGTGTGGGGCGGAATGGGGTGAAGAAGAAAGGGCTTGCCCAGGGTACCATTTAAGCAAGAACTGCCTCTGTGCAGAAGCATTAGAGTTAAATGAAATTTCATGCGTGACTGTGTTGAAAATCTCCCACAAGACAACACTGTTGCCAGTTTTAATCATTTGCACCATAACAATTAAGCAACAGCTCATCAACAGCAACATTTATGTGATTGCATCTTTTTTCTTGCACTTGCAACTGCTAATTGCAAACATATTTTGCCAATCAGCCTATTCATTTAGAGATAACTGTTTGCCAACAAGCAGTAAACAGGAGCATTCATCTAACAGCGAAACGAGAAGCTTTTGCTTTGACTTTTCAAATGCGTCTCAATCAGAATGTTTAGATTAAACTGCTCTTCCACAAATACAGCCTCCAAACAGCTTTTCAGCCTCTGTTTACTTCAGAATTCAAATCACACAGTTGAATTTTAAATTGCATTTCTATTACATGTTTGACAGGTGACAAAGCTCCACGGAATGACTTGGAGGAAGGTGGACAGTCAGGGACAGAGATGTGACTGTTAGTGATTGGACCAGTTACCTTGTGGGGACAAATAGCAGCAGAATATGAGAGTGAGATCGGCAGGGAGAGTGCATCTTTGCATTTCAGTCTCGGCCACACACAGTTTTCTATTAGATGACAGATGACACGCTTCGCACCCTGCACGCTGCAGATATCACTCAGCCCCCTTCCCTCCCTTGTTTCTCACTCACCTCTCCATCTGGCTGCTGCTCAATCCTAATTTTACTGCCTTCCCAGCAGCACCACCCCCTACATATATCCACCATGCATTGCTTGTTTCTCTTCTCTGCCTAACACTGGAGCTCCAGCCAGGTATGTTAATGTAGTTAATCGGATTGACACCTGAGGGGTATCAGCACAACTTCCAAAAACTTCTCACTTACTTTTACCTTAATTTAATCAGCAATTTCCAGTTCGCCTCCATGCTGTGTGTGTGTGTGTGTGTGTGTGTACTTGTGTGTGTGTGTGTGTGTGTGTGTGCTTTTTTCCTGAGCCACATCACCAACAGTTTGGCAGAAATTACCTACAATCACATTATCTAGTCTCCCTCTCCGTCTGCTGCGAGCATAAATGTGAGACAGAATTAGCAGCAAGTTTCCCTCATGGTTATCTAACAACAGTGAAGCATCATTGCAACACAAAGGGAAGCTCATACATTTACAAATAATATTTGTATATATATATGTTTTATAAGGGCCGGAAAACACATGGCTTTTGATGTCAGATTTCTAATATCTTGTTACTAGAGACAAAAACCTTACTTGCAGTGATCACGTTTGTTATGGTTCCCAGCCTGTAACTGTCGGAGTTCTGGGAGTTTTCTGTTCACCTGCTTTACCTGCTACTAACCGCATCCAACCTCTAGATGGCACCAGACGCACGGTAGGAGCTGAGTCCACAGGTGTTCTCCATAAGCCTCATCAGGAGAGGAGCTTAAGAACCCTACGCTGCCAACACTCCGGTGCCTGAGTGTGAACCTGAAGTGGTAACTCTAGCTGGCCAAGACAAATCTCTGTGAGTACTTACCTTCTCGTATCCTCCTTCGCAGGTTACCTCCAGTTCTGAGCTTCTGTATCCAGGCTGCTTGTGCAGAAAACCCAGACTTCACAGATTATCTTCTCAGTTGGCTGCATTCGGGTTTCAAGGCTCCTCAGGCTTCCTGTGAATGAACCTGGCTGACCCTCCGCCGTGCTCCCCTCCAAGATTATCCACCTGGTGCCACCTCAACCTCAAGTGCAAGTAAGACAGGATTACCTGGACCATTCACTTACCTGACACGCTCCCGGAGTTTCCATCCATCTTGCTTCTCCGCCCCCCTGGCGGATCTCCAAATCACCCTCTCGGCGAGTTCCTGGATTCTCCAGCATTCAGTTATATTTCATAATCAACTTGTTAAACCTTTCCTGTTTCCTGAGTGTATTTCTGCATGTGGGTCAAAGCAGCTAGAAAAACGATGACAGAACACTCAGGCCAATCTGACCCAGCAGATACACTCAGGAGGACTCTTTCAGTTTACAGCCTCCAGATCCAGTCCCACGGTAACTCACTTCAATCCCTCCTGGAACAACTATGCCACACCAACCAACAGATTGAACAGATGTACTCATTACTCCAGCATGCTCTAAACAGCCTAAGCCCCGCTGCACCAGACGTCATTTCCCCCAACCCGGAGAAGTTTTCCGGTGAGGTTGGTAGTTGCAGAGGTTTCCTCTTACAGTGCTCCCTAGTGTTTAATCGTTCTCCACAATCCTTTCCCCATGACGATGTTAAAATCTCCTTTATTTTAGGACTCCTGACTGGAAAGGCATTAAGATGGGCTGAAGCTCGTTTTACCGATCATAATCGCTTCGGCTGTATTTATAATGATTTTATAAGTGAGTACAAGCAGACCTTTGACACCGAATTAGACCAGACGAATACTGCCCGCCATTTGTGGGCATTAAAACAAAGAAATAAACCAATTTCAGAGTTTTCTATAGAATTTTGTACTCTAACAGCTGCATCAGGTTGGGATACCTGCGCTCTTAAAGCCGCCTTTTTCCAGTCCCTTGACGAATCTTTGAAGGATGAGTTAATTTTGCTAGATGAACACCAGACTCTAAATAAGTTAATAGCTTTAGCTACTCGAATAGATAATAGATTGAGAGATAGAAGAAAGTCACATTTTGAAAGGTTTGCTGTTAGATCACAGGCACCTCTGAACTAGCTGCAGCACCTCCCCCTGAACCACTTTCACCCTCCCCAGAAACATGCAGATTGGTCGAACTTGACTCTCCCCAGAGGAACGCCAACGAAGAATGGAGTCCAAGCAGTGTTTATACTGTGGGACACACGGACACTTCATCGCCTCTTGTCCAGTGCAACCAAAAGAGAAGGTCCGCCAGTTGTAAAGGGGAACCTGACGGACCATCACTTCACCCCTACCAATAACAGATTCACCATATCAGCTACCATCTTGTTCTCCCAAGATTCACTCCACTTATCTGCTCTCATTGACTCAGGAAGTGAACAAAATTTAATCGACCAACGCTTGGTGGAGCAGGCTCAGATCGATACAGAACTTCTTCCTTTCCCTCAATTGGTTTCTGCCATTAACGGTAAGAACCTTCAACACATCACACACAAGACCAAGCCTTTAGAATTAATAACCTCAGGCAGTCATCGTGAACTGATATCCTTCTTCATGGTTCCTGTTTCTCAGAACCCCCTAGTGTTAGGTTTTCCCTGGCTCCAGAAACACAATCCACTCCTTAGTTGGTCAAACTGTCAAATAAGTTTTTTTTGGTCCACCAACTGCCTCTCATCCTGTCTACATTCAGCCGTTTTCAGCCCAGACTTAACTTCAGTTCCTGAGGAGTATATGGATCTAAAACAGGTCTTCAGTAAAACTAAGGCTCTGTCCTTACCCCCTCACAGGCCATACGACTGCGCCATTGACCTCTCTGGGGCTCCTCTGCCCTCCAGTCGACTATATAATATCTCACGCCCAGAACGACAAACTCTCGAAAAATATATCACTGAGTCCCTAGCTGCAGGCATCATTCGTCCCTCATCGTCTCCTCTAGGGGCGAGATTTTTCTTTGTGGGGAAAAAAGATGGATCCCTTCGTCCATGCATTGATTACAGGGGACTCAATCTTATCACAATAAAGAACAAATATCTTCTTCCACTCATCTCTTCCGCATTTGAACCTGTACAAGATGTAACCATATTCTCCAAACTCAACCACCGAAATGCTTACCATCTCGTCCAAATCCGCCAGGGGGATGAATGGAAAACAGCTTTTAAGATCCCCATGGGACATTTTGAGTATCTTGTTATGCCTTTCGGCCTCTGTAACACCCCAGCCATATTTCAGGCCCTAGTGAATGATGTCCTGAGGGACTTCATCGATCGTTTTGTCTTTGTGTATCTAGATGACATCCTCATTTACTCAAAGAACCTCTCAGAGCATCAACAACACGTCCTCCTGGTCCTTCAACGCCTCCTAGAGAACCGTTTATATGTAAAAGCTGAAAAATGTGAGTTTCACAAGACCTCTGTTACCTTCCTCGGATTCGAGGGTGGGCAGTTTCGTTCAGACCCAGACAAGATTAAGGCTGTACTCGAATGGCCCACTTCTGACTCACGTAAACAACTTCAACGGTTTTTGGGTTTTGCCAATTTTTATAGAAGATTCATCAGAAACTGCAGTCAAACTGCAGCTCCATTAACTGCTCTGACTTCCAATAAAAACCCTTTTGAGTGGACTCCACGGGGCAAATGCTGCTTTTCATAGACTCAAGGACAGTTTCTCTCAAGCCCCCATTCTCATTCACCCAAGCCCTTCAAAACAATTCACCTTAGAAGTTGATGACATTGTCTGACATTGGAGCAGGAACTGTGCTGTCCCAAGTTTCAGACTCTGATGGCAAACTTCACCCTTGTGCCTTTGTCTCCCGCAGATTCAATCCAGCGGAGAGAAATTATGATGTGGGAGACTGGGAACTTCTGGCAATAAAACTGGCCCTGGAGGACTGCCGTCATTGCCTGGAGGGCGCCGAACACCCAGTTGTGGTATGGACAGATTATAAGAACCTCGCCTACCTTCAAGCAGGCAAACGCATTAACCCTCGCCAGTCTCGTTGGTCCCTTTTCTTTTCCCGTTTTAACCTCTCGATCTCATACAGACCTGGTTCCAAGAATATCAAGCCCGACACCCTCTCTCGACAGTTCTCCCCAGAACTCCCCAGGTTCCTCGTCTCTCCCAGAAGACGAGGAACCTGCTCCCATCCTACCACCAAGTTGTGTTGTTGGAGCCCTCACGTGGGGTGGTGAGAACTTGGTTTCCCGGGCCCTCGGAATGAACCAGATCCCGGAACTGGACCCCCAAATCGGACTTACGTCCCATCAACTGTCCCATCCCGCCTGATCCACTGGTTCTATTAATCCAAATTCTCGGCCCATCCTGGCTCTAGTCGAATCATCACCCTAATCTCCAGAAGGTTTTGGTGGCCGTCCCTTCATAGAGACGTCAAAGAGTATGTACAAGCCTGTGCTATCTGTGCTAGAAACAAGTCCTCTAACCAACCACCCGCAGGACTATTGCAACCTATTTGTATTCCTAAGCGACCCTGGTCACATATAGCCCTCGACTTCGTCACCGGACTTCCTTCTTCTAAAGGTATGACCACCATACTCACTATTATCGACCGTTTCTCTAAGACCTGTCATCTTATCCCCTTCAGAAAACTACCCTCTGCCCTTCAGACAGCTCAACTTCTGGTAAAACATGTTTTCAGACCCCATGGAATACCTCTGGAGATCCTCTCAGACCGCGGACCTCAGTTCGCAGCTGAGGTTTGGAAACAATTCTGTTCAGCATTGGGAGCTAAGATGTCTCTAACCTCAGGATATTACCCACAGTCTAATGGTCAGACGGAGCGAATGAATCAAGAACTGGTATCCACCCTCCGTTGTTTACCTTCAACCAACCCCACAGACTGGAGCCAATTCCTGCCTTGGGTCCCCTTTCAAAGCTTCTCTGGGCTACCAACCACCCTTTGTTTTCCGCTGACGAAAAAGAGATCTCTGTCTCTTCAGTATGTCATCACATCCGTAGATGCAAACATATTTGGACAGCCACCTCACAAGCCCTTCAACGCACTACAGAGCAGAGCAAAAGGTTCGCAGACAGGAAACGGGTTCCAACTCCCCAATACCAACCTGATCAGAAGGTTTGGCTCTTGTCACGTGACATCCCATTAAAATCAATGTCCAAGAAATTCGCCCCCAGGTTAATTTGCCCGTCTGAGATTGAGGCGGTTATCAGTCCTTCAGCTGTCCGCTTAAAGCTTCCTTCGAGCCTCCGCATTTACCCAACGTTCCATGTTTCTCAGATCAAACCCGTCATCACAAATCCATCCATCTTGCTTCTCCTCCCCCCTGGCAGATCTCCAAATCACCCTCTCGGCGAATTACTGGATTCTCCAGCAATTATATTTCATAATAAACTTGTTAAATCTTTCCCGTTTCCTAAGTGTATTTCTGCATGTGCGTCAAAGCAGCTAGAAAAACGATGACAGTAACAGCATGTTTTGTTAACAACACACTGATGCTCACCTGGCTTTCCTTATGATCCATTGATACCAATGTCTCACCATGGTCCTTCATTGTATGACTTAACGTTTACTGTGGGGGTTTGTGTAGATGTGACTGAGGTAGATTACTTCGTGCAAAGATTTTACACATGCTAGTTGTTTTTTACGTGTTCCCTGCCAGTGACCTTGCTGTTTCACATACTGTCTCCTTCTGTTTTAATGTCAGAGCTGTCAATCACATAACATCCTCGGCTCCCTACGGTGTTGCCACTGGGTTCCTCTAACGAGCTACACGTCAGAGTTACAGGACAAACGCCAACAGCCAAACTATCCTACATGAAGAAAAGCTATGACTACATATCAGTGAAGACAAAAACAATGCTTAGACTTTTCTTACAGTTTTATTTAAAGGACTGCAAGATGATGTCTGTATTGAAAACCATCCAATATATCAAGTTGCTGTCATGCTTTTAGTGATCATCCCATGTCAGTTAAGGCAAAGGTTTTTTCAATCTATTCTAATTCTTTTTAAAGTAAAGGGTAAACAAGGTATTTTTGGATTGAATTAAAAAAAAAATTTTTTGTGTATTCCATTCTCAAAATTAACAAAAAAATAAGGCTTGAATTGATATAAAAAAACAAAGATTTGAACTGACAAGTTTTTTTTGAGCAGTTAAAAACTCTAAAATGTATTGCATGGTGTGGCAAAGTATTTGCCCCCATACACATTTCTTCTATTTTTGCTTTTTATGTCACACTAAAATGTCTGAGGTAATCAATCAAATGTTAATATCAAACAAAAACCTGAGTAAATACAAAAAGTATTTTTCAAATGATAATTTTATTAATAGAAGGAAATACGCTTCTTTTAATATCCAAACCAACCTTCCTGACCACATTACGTGGCTAAAAGAGCTCACAAAGCAACATATCGGACCCGATCTTAAGAAATTCCTGATAAAACATGAGAAACAAAATCACTGACATTTATCAGTCTGGAAACCCATTTCTAAGGCTTTGGGACTCTAGTGAACCACAGTGAAAGCCATTGTCCACAAATAGACACATCATGAATCAGTGGTAAACCTTGCCAGAAGTGGCCATCCTACCAAAAGAGTGCATCGACAACTCATCCAGGAGTTCATAAAAAACAATGAACATCATGGCTCAAAACCCACCAATGTGGGTGAATTAACATGATTCTGCAAGAGGAGCAGGCTGCAATTCTTTCACAGCCAGTTATCTCAATTGACAGATGCTAATTCTTGCAACTAAGGGTGGCATGAGCAGGTAATAGGTTTTTGGTGAAATAACTTTTCCACATAAGGCCAAATTGCTTTAGATAGGTTTAGAAATAATCATTTGATAATGGATATAAAACATTTACATCTGACAAAAAAGCAAAAACAGAATAAATATGTAAGGGGAAAATTCGTTGCCGCAGCACTGAACTTATTCCATCCAGTAAAATTTGTGTCTGCGTGGCTTACTTCTTCCAGTGGGAAGTGCCTGAAAAAAATCTTAATAAAAAAGCACTACCTTATTGTGGTCAGGGGATTTGAGTACCCATATGATCCCGGTGTTATGTTGTCCAGAGTTTCATTCCTAGGTATTCCCATTAGGGGAGGGGGCAGATTAACAGGGATTCAAGAATCTCAGTTCTATACTATGGCAAACTTTGCCCAAATTTGCGATACCAAAGTTCCCACGTGAAGTCAGGCCAACGGGGGTTGGGGGTGTGAGTGGTTGTTGAGTCTTCGGGTCCTGAGGCTCAACTGGAATAAGCACAAAAAAAGCAAGAGAAAACTTTTTGACATCTGGTCCAGGTGCCTCAATATGGCCAAAACAGTAGCCACATGGGCCAGAATCAACAAATTAAAAGTACTTGTGGGCCCCCACATTTTAATTATTGTTTTTATTATTCTTACCTGCTAAACAACAAACTAAGCATGCTTTTTTTTTTGTCTGTTCTCAACAAAAATAACAGGACATGGGTCCCTAGTCGTTAAAAAACAATTGCTGTATTTAACAGAACTAAATGACTGGCTGCACCCAAGACTGCATTTTAGGAAAAATCGCCTGATGGTTGTGATCCTGTTCACTATGAAAATTAAATGAAAGCAAAGCAGTACTTATGCCCAAAAGGATTTTGTGAAGTTTTAACTCAAAATAACTATGCAAATCTAACTGAATTTTTCTGAGATTTGACATACTCTGTCTAAACAATCATTATGTTAATAATTTTGCTTTTCAAATGGGAGTCATAATTCTGGCCTTCCTTTGCTGCTTGTTGAGTAAAACCTGGGCGACAAAATGTATTTTTTGGAATGCTGGTTGCGTGTGTAGAAGCAGTGTGGTGAACAGCTGAGACCGAGTTTTGCAGTTACGTCATTTTGTGGAGTTTGTTCATTTTCTGATTCAACTGCCTTTAGTTTGAACTGTTTTTGGTGTTTATAGAAATGGTTTATATCTGCCTTTAGCCAAGATTCTACTATTTCTGTGGATACCACATATGTGTATGCTTAACTAATGGAACTTGCAGTAAAGAAAGTGAAACAAGAGTTAAATTCTGCCCCCAGTACTGGGGGTTGGGCTTAAGCGGTTAAAAGACTTTGTGTTGCATGAAACATTCTGCATTTAAGATTTTAATTCATCAGTGAGTATCTTGCCCTTATTTCTTTTTAATATCCATCTGCATCATTTCCACCATTGATAAGTTGTGGCAACACAAAATCATTCCAAGGGTGCAAATGGCCCACTGGCTGCACTTTAGACACCAATGGGCTAAAAGGACATGGAACTTGCAAAAAAAAAAGGGAAAAAAGCATTTTTTTTTCAGGATTAAGAAATATTAAAAAAAAAACAGGTAAGTCAAACAAATATAAATGTGTGTCAATTCATCTGGATGGTCTCTTGTTTCACCTCTTTCATTTATTTCGCTTGGTTTATTTATCCTCTTTCATACTTAGTAACTGCTGCTTGGCAGTACATGACATGACTGATTGTCTGTCTGCAGAAGCAAACATTAAGATGTCTGTTTGCATTCCAGGTTCACCAAGGTAATCTGAAACCCGCACTGATACACACGGTTGATTTACTGCTACATTTTTATACCTTGCTCCCATTTTAATTTCTCCTCTCATTTTTCTGTTTACACAAGACTCGTACCTCTCATGGATGCTCACACACACGCTCATCACCCTAGTGTAAACTGCATCTTAAGGTGGTCGATCAAACATATAATTTTCCTCCTGTGCTGGCAGGGGCCTCTCACCAATGAACAGAGAAAAGCTACTTTATTGACTGGCATCCAGAGGGCCTCAGCAGCTATAATAGTAATAAGTGAGTGGACCAGTCAATAGAGTTTCTATTAGTGCACTGCTCCCTCAGCTCCACGCCAGCACACACAGAAAGCTTGAGAAAGAAGGAGAGAGACAGAGAATGGAGGAGAGGCTTGGAAACCCTATGAAGGTCAGGAAGGAGCAGCAAACCCCTGAGGGAAATTTGCGTGTACCAGAGAGAGGATCACGAGTGGATCAATACAAAAAATAAATAGGCACAGACACACAGCTCAGATATCACCTGACATGATGCAAACCACTGCTAAATTAATGTATATCTCATGTGTGTAAAACACGCACGTTACTCTGTTACTGATTGTTCAGTTGATAACAAATGTGATGTTATTTACCTGCAGAATCATGTTAGTATCACTTTTAAGCCACCACACTCATACATATATATAAATATTATTGTAATGTGATAGATAATACATGGCGTGCAGCCAGGCTTCCTTCACTTTGGTCCTGCTTGCTTGAAGCAAACTTAGACTCATCTAAACGAGCAGCGAGACACTCATTCTGCTTCGCTCTAAGAGAGGGAATAATTGCCAAAGGAAACACCCTCATTCATCTCTGAACATCTCATATAATACCACCTTTCATTAAATTCATAATGCTACACTGCTTAAGTAGACAAAGATTAATCTGACAGTCCAGGAGCAAGCAAGTCAAACATAAAAAGAACTCCTTCAGCTGAATAGTTTGCAGTAAAGAAAATATGAATAAAAGTTTACTCCAGATGCTGCATTTTATGTTTAGTCCTAATGGAGGTCAGTCTTTCAGTATGTAACTAAAATCAAAACTTGAAAAGAAAAGGAAAATAATCAGACTCCCCAGCTTTTTCTCTGAGTTAACATATAGATCATGCTGAATTATATTTTATTTACAAAGTTTTTTTCTAGATTTACATTATTGTGCATTGTGGTTTGTTCCTTACCATTCTTTAATATTATTTGCATTTTCCTTGGTGAAAGTTAGAAGATTAATATGCACTGTTTAATCAAATAAAAGAAATATGTGAAAAAAAGAATTTCTGTCTAATTTTAGTTTATGGATCTAGAATTTAATTGCTGGCATTTTCTAGTCACAGAACGCAGAGCATCAGTTATTGCTTCAAGATCCAATCAGTGTAGTCAGTCCAAGCTGATGCAAATGAAAGATGCTCCAATCATGCTTTAGCCACAATTTCTAAATAATGCATGACTTACGCTGCTGTATGTGTCCTATGAGGTATGGGCCAAAGCCATCCAACTATGCATCCCATGCAGCCCATGTGCTCCAAGGTAAGTAATGAGTAAGTAATGAGGCCATCTGCATAGGATTTAAAAAATTCTCAATGCAGAAACTCAGGACAAATCTGATTAAATTAGTTGAAGTAGGGCCAAGTGCTTTTTAGAGCAAGTTCATGTGTTGCAGTTAGTAATGCCACTTATGCCACTTATTTGGGACACACCAATCACTAATAAAACCATTTTCCAACAATTAAAATGGTTATTAACCTTTGTGCAATGCCAAACTGATCTACCCAGATCTACCCAAGTTTGCAAGACGTCTGGTTGTTTTGAAAAACAATGCATACATTTTTTATTTATTCAACAAAATCTAAAGTTAGGTTTAAGTTATTGTAATCAATAATTTGTAGCATAATATATTATTGCCGTATAAGTTAGTTAACCCTTTAACCCCTATATACATGTAAATAGGACTTATGCAATGAGTGGTCAAGGTTTGACTATTTCCCTCAGTTTGCTTTGACTGATGGTGGAAACTAAGGGCCTGATCTTCAACGATCCCAAATAGCAGGTGTTAATTTGCTTGTACTATAAATAAATTGCACGTGCAATAAGTGGGTGAGTTTCGTGCGATTTTCAAAGATTGCGCCTGCAATGATGGCAGGTGCATAACAGGTGCAGACCGCCCTATTTAAATAAGGACATTGCGTGTTCTACTGGCCGTAACAAGAGGAAAACCAAACAGATCCTCTGCTTTGTTACTAGAAATATGCAGGGATTATTACGCTGCATCATTATAAATGATCCAGTTGCTGATTTTTTCCTTCTGTTCCGTTTGGCCCTTGCTTTTCTGGACTATTACAGTTAGTTAACTTTGGTTGTGCTACTCACAGCAGGTTTGACATCTGCCCTGACGAGATTATTTGTCTTATCTTGCTTGATTTAACTCCCAACAAATTGGCCAATCAAAATTAACAATATAAAAGACAAATATGTCAGTGAATTAATTTGTCTCCCTTGATCTTTTAATTCTTTTCGGAGACTCGCCGGGTTCTGTTGTTTTTTGGAGAGTATATGTTTGAAGAGTTCAGAGTTTATCATAAACAGCCACAATATTTAAGCCTGAACATAAAATTAGAAACATAAAAATAGATTGTTGTAGGAGTTGGCAATCTGTATGTTATAGCTTTGCTCATTTTAAAACATAGCCGCACATAACTGTCCTGCAAAAAAGTTAAATCAAAAATTTATGTACGTAAAAATAAATTGTTTTCGAATGATTTTACTAAATTAGTTTTGTTTGTCTTGCCAAATTTTAACAATATACAACGTGTTTGTTTGTTTGTTTAAATTGTTTTTTGATGACACAAAATTTTTAATGCATAAACAAAAGGCATATGTTTACATTTAAACAACATAATCAAACTGATCCAGCTCCGATTGCTCTACAAGACTGTCAGTAAAGCAATGTGTTTAGTTTAGTGACAAAGATAAAGCATACACTCTCTTTGTCAGCACATGGAAAAGCTGCCTTAAAATGGTGATTTTTTACCTGCTAAGAAGTGATTTAGCATCCAGTTTGAAACTGAAGGACTTAATCTGTCTTATAATGTCTTTAGTTCTTTCCTATTAATTATATTATCAACATCAAAGCACAGTGGGTCTTTTGCATGATGTGCGATTACAGGCTGTGCGCACTTTATCAGTTATATGCGCATTTTGCCATGATCAGGTTTGTGGACGTTCAGCAGATGATCATTGACAACAATGTTACGCTGGAATGATGTTAAATGAAGTGTTGCAAGGAGTTTTACCATAGAAGAAATATCATACCTTTTTATTGTGATTGGCTCCAAATTTAGAGCTTAAGTAATCCAACAGAGAATCCTCTATTTTCATCTATTTTTATTTTTTTGTCATATTTTTGACAACCCAAATCTGTTGGCACATGTACAGAAGATTCTCTCTCCCTGTCATCTGTTATTCTATCTATGCCTCGTTCTGGCTAAAGTGACAGCAGACATTTTTGTGTCCCAGTTAGTAAACGTGCTAAATCCACACGCAAAAAATTGCTCCCGCAAACCGTTTCAGGCTTTGAAAATCGCATTGCGGGTGGTAAGGGATGACATTAGCATATCCCCCTTCCATGAATTTGCGTGTTTGGGTCATTATCATATATGTTTTGCATATTCATGAAGGCAGACACGCTAAAAAGTACATAATAAAAAAATGCAAAAGGCAGTTGCTAGGAGAGAAGCAAAAAGCTCATTGTGCTTATGTGAAACCTCTGCCCAACTAATATGAGAAAATAATAATTAATTCAATTAAAATAACAATGTCAGTATATAAAGTTGAAACAGGTCAGTTTTTACACTAAATCTTAGCATTGTATTGATGGTGTGCCATTTTAAGCATGATCCAGGTGTCAGTGAACGACTTCATCTGGTGAAGTCAGTGTACGTAATTTATCAATACGATCCTCAGATATGAAGTTGTGTTTTAAGCTTGTAAGTCTGTATTTATGTTTGAGACTTGTATTTTGATGTGAGAAACAAAGTAGTTGTTGGGTTCTCTGGTATGCTGACAGAGCCACCTAGTACAGACTTCTCGGCAGGTTTTGTTACCAACACTCAAACGCACTGAAGAAGCTTTCACCACTTTTAAATAATTTGTTTGATGCCTTTGATGGACACAGAAGGTAAAAGAGTGACAGACAAGAAAAGAAGGATTTGTTAGCAGTGTGAAAGTATCACATGTTAACTGGTAGCTAACTATTGTTAGCATCTTCTTTGGAGATTTGTATTAACATTCTAATAAGCCTGAACCTCATTTGATAATTTAGAATTAAAAATCTACAACACTTAGATTGATCAGACCTAAACGGGAAAATTCTGCAGTAAATGTTAATTGCTTAAAACACTTTTTGGGATTTATGAAAGCTTTATTTAATGTATGAAAACACAAAAAAATTATTTTCAAGGCTTTTGTAGCATTGGGACCTGTTTAGAATAAGGCAAGCATACAATTCACAGCATATGGATTAGTCAAACCTGGACTGGAAATGGCTAAATAAGCCAAAATCTTTACAGAAAATAAAAAAAACGATTTTTTTTATGCTCCCTAGCACTGAAAACAAGAAATATGCTTGTCACAGAACTGGAGAAGGCAAATCAGTCATTTACAAATGAGCACAGACTGAAAAAGCTCCATCCCAAAAGCACATCTGAGTCAACATTGTGGTGTGCAATTGGTACGGGGGACAAATTATATATAAAAACAAAGAAGAACAAAGGAAGCGACTCGTGTTCTCAGCTTGCAAAAATAGACATAAAATAGATCTGAGCATTTGGAGAGTATGAATCATTATGAAGCTGCCATCACTCGTAGGCCTCTTGATCTTAAAGTGTTTAGAACAGATGACCAAAGGCTGACCAACACTGTCCATCATCAGCTATAAAATGTCTTCTGAGATTTAAAGAAACAGAATCTTTCATTTCAGAGTCATTCCTCTTCTTCTGAAGTAAACCGTTGCCGTATGTAAAAACCAATGAGCCAATGTGTCACGAAAGTGCTTTGGCAAAAACCAAGTTATTTTATTTTTTATACCAACTGTGGAGTGCATGCGTTGTCCAATTATGTGAGGACTATAGAAGCAACACAGTGTTGAATTAGCATCTTCCGTCAGAAGCCATTTGTGTTCATATTACACATAATCGGAGTGGGCGGCAATGCAGCTGAATACAAACTTGAACTGAAAGGGGGAAAAATTAGGGAAGGCACAATGAATAACGTTTTTACTGTGGCTTGAATTGATCCTGACAGTCACTGAGACCTCAGATGCTGCATATGAGAAGCTGTAAAGAGGAAAAAACAAATTAAAGTAACAGAAGCAACTTGAAATAATGTCCAAAAAATAAAAATGCATCCGTCTGTATTGAAGCGTACCCTCCAATGTTACACAAAAGGCAACAAAGCACAGTTCATAATATATAACACCTAGTATTGTAATGAATTTTAGTCTAAATCCATCCACCTATCAATCCCTACAGAGCAGTAGCTGCATTAGCTCTAATGCTATTGACCCAGATGAAAATCAATAGCAAATACCTTAACGGAACCTTGCTTTGATACTTGTGACCAGTTTAGGAAACTGAACAAAACAACAGCAATGTGCAAAATAACCCAAAAGTAAAATATGCAGTGTTTCACTAAATCATTTTTATTACAGGTCTCCAGAGTCTCCTTTCTCTTTTTTTCAGATACACATGTACGATACAGTTTCTTTCTTGCACACAGTGGTTTCTGCTTGTGTGTGTGTGTGTGGTGTGTGTGTACCCGCAGGCGATTACATTAGCAGCTTAATCATGCAGTCAGAAATGGGAAAGGCTCAAATAAGAGGGATAAGTCAGAAACACTGACTTGGACCTTTCTCGACATGATTTTTTCGACAATAAAAGTCTTTGCACGGCTACACTAATGTGTCACCAATCATATAAATGATACACAATTGAAAAATAAGCTGAATACACAAAATGGAATGGAGGAAATGTTTTGGTTTTTTTTTCCGGTTGGCTTTCTGACTTTTGCTTTCCATCTCTGAGTCCTGTACCTAGAAGCTAGGTATAGTACTGATCTTATTCCAAAACTTGCCAAGTCATCATTTCTAGTACAAAGTTAGCTCATGAAAAAAATAAAGACTGTGTGGTTTAAAAGTCACGTTCTGTGGTTTAAATTTCGACTGAGTTTTTCTGACCTGTAAAATAATATCCAACCACTGCAGATGGTGGAGTGCAGAATTATTCTGTTTTAAGCTATATTTTTTACATATTTCAACAAAAAATGAAAGCAACTGTCTATTCAATCTTAATAGCTCTTCGAAGTGCCTGGTTAAATTTTATTTTTCATGGAAATGAACCCACATCAGTGGCCTTAAGCAACCTCTGCCAGTATCAAGAAGGATTTGCTGAAAGACTTCATCTGATTAAGGGATCAGTTCCTTCTGTCTATGAAAACGACGGACACAGCAAAGCAGTAAGCTGCAAATAATGCTAAAACAACTAACTTTATTTTAGACATGAATTTATTGTGTGTTGATATGATGTCCTGGCCATTGTTATGATAGCAGTAGCATTGTGCCTTCTGCTGATGTTAGTGCTGTGTGCTGCTTTTAGGTCCTTGAGGACATAACTGTACTGCATGTTTTGAATAATATTATTACATAAACAGTTTAGCATAGTTTTTGCTGTTTTTGTCTTGTTTCTGCGGCACTAGATAATTGTTATCAAACTACAAAAATGGCCGAACAGGTTAAAGTGCAGCGCTCTTTGACCTCGAGGGGGCGGGGTGTAAAGAGCCTCAACGGCATTTAAAGAGACCGCACCAAAAGGAGTAGCTCTCTAAAAGAGGAGCCTGTGGAGCTACAAAAACAAGGAGTTCAGACCAAGGCATTGGAGCTCCACTTTATATAGACGGCAACTGAATGATTTAAGTGTGAAACGGAAGGATTTAAAAAGCTTTTCAGTTTGTTATCTCTGGATTTCCTTTATGTAGGGATCAAATGTTTCCGTGCATGTCATTGGAGTTCTCTGTTTTTCCCAACTAATGCCCCAAAGCAAAAACTTGTTCAGAATTTATGTGTTCCTAAATGTAGATGTCACGCTTGAGCTTAAAAAAATTTATGACTTTTTTATAGGAGGATTGGTCCTATCTTCAAGGTTAGGATCAGAAAAACAAAGACGTTCGAATTGTTTAAATCTCTTACGTTATGTCAGTATCAAAATTTGAGGAATTATAATTTTTAGTGTCACATTCACGTGCTTGCAAAGATGTGCAGAGGAGTACAGCTGTGTGCGGCTAATGAAACACCTGAGCCTATCCACCTGCTTGATCATATTTGCTATCAGGGAGCAAATGCAATAACAAAAGGATGATCTTAAATGCTAAGTGACAACCAAAGCCTAGGGGTGTCTAGGAAATTAATGTGGTGGATAAAAGTCTTCACAGGAAAACAAAGGCACAGAGAGACCCTATTTATGACCTCACTGAAGGACCAGCAAGCTTTTTTCAGCTCTGATGTGACCCCAGTAAAGCTTACATCACTAACAGTGTTTTCCTGGACTTGTCAGAGAGCCAAAGTCCACCATAACTAATCATAAATCCCACCTCAGCAGCTCTGCAGCTCTCATTATGAGACCCTAGCAGCTGTTGTGAACTGAACAGGAAAGTTGGGGCTAATTGTTGTGAGTATGAGGGTAATCCTAGTACTTTTGAGCGTCTTCCCAAAACCCAGATTGGCTTGGCAAAGAGATGGAGACACTGTGAGCAGCAGGGATTGTGTGAGATTTTTCAAGTGAGGGTAAAAGAGAGAAATGGAGAAGAAAAATGGGGGTTGGAAGATGGATGAAGCACAGGCTGCAGAAAAGAGGTGGAGTAATGGAAGGATGTAGGTATAAGCCAGATGGAGCGGAGAGAGAAGAAAGAAAGATATGGACGGGAAGAGCATGCCAGTGCATGTGAAGTGTGTGCATGTACGATTGCTCTTGTATGTGTGCACCAGACTAGGTAAGCCTCCCTTTATTTGTTGTAAGGATTAAGCGGACGGTTCCAACACATGCACATTCTCAGGCTTAATGTGGCGCCAGACTCTGAGGCACACTCACAAGGGAGCGCATGAGAAGAAAAAAAAACTGTGAACACAACGGCTGCAGAAATGATGAGCACATTCAACAACTCCAGTTGAAGGCTTCACCACAGGAATGGATGTGAAGACAAGGACAGTTTATTATGTAGTGTGGGATATTGTAAATGCCAAGACATGGTGTTGACACTTTAAGAGAGCTGTTATGTGATTGAATTGGTGCCCTGCAGAAATTTCAACTGGGAATCTTGTATGTCTCTTCCATTATGTCAGAAAATTTCTGAGCCTCCAGAAGACAGGTCTGTGTGTTGCTACTAGGTGAGGAAGCTCAAGCTAGGAATGTCACACAAGTCATACCAGTTCCCTCGGTCTGAGTAACTGCTAATCTAAGTTGACTCAGGAGTGGATTATCCAATTAAAAACTAAACCCCCTAAACCCCTCAAATGGCTGAAATAGCAGCAAAGACCAGAGAGCAACTGCAGCTATATGAAAGACAAAAGTACAAAGATTGCCTTTAAGAGTTTTCCAGTCTACACCGGGATTACTTGCAGTGCTTCCCTCTTGCAGTGCTTTTCCTTTTGACAAGAGTGTCCATGTGGACCAGCCAGGTGTTCATATTCCCGAGTTCTCTGTCGAGGGTTCTCTTGGCTTCTACGCCACTCTCCAGAGCTCCATCAAGGGTTCCAGTGGTCCCAGAACTGCTCTGCAGTGCTCCTCTGAGGGTTCCAGGAGCCCCAGCAATGTTCTCCAGCGTTCCCTCAAGAGTTCCACCACAGTTCGCCTGAGTTCCATGGCTTCCATTCTCCAGAGCTTTACTGTGGGTTCCACTCTCCTCGAGGGACTCTTTGAGCCTCCTGAGTGACCTCCAGATAAGGTTCCCCAAGGTTTCTACCAGTCTCGGCCTCCAAAAGAGGCTTTCTAACGGTACTCCATGCCTCCCGGTCTGCCTCCTAAGAAGGTCCTCCGAAGGGTTCTCCCTGTGTCTCTGTCGACATCAAGACCACCCAATTCAGTTTTTTTTTTTGTTTCTTTCTCATGCCAATGGGGTTCTACTACTTCCTCATCCATGTCTTTATGGACCTTGCTTTGTACACCACTGTTTAGTCATGTTGGAACTGAAGGGGCTTGAAGGGAGCTGAAACTTTCCCTATAAAGTTAAAAACATAAAATTGTCCAAGATGTCTTCATATGCAGCTGCAGTAAGAGTTCCTTCTAAGGACCTAAACCTAACCTCTGAAAAACATCCCAAAAGTGTAGCAGTGGTAGCACTGCTGCCTTACAGCAAAAAGGTCCCAAGTTTAAATTCAGACCTGGACTCTTTCTACATGGAGTTTGCATGTTCTCCCTGTGCATGTGTGGGTTCTGTCCAGGTGCTTTGGCTTTCCCCACAGTCCAAAGCCTGAATGTTTGGTAAATTGGTCACTTAAGAATGTGTGTGTGTGTGTGTGTGGGTGTGTGTGTGTGTGTGTGTGTGTGTGTGCATGATTGTATGTCCTGTGTGCCTCTATGTTGCCCTCTGATGGAATGGCAGTCTTTCCATGGTGTACCCTGCCTCTCCCCCAATAACTGCATGTTTTTGTTTATGATCCGTTGCCTGTAAGTCTACAGCATCAGTTGCGCCTGCTATCAATTAGATCAATGGAAAATTGTTTTTAAAAAACAATTTCAGAGGCTTCCCAGAGACTCACATTTCAGTCGCTGCAGGCCTTCACTAAGCACTGATATTTGTTTACTGCTTTCACTTCAGAGTGCAAAGAATTCACCCTATAAAACTCTGACAGTCAGACACACCCATAGACTCACAATATCTTCACATAGACACATATTCATCTCCTTGACCTATATATGAGCAATTTCCCAGTGCTGCGTCTCTCCCACTTAAGATTCCAAACAGAGCCTTTTTTTTCTGTTTCCTGGAGCAACAGTGTTTGTGTTTGTAAAACACTTTGTGATATTGTGATAAAAGGATTTAATCAGAAGCACAGAAGACTAAAGAAGTCTTCCTCTTGCGCTGCCAGGAGTGGTGGAGAATGTCTGGAGAAACTTCTACTTTAAATAAGCAATAAGAATATGTTTGGTATAAATTATTTTGTGCAAAATAGTCCTGTTGTTAGTTATGGCATGAGACTTAATGATACGTGTGCTACAGGAAGTGCAGTTCTGTGAAAAAGTATTTGCACCTCTTACAGATTTTCTGTGCTTTTGCTTTTTCAATACACTGTAAAATGTTCAAATTGTCACACAAATATTAACATTAGCCGAAGAGAAAAACAAAAAGTTTTCCAAAGACTATTTTATTTATGGGATAAAGCTATCCAAATCACCTGACCCTTTGTAAAAAAAAACAAAAAAAAGTTATTTCCTCCTTGTTAAATCATGAATTAACCATTCAATTTTAGTAGCCACATCCAAAAGTGATTACTGCCAGACCCGTAGAAAGTCAATTAAATTTATCAGTATGGAAAGGGTTACAATGTTATTTCTAAGGCTTTTGTAACTCCAGTTAGAAAACATAGACCACTACTGATCCTTCCTAGGGGGGGCCAATTACTCCAAAATTGCATTAACTTCACAAAAGATCCCTGAACCTCTGGTTTTATTAGCCTCAGTTAAAGTCAATGTTTATGTTTCAGCATGAAGAAAGAGCCTACAGTTTGAAGGCAAAAAACTACTAGCAAAAAGAAAAAAATGCCCCTCCAGGCCTTGTGCATCCTGATGTAAAACCAACAAAGCATTTTAGAAAAAGAACATCATACAATTTCAACCTTGAAAGACTCACAAAGAGAAGACAGGGATGCAATTAGAAAAGTTTATTAGTGAATGTTTATTTTTTTGGCGCTTGGACCCCAGTGGAAGACGTGAATGCTGAGAATGACATCCGCTTGAATGAACATCTTAGGGTTAGATTTAGAGATGTCTTCCCCCCTGAGATCCGATCCTGGTGGTGGAGTGGAGGCCTGAGGAGATTTGGAAGGAGTTTGAAAGCCAAATAGTGGAGATGGGGTGGAGGAGGGTCAAAGTTCAGCTGCAAAACGGAGGGATCCATGGATGAAGATCTTTTAAAGCGGAGCCTTGAAGGATGATTGGCCGGGGAGAAATGCAGACTTGACGCTGATTGGTGGAGCAGAGCCGCACTGAGTTATTGGATGAAGCTGGAGGTGATGGTGAGTCTTCCATGTTGAATTTTCATTTAAACTCCATTAGTCATTCATGGTGGCGGTAGTGTAATCGCCAACAAAATCCTGAGGAAGAATCTCCAGCTCTCAGTTTATGACCTTTAGTTCAAATGCACCCGAGTTATGAAGCAGGACAATGATCCAAAGCACAACAGCAAATCCACCTCTGAATGGACATGTTTGTTCCCAAACCTGCCAGAGTGGCTGAATTAAAATAAAATTCCTTTTGCCAGATTTTGCAAATGCTTGCTGGGACACAACCAGTAATTAGATTTGGGGGGCAGTTACTTCATCACATATAGCCAGGATTGTTCGGGCAGCTTTTTTCTCTTAATAAATAAAATCATAATTGGAAAACTGCTTTTCTACACTTGTAAATGTTTCAGTGTGCTGAACTCAGTGGTACTTCAATTCACTCTGAGGTCCTAAATGAAGACATGCACCCCAGCATTGGCATTGGTGTCCGAAGGTAAACCACAAATCATTACCCAGCTGAATTGCTCAATTGTTTTTGTAACAATGTATTATTTTCCAGAACTTATATCACTAACATCCAAGTTTTTCAAATACTATTGCACTCCAAGGTCGAAAGTTAGTTGTACATGTGTACAACATAATGACCAGTAAGCTTTGCTTATAAATAAGTATCAAATTATACTTAACCAAATACATTTTAAATATCTTCATCCCAAACTTGATGTTTTCATTCTATGTTTTTTTTTTATATTTGTATCTTTGCCTTGTCTTTGCTTTAACAAAAATAATGTATCTCACCTGCAGTAGATAATTTTTGCTTTTTTGTGTGCGTAAATTAAGATTAGTGGTCATCCGAAAACTGTTTATTTTTCAAAAAAAGTTTTTATTGAGCTGTTGTCACCAAAATATAAATACATAAACAAATAAAAACATATTTAAATCATTAAAGGGTTCATATTTTACATTTTGCCTGGTGATTAATCATACCACTTTCTAATATTTGTGACAGGTTATGATAACCATGTACTGACAGCAAGTTTTAAGGCCATTTGCAGGATATAATTTTTGTCCTAAGAAAACAAAGATGGTGGGCATTGGTCATTTTTCCAGCAAATAATGGTGAATGATTCTTCAATGCTGTGGTTAATTCTATCTCGCATGAATATACAATCTTGGTATGATAACAACACAGCAATGCCAACAAACACACTGTTTATGTGCTTTTGCTGTATTTTATTTTCCTTTACAATAATTAGAAAAGGGGACATTGGTTTATGGAAACCAGCCCTTTGACTATCCACTTGAACAATACAGCTGTTAGTGAAGGCTGGTGGTTTTATTCCAGTCCCTCTAGTGTCAGAGCCAAGTATTACAAGAACAAACACTTAGAAAAATAAGCCTCTGAAAAGCAATTCTCACTGCCTTTCAGAGCAGAACCAAAACAAAAAAAACTAAACTTAGAAATACTTTAATCTAGATTTTTTTTCCTCACTTGCCTTTCAGGGCTTCTGTACTGAAGCTAATGGCTAGTCCAAGAGAGGCATAGCCCAAAACATTCCAATCTCCAAACTGTCATACCGATTTATGCAAAACGCTATTTTAATTACCTTTAAACAGCTGTTGCATTTGCTAATATACGTTATATATTGTGTATTATTATATATTTGTTTACTGACTCAGAAGGTGAAGACTCAAAAAATGTCAAGGGTAGCAGTCTGATAGAAAAGTAAGAAAACTAAAGTGAAATAAGTAAAGATAGGATTTATATAAATCACAGTAATATTTGGGATTTTTGCACCCTGTTGTGATTATTACTATGATTATATTATTTCATATGTATTATTAATATTTACATATTTAATAAATAATAATTTGGTCTGTTAAGTGTTGTCCGGTCAATACCAGCCCAATAAGGCTGTGGTATTAGGACAACAGAGAAAAGGTGTGTGTCAAACTCTGACATTACTGAACAGCAAAACTCTGCACACACATGGAATAAATTCAAACAATTTCTTAAAATACAATAATTTATTAACAAAAATAATTCAACTCAAAGTCAAACATATTCCAATCACCATCTCTTTACTACACTAGAACAATCCAACTAAACTACCAAGCAGAATGAAAGAATAAGGAAGACCAAGGACTATATACAATATGAACAAATGAATCAAAGATGGTTAACCATAACCAAAAGAGTAATGCAACATTACCATTCAATGTTATTCATGTTTGAGATCTTATTTTGAGGAATCTGGAAATGAAGTTAAGTTAGTCTTGAACCTAACTTAAGCAATATTTGGTGTACTTTCAAACAACCATTCACAATTCAACTTCAGATAAACCATTAATTTAATGAAATGTTTCAAAGAATGATTTGCTGAATAAAACCAACCTGTGGAGGACTAATTCCTGGGGGATGGGGGATGTCGACTGGTTAGCCGGCCGAACTGTATGACGAAGGCAGCTCTCGCTACCTGGACGTGCACACAGAAAGGCGTGTGGTGCTGCAGTCCCATTGTCCTCTGTCAGGCCGGGGAAAACTGCTTCATTTAGGGTCAACATCCCTTGGGAGCTTTTGTAGCTTCAGGGCACCAGCTTCTTCTCAAAGAAAAGTTAAGCCACGCCTATTATTGCCCTTTTATGAATAAATGCTGCATATAAACATTGTTGCATACGATCGGCGTGATCTTAGTCACTTTTGAATCCAAGTTGAAGAGATAGGTCTCCTGGATCTCCTGGAGAGCCACATGGTAGAGATCGACATCTTGGAACACAGCGTTTGTTCAAACAATGACGTCACTGAGTCAGCTACGACTCCTCCTCTTCCTGGGCTGGGTTAAGCGTAAGTTAGTGTGACACTGACAGGTGTAGAAAAGTTCATACCGGCCTTTGTTTGTTTGTGTGTCCATGTTCATCCATGTTGTAACCCATGGCTGGGGTCCCAACAATCGCTTTACTTTTAACCTGAACAATGACTAGAAAGGTTTTACATATCTTGTTCTCAGTAGCTGTTTCATGTTGAAAGATCATTGGTCTTTCAAGAGCCCCTTACCTCCATTTTCTTCTATCTAAATAACTGCTTAAAATCAAACATGATGACAAGGTTTATAAAATAGCATTGTCACAAACCACATTTTTGGTTTGGAGTTGTTTCAAGAAGTTGGAAGATATTCACATTGGTGTTGACCTCTATCAGACTAGCCATACAGTCTCCAGGATCAAGTAATGTGGATATATCCAAATTCCAAGAGACTTATCTACTTCAGATGATATTAACTTCTAATAACCTTTGAACAGAAGATCACTTTAGAAATAATGAACTATTCCTTAAAGGAGTACTTATCAAATCAAACAATTATTCACTTAAATTAAATTTTCTGTTTTGTGTGTGTCCCCTCAGCTAATAATAATCATAAATAATAATAAAGGTATCCTTTATTAATTGCTGAAATCTGCTCAGTTCTTGTTATATTTTTTGTGATGGCCAGCTCAGATTTTCTTATTTTCTTACAACTGTATGACATGACACATATATGATGCCTCTATAGCTCATCTGTCCTAGAAAAAAACTAATTGGCCTTTCTAGAAGGTGAGCAGATAAGTCTCCTACCAGCACTTTACTAAAGGTGTTAATATTAATCATGATAACTAACAGTGTGATACGTTGGCAAAAAGTAAGCTTAGAAACCAAAGCAATGATCAGCTGCTCTTATAAACCAACATAAAAAGAGTGAAATATATATCTCTTCACCTTGGAAAGAAAAATAGAAAAGGTATCTAGTGATGCTGTTGAAGGTGTGAGCGTGAGGCAGTTACATGTGATGCAAGTAGGCTGCAACCAGGGAATAAAAGAGTCCTCTAATCCAAGGAGCTTCCTGGCTTTTTCATCAAGCAGAAAGAGAAGATGCAGAAGCGGACAGGGACAAGAGCCAACTGGCAGCAAAGGCACACAAAACATTTTAAACAATCTTTTTGTCTTTTTGTCTTATAGTTTTTCCAAATCCTCAAGGTCATTGTGAGGTTTATCCCACCTCATCAGGATGGATTTGGATTCTAACTCGTCATCAGGCCACTTTTTGAGGAACCATTGTGGATTTAAAATACAAACAGAAAGAAACGTCTGCCTCTCTCAAGGTTATTCCAGTATATTTGACTTAAACCTTTATAATGAGAAAATATTGCATAGAATAAAACCACAGGTTTTTTTACCTCCAGTCTAAGCTCCTGCAATAACTTATATCTTTCACTGAAGGTCACAATGCAGAAAGTGGGTTTCTGTCGCCTCACAAATTCCTGAACAAAGACACAAATGATGGTTTGTTTATCTTCAGGGGTCACTACTTTTATGAGTGCAGGTTTTTGGCCCAGAAAAAAAAGAGGCATTTGTTGAAAATAGGGAATGAAGGAACGGGATGACAAATGTATATGGAGGGTTCAGAGTGTCAAATTACAATAAATAAATAAGTCATGAAATAATTATTTAAATGTGTCATTAACTTAATAAAACCAGAAATAAATACACTAATAATTTATTAAATATAGAATCAATTATATGTGCCTCAAATAAATATATTGATTTCACATTTAAAAGCATAAGTTATTATTTCATGGTTTGATTAATTTTGATGTTCCTGTGTTGGAAGCACATCATGAATTAATTTGAACTGTCACTCTTACTCTTCAACACGCCCTAACGTTCAATTAGTTAAACTGCACAGCAAGGCCAGAGTAATCCATGCCAGAAAATGGGTTGACACAGAACCTGCTAATACACTCCAATTCTGTAGGTGGCGCTATTTACCATGAATTAGGAACATAGGCAACAAAAGCTTGCCCACGTAAGCGTTCGGAGAAATTCGTTACTGTTACCCCACCTGGGCACAATGAGCGAGGTTTCAAAATCATGTCCAGAGCTTCTGAGAGAACCAACAAATATAATTTGATGAAGCTTTAAGAAAAGCTTCACAGCCCCTGTAACTCTGGCAAATAAAGAGCAAATGTGTCCAAATTCACAGGACGTATTGTCCATGATGAGAGGAATAAACACAGTGAAGGACTTGTTGAAAAATTATTTGTTCCCATGTTATAGAGGGGGAACTGATTATTTCAGAGGGCTGAACTATTCTGTTCCCCCCTGTAACTCTGCCAAACAAAGAGCAAATGTGCCCACATTCACAAAAATAGTTGTGTATGATGTGAGGAATGATTGACCCAAAACATAAGGTGATTGGTTAATCCCTGTCCCATGGGGTAACAAAACATTACAAGGTGTGAGCGTCAGGCTGGGATATTCTGTTCCCCTTTGATGTTCCTATAAACATATTTTCCCTCTTTTTAAAAGAGAGGAAATACGTTCTCATACGACTGGGTCAGTATGTTTGATATAGGAATATGTAAAGTACTTAAATAATACATCTGCTAGAGTTGATTATTTTAGACAAAACATCAGACATTACCGATCAAAAATTAGCTACTAGAAATATCTTTCATGAATCCAGTATTTTATCATATTTTACATTAGAACGCGATTTACCAGAATAATAAGCTACACTCTCATGTCTCCAGGAAGCCTGACTTTTCGTGTCCAGCAAAGTGAGCATACATTGTTTTATATCAGTAATAAAAAAAGTATAAATAAACACGACGTGCTGGAAAACAGTATTTGGTGGCTGGCTGATGTCCGTCAGGTTAAAGTGAACATGACACAAGTTGGAAAAGATATGGATTCTTTCGGCGAAACAACATGAAGCTGTGCAAAAAAAAACTCACAAGACCATGTTCATTTTGTATTTATTTATTTTTTTTTTCTAGGAGCTGTTGATTAAAAAAATAAAGTAACAACTTTGACATGAATACGTTTCGTCGTTTTACTGACAAACACCGGAGTGTGGATGACTTCTGTGGACTTCACTTACCATTCAGTCCAACTCCTCATCAGATAAACTTGAATAAAGATCTGGATTTCTATGGGGACAAAACAAAAACGTTATATTAAACTTTACTAATAAACGTTAGGGAATAAGTTTCAATTGACAGCAGCTAATAAAGAGCAGTGAATTAAAAATGCCTCAGGCCGGCCGGTTTCCCTCAGTCGACGCCTGATGGTCCTCGTTGAAACACCAAACCTCGTCGCTATTTCGGGAGCCCGAAATCCAGAGAGCACATAATCCTCCAGAACAACAGACGGAATATCAAAAGCTAGTCGTCCTGGACCGGGTGTGTGTTGTTGGGGGGCTATGTTACCAGAAACGAGTTGGAGAGCCTCTTCAAAAATGGCAATTACTCTCTGCTCAAAATCTTGGTCAAAAAGAGCAGAAATAACTCCAAGAGCATATATAATTTCTTCAATTCTTCCTGCCAAATAATCTGGAAGAGCGTCACCCACTTCTAAATGTCCGGCGAGGTTCAAAATATCTCTTCAAATCATTAGAAACTTCACTCAATTCCTCCTCAATGGGCGCTGCCATGTTTCAATTTCAGACCAGAGCAACTATCCTTCCTCGATTGGCCTAAACTCCGCCCCTCTGACTTTGATGGGTGTGTGACAGTTTAAATTAATTCATGATGTTCTTCAGCACAGGAACATGAAATCATTTATTAAATCGTGAAATAATTGTTTATGCTTTTTAAAATGAAATCAATATATTTATTGAGGCACATATAATTTATTCTATATTTAATAAATTATAGGTGTACTTATTTCCAGTTTTATTAAATGAACGAAACATTTAAGTAATTATTTCATGAATTATTTATTTATGATAATTTGGCACTCTGAACCCTCCATAAATGTATAGTGGAGCTGAATAATTTAATTTGTAGAGCAGAAGCGTCCTCTCCGTGTGGCCTCAACACTTTGCATGCTAAAGTGTTGTGGGTAATGGAGGCAACTGGAAGCTGAGAAATGGATTAAACAGAGGAGAAAGAGAGAGAGAAGCACAAAGAGAGCCATTTGCCTCTTATGTTGTTGCATTAAAAATTTCAGAAGAGCTAAAAGAGAGTGGGGCTTGGGGGTAAATAAAAAAGCAAACCTTTCAGACTTGACATTCTGCTCAGCTTCCTGTTCCCGGCACATGTACTATGACGATAATGTCTAAAAAAAGTTTTCTGTCAACTGGATCCAAATTTGAGGACTATGAAGAAATAAGGCTGCACAAGAGGCTGGTTAGTGACATTGAAGTAGGTTTCTGATTCTGGATTCCTACGTCAAGGCCTTTTTTATTTAAATTTTTTTTTAGGAATCTGCTGATCATTTCTAATTCCAAATCTAAAATTGTTTTAATGTGTAGAAGTAGGACCCAAATGCAGAGCTTAGTGGAACAAAAATGAAAAAAGGTTTAATAATAAACAAACTTAAAGGGAAACTAGGCACTGAAACACGGGCAGGTGTGGGACATGGGCAGGAAGTAACAGGATCGTGGAGACAATGGATATGGAGCAGGCAACAAACAGGAGGAACCAGTGAAGAACAATGAAAACCAGAGAGTATAAATGCTGAGGGAGGGTGGAGAATGGACCAATGAACACAGGGAGCTAATTAGGGGGAATCGTGAGCAACTGGTGAGAGAGAGTAAGACAGCTGAAGGAGGGAGGCTAATTAACACAGGTGAGCATGGAATCCAGGGAAACAACAAAACATATAAGTGATCAACAATGAAATTAACTAAAGAACATAAACAGGGCAGAGCCAGATCTACAAGGACATAAAAAGTAACATATCTAACAGAGGAATCCAAGAGGACTAAACACAAGGATGAAATGATGAATCTAAACAACATGAATGAACTGAAATAACAGCAACTGAAGAACATGGCAGTGCAGAGGAAGCAGATAAAACCCAAACTCAAAAACCCCTAACACAGGCAGATTATGACAAAATACAGATGATCTGGATTGGATAATTCAACGCTGAACAGAGATTTGTTGAAACACAGTGCAAGAGTTAAGAAATCAGTATTCTAAAATAGAATAAAACAAGGCTCTTAAATTATTTTTTGACATCAGAAACAATTTACTTTGGGGAGAGGGTGAAAACGGCAATGTGTAGACTGGTTAAACCTGGACTAAAAAATTGATTACACTTTTGATTACAGATTTGTGGTGCGTGAAACTTTCTTGTGAAAACAAATAATGGGGATACTTAGTTTTCTAAAAAAATAGTTAAAACCTCTTCACATACCCACGATATTCTCCATCCAGAAGGAGAGGCTTGCCCAGGGCAACATTCATCCAAGAACAGCCACTGCCTCAATTTGACACACTTACACCATTGCCATGTCTGTTCATCTTCACTAAGCTTTAAAAGCTTTTTTCTGATTCTTAGTTGCTAAAATGAGACAAACAGCAGAGAATGAGTCATTTTATTAATGCAGCTCTCATCCCTGTTCCAATCTTTGATTCAAGTACCTGTCAAAACACAAGGATCTGCTTAAACCTCCTAACCAGAGGTGCCCAAATGCTGCAGCTACCAAGATACAGAATTGCACAAAAAAGTAAAGCCCCTAGATTAAAGGATTTGTATTTTAGAGAAAGCAAAAACATATTAAAATGTTTAAGCCACAGAGTTCAACTGATGTGTAAAACTAATCTGTTTCTTCTCTAGCCTCTTAGACATACGCAAGTGCCCCTTATTACCCTTCAGCATGTTGTACATTCTCACATTTATGAGTAAATATTGACACATTTATTTCTAGCAGTCAGCCTCTTGTGCTCATCAAGCAGAGTGTAACCCCATGTAGACATGGGGCAAATCCTGGGCTCTGAGACAGATTAGTGGCAAGTTATGTTGGCACCTGGGGGAAAAGCTGCCGTAATTCTGAAGCTCTCTCCATCCAGCTTATGTAAGTTATGTCAGCCACAGCTAAGCACAAGATTTACTCTGTCAGTGACACATGAATCAGGACCTGGCAAAACCACATCACAACAGTGACCTATTACCGGAGGGCTGGACAGGAATGTGTCAGCACACAGGTTTAGGAGACAGACTGCTGAGATTGAAGAGTGTGTGAAGTGGGCTTTATCCTCAAGCGCTGCTTGTTTGGAGTTTTGTTGCCCTCAACTCGGAAATTTGGAAAAACTTGAAAAAGCTAAATGAATGCAGTTAAGTGTGATGCTTAGAAAGGCAATCGGGCATCCCAGTGTCAAATGTGGGAGTGAGTGGCCTCACTGAAGTTTTCAGTGAAGGATGAATATTCAGTGAAGAATGTGAAGTGAGCATCATCTACTCAGATGCTGCATAAAGTGCAGTGCATAAACTAACAAAAATATCAGGGTTTTATGCAAATTATGACTGCTCGGTTTGACGAAATAATGCTCAATGTTATGATTTGGGGTTGTTTGGTTTTTGGTTTCAGGTGTTTTCTTTATATATTTTTCACAGTTAAGGTTTTGAATCGTTCTTTTGTTTATTATTATTTATTATTATTATTATTCTTAGATTTTGAATCATGTTTCTGTTTGTTTTCCTGGTCATGCTTTAGTTGTGTACTTGGATTGGGCTTCTGGTTTTGCTTTGGTTTCATGTTTTTTCTATTTGTTTGTATCCTTGAAGTTCTGTTTTGCCCCTGTCATGTTGTGTTATGTCTGTTAATTATCTTTATCCGGTTCACCTGCTCCAAGCTAATCTGTCTCCTTGCTCCACCTGGTTTTCTCTCCATATATACACTCCTGTTCAGTTATTCATCGCGGAAACATTTTTAAACCATGCATTGTCTTCTGGATCATGCTCATGTGTTTCATGCCAAGCCTATCTTGCCACTCTGCCCATGTCTGCTTTTGCCTGTCTTCCCTGCCCGTTTATTGTTTCTATTTTGTTCCTGCCTCCTCCATGAGTGAGTTTTTGTATTTTATTCATTAAATCGTTTTTTTTCACTTACCGTCATGCTGCCTGCTAGTCTGCATTCTGGGGTCCTATTTTGAAAGCCTTAACAGCTCAATATGAGCCTCATCTGCATCCAAGGTACAAATAATACTAAAGAGAAGCATCCAGGCAGCACTGGGGAAATATCAGTCTCTGACAGATGAGTTGACATTGTTTCAAAAGACGATCATGAAGTGTAGTTGTTTCTTTTCTACCCTTAAGGGTTATTTCCTGTAGTTCCTTAGCATTACACTGTATTTTACAATGTATTTTCACATTTTTGAATTTTCGAAAAGAAAAGAAAATTTTAAAAACTCTGCACTTCTCAATTATGCTCTTTTTTGTCTATGTCTATCACATTAAATCTTAATTAAATACATTTAGCTTTGTGGTTGTAACATAATACAATTTGAAACAGTTCATGAGGTTTGAACACATTTGCAAGGCAACCTTCCTCAGCAAGACTTTGCAAACTTATAGTTTTTATTTACTATTGCAGACTCTTTTACTCTCAGAGCAAAAAACAATAAATTATGTGTTTCTTTTCATCTTATGTATTAACCTGTTTTAAAACCCATAGAAAGGTGGTAGCATCCCTGTAGCCATCCTATTTACAACAAGCGCTATTATAGATCCTCATAACAATTTCTTTTTCTTATTAGCAAACCTATTAACTAAGCTAATTAGTCTGTATTCATTACTAGAAACAAATAAAAAAGATATATACCTTAGATTCAAACAAAACAAGAGCGGAGTCAAGGTTTTGACATTTCCAGCTTACTGTAAGATAAAGTTTCCAAAAGAAATCTTCTGCTACATTCCCTTTGTGAATGTTGAAGTGTGTGAGGTGCTTCTCAGAGACTGGAATGAAGAATCGAGAGAGGTTGATTCTAAGACTAAAACAAGCCCAGAGGCTATTCCAGATGCTTCATCTGAATAAATGAGTCTGTTTAATCAATAAGTCATCTACCCTCTGTGAAGCATACCACACAGTCATCCAAGATAAATACACTCACAGACATGGGATGTTATTCATTTTAAAGCAGAAATACAGAAGGTCACAGAAAGAAAAAATTCTCATTTTGTCTTCCAGCTTAAAGCCGACCTTGCTTCAATTCATTTTTTTACAGAATAACAGTTTTCAGATAACTTTCTAATAAATAAAACAGCCCAGTTGCCTAAAAAGTGAAATTCTTACATAAGGTTTATATCTGCAGATTCTCAATATTGATATTTCTTTGTATTTCCGAGCTTGAAAATACCGTAGAAAGAGATTTTTATTTTTACAAATTATCACAAAAATGTGCCAAAAAGGAAAAAAAATCTAAGGATCTAGGGGTCCGTTTCGATCCTTCCGTGCTTTGCATTTATTTTGGTATTTTGTGGCTGTTTGAGATATGCCTAACTTAAAAAAAGTTTTTATTTTCTTTGAGATAAGCTTGAACAAAACACTTGAGCTCTTACAGATCAAACATAAATGCACACTACATACGCAAGTGCTTTTACAGTTGTCTTTAATGCTTTTAAACAAAAATGTAGAAGTCTTGAGCCAAAGCTTTAACAAACGTAGAGTAAGTAAAAAACAGGAGAAAATTTTGTAGCTGACAGGTGCAAAGAAGTCTATAAAACTGCGGTCTGCATTTATTGTAGCAGATGTGGTCAGCCTCTGTTTACCTGGCTGTAGTTGAGCTTTCTCAATGCAATAGTCAATTCTGCCGGTGAGGATGAAAGAGTTACAAATAAAAGCTAAGAAAGTGTCTGAAAATCCTGTCATATACATAATATTTTCACATGCCTAGCAATTTTTACTGATGACAAAAAAAGCCATCAGCAGGGGAATATAGAAGATATGTTGTTCTATACAAGGAAACATGGTCAGCTAAATGGCTTAGTGTCTATATGCCAATAACAACAAGTTGCTGCATGCTAAATCATATCAACCCTGAAGAAACAACTGCTATCGATTTAACCAAGAGAGTCAAATTAATAGGGAACCAATCAATTAACTCTATAAACAACTTTTAGTATGTGATGTAACCAAGACATCATGTGATGATCTTTCTTTCTGTGGCAAAATCTGTGGGTGTGCTTCTAGTATGTCATCTAAATGAAGCTGTCCTTTATGTCCAGTTGTCCCTCAGGCTATCTACACCAGCCTTGGTGCAGTGAAATTGTTAGGCTCCCAATGCAGAACCCTGTAGGGGTGTATTGAAATCAAGGTGACTCAATGTCTTTCAGACAGAGCTCCAGAGATCTCTCACTGTCAAACGAGCACACAGTGTTCCTCATGGACACAAACACACATATTAAGGCTCTAAAAAAAAGTCAGAGGAAAGATAATAATATTATTAAATTGTAATTATGTAGCATTTAAAAACTTTCATAAACCATCAAAGTTTGTGCTGCGTAATAAATGTTTTAAGCTGGCATAGGAATTTCATCTTGAATTAAATGTCCTGCTTTTTTTGCATGACTTTTCTTTTTTGTCTCAACACTGACTCTTCTTATGCAGCACTGTGGCCAAAGAGCAACCTCAGCCCAGCTTATTTGCCACCTGCAAGGCATTTCCATTGTGCCTCCAGATGAGTCCTTATTTAGCTCCCAAGTCAAAACATTACAAATTCAGTAGAAGCTCCATTACTGCTGTTCCTAAAGTTTTACTGGAGCATTGTTGTTGTTGTTGTTTCTGTTGTTAAAAGCATAAAAGAGGCATTTCTTTTCCCTACATTCACAGAATATCTGCAATAATCTACTATTCTCTTTGTCGGCGTGTGTAGACCAAACATCAAAATAATAGCTTAACTTTCATGATGAGGGTTTTATTTGATTTTTCTTGAATGTGACGAGCAATCATTTGCAACAATGTAACATCAACATATTCATATTATGTGAAGATCAAACTGGGTTTTTCTTCAAAAATAAATCTTTTAAATGATTAGTTTTTCTTTCAGTGCAAAGAAGCATCTTGTCTTAATGATGTTTCTCCCTCTATTAGATTACTATGATGTTGTTTATATGAATGCACCTGGCACCTCTCTGCATATGTTGGATGCTGTCTATCATGGAGCATTACAGTTTATAACAGGCTATACATGTCTCACTTATCACTGTACTTTATATTCTTAAGTTGACTTGGCATTATTCTTACATTGTTCGTACTCTGCCCCATCATCTTGAAACTCTACAGCAGGATCTGAAAATATCCGTTGGAATGTACTTTAAGGAAAATAGAGAAATCTTCCTATGAAACTTGCCATATAAAACCTATAAAACCATCTTTGTTTGTGATCGGAAATTATGTAAAAATTAGCATAAAGCCTGGCACAGATGAAAAAGATGTAAACACACCATTTAGATGGACTACAATACACCATTGTTATTTTTGCTGATAGCAAGATGCTTGTTGAGGACTGATATGCAATGGTGACAAACAGGGCTCCTTGGACCCACTAGCTGACTTTCATGAGCGTAGCGAGGTGGTTAGCCCTTCCCCAATCATGACAGCAAACTCACCCGGCAGTTCGTAAGGGGACTTACTGATGAAGAGGTGTACATGAGGATTGTGCCTTTTGAGCTTCTGGGAGCTGCAAGCAGAGAAACAAAAAAAATCCAGTCTGTAACCAGGACCAAGAAGACCTATGCTCAGGTTCAGGTTTGCAGAGCAACATTCCTAGATCCCAATCTGACATGGGTTCCCCAGCCTACGTCTATGACTTCAGTAGATGGAGACACACCTCTGTCAGCTCACTCTTTAAATGGCTAGAGCCCATGGTAACTGGGGCAACTATGGGCAAGCAGCAAGACCCCCTACTGCAGGTGAATTTAACAGGGGAGGATGGAGGACAGGGCACCCCATTAGTGGGCCCTAGGAATGAGGGTGAGGTAGAAGTCAATGGAGAGAAATTGAGGGTGCTCATTGACTTGGGGTCTCTGATAACCAGTATTATGTACAAATGCAGCCACCCCACCCTGCAGAAACAAAGGCTCCAGCCCTATAAAAGTCTTATTTAACGTACAGCCGCTCAGAGTGTGACCTACCATGGTGTCCTGCACATTAACCTGAACGTGTTGGGGGCCAAGTTCAAGAATGTGTCTGCTTATATGGTCAATGATTGATAGTACCACTCATCTGTCGCTCGGCTTGTAGGGACTAATGTTCTCCGTGCCTCCAAAAGCCACCTCCAAGCAGTCTATGATCAGCAGTTCCTTCACCAGGTCAAAGTGAGTCATCCAGAGTGGTACACTTCTCTGCTGGAGATTGGGAGGGCAGAACTTTGTGATGTGGATGACATGGTGGGCCCTGCTGTGTACACCGGGCTGACAGTGCATATCCCTGGGGTAAAAGAGATTAATTTGAGGGGCAGAATAAATGCTGGCCCACAAAGAAAGACTTACACCGCAATGACTGAAGGCCACTCCTCCCTGCATCTCCCCCAAGACCTCATAGTCGCTAAAGTCCTTGTCAATTTAAAAAAAGGAAGTGCCCATATCAGAGTGATGAATCTGTCACAGCATGCTACTACCATCAAGCCTCAAACACATTTGGCCAACGCTTCCCTGATGGATGGTGTTGTGGACTTTTCAGACAAAAAGCGGGGCATAAGTTACAATGGCAGAAGTGAAGAGGCATGTCTGAGTCTCAACCAAGTTGCTGCCAGTTGTGGAGTGGATCTGAGTGAAGCAGCAGTAGGAGATGAACACTTCCACTCTCTCCTTAAATAACTTGTGGAGAGAAATGCAGGTGTGTTCTCTCAGCATCCTTTGGATTATGGCTAGACTAAGACAATGCAGCACATAATCCCTCTGGTCGATTCTAAGCTCTTTAGGCTCCCTTATCGCAGGATAGCCCCATCCCAGTGGCAAGATGTAAGAAATCTGCTAATTGAGATGGAGGCGGCAGGAGTCATTAGGCCTAGAAAGAGTCCGTATTCTTCATTGGTAGTGGTCATGACTAAGAAGGACTGCTGAGGGAGTCCGAACTGACCCACAGAAGATCAGCAGAGTTAAGGACTGGGTGAGGCCCAAAAACTGCAAGTAGGTCTTGCAGTTCCTGCAGGCTACTACAGGCGTTTCGTGTGTGGATACTCTGCTTTAGCTGCTCCTCTATACCGCCTCACTGCTGGTGATCCTAGAAAGAAAAAGAGGGGTGGAAGAAAAGTGCGGCACCCAACCCACCCTTTTTGTGGACTGAAGAATGTGAGAAAGTTTCCCAGACCTTAAAGTCAAACTGACATACACTCCGGTCCTAGGCTATCCTGGTTACAGTCTATCTTTCGTCCTCAAGACAGACGTCTCGCGGGTGGGGGGGTTTGGCGCCCTCTTAGTCCAAGTCCAGCGTGGCGCAGAGAGGGTCATAGCCTTTGCCAGCAGTGGTTTTTCGTCCAGCTGAGACAAGGTACCCTGCTTAAGAACTCGAGTTTGTTGATTAAATGGGCAGTGATGGACAAATTCTATGATCTCCTCTATGGGTGTCAGTCCTGACAGACAGTAAGCCCCTCAAGTATGTTATGTTTTCTGTAAAGCTGGATGCTACAGGTCAGCGGTTGGTATCTCGACTGGCTGCTTTTGATTTTGATGTCCAGTATAGGAGGGGCCAGTGCAATGTTAATGCCGATGCACTCTTCCGTATCTCCAACAGGTATCCTCAGAGGTCCTGCCTGCCATGACGAAACAGGAGATCCGAGCAACGCAGAAGGAAGATCCTGTTATTGGTCTTGCTTACACTATAAGAGTCTGAACTGAAAACCAGCGAGTGTCAGTTGAGGCGGGCCGATGTCCCTTCTTTTAAAGGAGTGGAGGAGGCTAGTGATAGGAGATGATATTCGAGATGATCAAAGGGGAGTATTGGAGTAGCCAGTACTGCCAGAAAAGCTGCGTGAACTGGTCACGTCACTTCATGAGGACTCGGGGAATTTTCGTTTTGAGAGGACCATGCAGATGATAAGGGAGGGATTTCACTGGCACAGATGTTCCAAGAGATAAGGGCCAGTGTGAGAGGTGCTTTCTCTGGTCCCCTCCCCCGATTTAACCAGTGACAACATGTTTAGCCGCATGCTGTCACTCAACCGCTGGCTGTCAAGGTGGTGTCCAGAAAACAATATGGGTTACATTGATAATTGGCGAACATTTTGGGGAAAACCTGGTCTGATCCGGAGAGACGGCATCCATCCCACTTTGAATGGAGCAGCTCTTCTTTCTAGGAATCTGGCCGAATTTATTAGTTCTCCAAAACTCTGACAACCCAGGGTCCAGACCAGGAAGCAGGGTCGTAGTTTAATACTCATCTCTGCAGCTTCTGTACTGCTACCCACCCATTACCCTATTAAGACAGTGTCTCGCCCACAGCCAAAATTGAATAGATTAAAAAATAATCTAAAAGGAGGAAATCAGGAAAATATCATAGAAATAAACACAACTCAGACTAAAAAGAAAAATAAAACAATTAAATGTGGCCTACTGAACATAAGATCTCTCTCTTTAAAGACTTTGCTAGTTAATGGCCTGATTTGTGACAATCAGATTGATTTATTTTGCCTCACAGAAACCTGGCACCAGCAAGAGGATTATGTTACCAGAAATGAGTCAACTCCTACAAATTATTTAAATTTTCACAGTCCTCGAAATACTGGGCGAGGAGGGTAGCAACCATCTTTCAGTCCGATTTATTGATTAGTCCCAGACCAATCATTTGCTACAACTCTTTTGAATATTTAATCCTTAGTTTTCCTCATCCAAA